>SJYW01000653.1:175218-210766 GCA_006410735.1 Raphicerus campestris | reverse complement strand
TGGAACAACAGACTGGCTCCAAACAGGAAAAGGAGTACGTCAAGGCTGTGTATTGTCACCCTGCTTATTTAACTTCTATGCAGAGTACATCATGAGAAACACTGGGCTGGAAGAGGCACAAGCTGGAATTAAGATTGCTGGGAAAAGTATCAATAACCTCAGATATGCAGATGACACCACCGTTAAGGCAGAAAGTGAAGAGGAACTAAAAAGCCTCTTGATGAAAGTGAAGGAGGAAAGCGAAAAAGTTGGCTTAAAGCTCAACATTCAGAAAATGAAGATCATGGCATCCGGTCCCATCACTTCATGGGAAATAGCTGGGGAAACAGTGGAAACAGTGTCAGACTTTATTTTGGGGGGCTCTAAAATCAATGCAGATGGTGATTGCAGCCATGAAATTAAAAGACGCTTACTCCTTGGAAGGAAAGTTATGACCAACCTAGATAGCGTATTCAAAAGCAGAGACATTACTTTGCCAACAAAGGTCCGTCTAGTCAAGGCTATGGTTTTTCCAGTAGTCATGTATGGATGTGAGAGCTGGACTGTGAAGAAAGCTGAGCGCTGAAGAATTGATGCTTTTGAACTGTGGTGCTGGAGAAGATTCTTGAGAGTCCCTTGGACTGCAAGGAGATCCAAACAGTCCATTCTGAAGGAGATCAGCCCTGGGATTTCTTTGGAAGGAATGATGCTAAAGCTGAAGCTCCAGTACTTTGGCCACCTCATGCGAAGAGCTGACTCATTGGAAAAGACTCTTATGCTGGGAGGGATTGGGGGCAGGAGGGAAAGGGGACGACTGAGGATGAGATGGCTGGATGGCATCACCGACATGATGGACGTGAGTCTGAGTGAACTCTGAGAGATGGTGATGGACAGGGAGGCCTGGCGTGCTGCGATTCATGGGGTCGCAGAGAGTCGGACATGACTGAGCGACGGCACTGAACTGGGTCTCCATTGCTGTGGGGGCTTTTCTCTAGCTGTGGCTCCTGGGTTTCCTCCTGCAGTGGCTTCTCTTGTTAGGGAGCGCTGGCTCTAGCATGCAGGCTTCAGGAGTTGTGGCTCGAGGGCTCAGTAGTTGCGGATAGCGGGCTCTAGAGTGCAGGCTCAATTTTTGTGGCACACTGGTTTGGTTGCTCCCCACGCACGTGGCATGTGGGATCTTCCCTGTCCGGGGATCGAACCCCTGTCTCCTGCACTGGCAGGCTGATTCTTTACCACTGAGCCACTAGGGAAGTCCAATGGTTGGCAATTTTAACCCCATTGCTCAGGTGAAAAAACTGAGGCTCAGCTATCCCAGAGAAGCCCCCCGCCCCTGCCCAGGGGGTTTGTGGCAAAGCCAGCTCTGACTTTGGACCTTTTTTTCTGGGAAGAGGGTCGGGACTAGGCCTTCCTCTCAGCTTGTCCCAGTTCATTCTGGGAGGTCTTACCAAGATGTCAAATGGGGAGTTGCAGGTGGGGGGCGAGGTGAAGGAGGGCCTTGGCATGTCAGAGCCAGGAGAAGCCACACACCTGTGAGCAGACAGACAGGCGGGTGACAGCTGGCAGAGGAAGTGGCTTAGCAGGTAGACAGGTAACAAATGTATGGAAACCCCAGGTTGGCCCGGCGTTGTGGGCGGGTGGGGGCCGCGGTGCCTGCTGCCACATCTGAAGGGCAGCCCCTGGCACCTGCTCTGCTGAGGAGAGGCAGGAACAGCTGTGGCGGCTGGGGTTCCCAGTGGAGGCTCACGTGGTCCCGGCTTGGGTGGCAGGGCACTCACGAGCTCTGTCCTTCAGCATCCCTCGAAATACCTCTTATCAGGAGGTTCGCCACTGCCTCCTGTGTTTTCCAGCTCCAAGAAAGAAAAGGCCTCCTTTGTTTTTTACATTATTTGTTTTATTTTTGGCTGCGCTTGGACTTCGCTGCTTTTGTGCGGACTTTTCTCCAGCTGCAGTGAGTGCGGGCTCCTCTCTAGTTGTGATGCTCAGGCTTCTCACTGCGGTGGCTTCTCTCACTGTGGAGCACAGGCTCTGGGCCCACGGGCTTCAGTAGCTGCAGCTCCCAGGCTTGTAGTTGAGGCACACTGATTTAGCTGCCCCAAGGCATGTGGAATCTTCCCGGACCAAGGGTTGAACCCATGTCTCTTGCATTGGCAGGTGAATTCTTATTCACTGCACTACCCGGGAAGTTCCCCTCCTTTGTTTTTAAGTTTTATTGAGATATAAATGGACATACGCTATAATTTGCCCATTTAAAATATCCTATCCAGTGGTTTCTAGTGTATTCACAGAGTTGTGCATCTATCACCACGTCCATTTTCGAACATCTTCATCGCCTCAGGAAGTAACCCTGTACCCTTCAGCTGCGTGCGTGCTCAGTCTCGTCCAACTCTTTGAGACCCCATGGACTGTAGCCCTCCAGGCTCCTCTGTCCATGGGATTTTCCAGGCAAGAATACTGGAGTGGGTTGCCATTTCCTCCTCCAGGGGATCTTCCCAACCCAGGGATCGAACCCTCATCTCCTACATTGCAGGCAGATTCTTCACCACTTGCTGCTGCTGCTGCTAAGTCACTTCAGTCGTGTCCAACTTCACCGTTTAGCCACTGGGAAAGCCCTACTCTTTAGCTATCGTCTCCCTATTGCTCCAGTCGCCTCCCCCGACCCTAAGCAACCACTAATCTACTTTCCAGCCATGTGGATTTTCCAGTTCATTCTTTCCTCCTTTCCTTCATTGATTTGGCTGCACTGGGTCTTGGTTGCAGTGCACGTATCCTCTAGTTGCTGCTCGCAGGCTCCAGAGCTTACTGGCTCAGTAGTTGCCAGTGCAAGGGCTTAATTGCTCCCTGGCACTTAGGATCTTACTTCCCCAACCAGAGACTGAACCCGCATCTCCTGCTTTGCAAGGCGGATCCTTAACCACTGGACCACCAGGGAAGTCCTTGAAGCTTCCATTTCTTGATGGCATCACTGGTCTAGCTCCCTCCAGCCTGTCCCTGCTTGGTACATCTCCCTCCAGCCCATGTCAAGTGGTGTTGATTTATTTATCTTCACATCACTAGCACGGGTCAGTACCACCACTGTGCCCATTTCACAGATGCAAAAACCAAGGCTCAGAGACTGCAAGCTCCTGGTCCTGTTACAGAGCTGGGGCTGGGATCTGAACCTTCACCTCCCCAGCTTAAGCTCTGCAAAGTCCCCACTGCCCTTGAGATAAGGCCCAGCCTATTAACTTCAATTTGTGAAGTGGTCCTCCCCTCTAAGCCTTTGCCCATATGGGTCCTTTTGCCTGGAGCACCCTCCCCACTTTCTGCAACTAACCCTCGCTCTCTCCCCCAAGACTCCCTTTTAGCGTCCCTTCCCCCAGGAAACTCTCTGGAGGCCCTGGTATAGCCGTTCCCTGCCCCCTCCCCACCCCTGAGCCCTTGGCTGTGAGACCAGGAGGCATCCGGCTGAAAATGTGAAAAATAAGTAAACAAGTCACTGGCAGCATTAAAGGCTCTCATAGGCCGGAATCGCGATGGGGGGGCCTGATAACCCAGCTGTTTTGTGCTAGCTGCCCTGTGATGACATGGGCCAACTCTTCTCAGAAGTACGCATATAGAGAGGCCCCCAAACCGCCCTCCCCCACCCGGCACTGATAGCAGATAACAGCGCCCAAGCTGTGGTTTTCGCAGCAATCAGACTTGTGGTGCTAGGTCGACCGAGCCGAGTGAGATCAAAACAGTATCTGGGCCCAGTCATGGTCAGGAGTGAAGGGCTGCGCGTGGGGCGCTCGGGGATACGAGGGGGAGGCAGGGGTCCCCCAGCGCCTGATGAAAGCAGTGGGTTGGTATTATGCGCAGTGGGGCTTTCTCCACCCATTTCACAGTGAAGAAATTGAGATCCGGGACTTCCCTGGTGGCCTGGTGGTTAAGAATCCACCCGCAAACGCAGGGGAAATGGGTTCTATCCCTGAAGAATCCACGTGCCGCAGGGCAACTAAGCCCACGCACCAAAATTACCGAGCCCATTCTCCAGAGTCAACAAGCCACAGCTACTGAAGCCGGGGACCCGGGAGCCTGTGCTCTGCAACGAGAGAAGCCATTGCAGCGAGGAGCTTGTGCACGGTAATGAAGAACAGCTTCGCTTGCGGCAACTAGAGAAAGTCTGCACGCAGCAACGAAGACCCAGTGCAGTCAAAACTAAATCAATGAGTAAAAATAAAGTTATTAACAACAAAAGAGAAATTGAGGTCTGGTTGGTCCACAAGCCACATTCCTTGGGTCTGTCTTGGCCAAGTGGGCATCCAGGTGGGTCTCAAACACTCTTGGTTCATAGACAGGGTTCAGGAGTAGTGGAATGAGCTGCCATCAGGCCTGGAGCTATCCAGGGGCACGGTGGATTGTCTTAGGGGTTGGCAGGAAGTGCCAGTAGCTTAGGAGACTGTGTCTAGAATGCTGGCTTCTTTTCTGTCACACAGTCATGTCTTTGCAGAGGGGCGCTTCAGGCTTCCTGGGTTCAGGTTTGAGGCTGGCAGTTGCCAGCCAAGGACTTGGGTCCTGGAGAGGCCGGCTCAGCTAAGCCCTGCTGGAAACAGAGTCTTGCCTCCAGAATGCATCCATGCTATCCCACACAGTTTCACACTGTTTCAGCTTTCTCAGGAAGACAGAAACGGGCTCAAACTCCCTGCACCCCGGGGCCTCCAAGGGTAGGCCTGAAAGCCCCCAAGCTCCAAAGGCAGGGCTGGGTCTGCAGTACATCCACCCACTTTGAGCAAATATTTTCAGAACAGCCAGAGCATGCCAGGTCCTGTCCTAGGTATGTCCACAGGCACGTTTGGGAAAAAATCCAGACGCTGTGATCTGATACCTAATGTCCTCTGACCCCATCTTCTCTCATTCCTGACACACTGGCCTCTCTCCTGTGCTGTGATCACATTGGGTTCAGTCTGCCTCTGGGCTTTGCATTAGCTGTTCCTTCTGCCAAGAATGCTGTTCCCATGGCTCACTCCCCCTGGCTCACTCCCTCACTTCCTGCGGGTTTGAGCTCAAACAAGGAGGCCTTCCTTGACCTTCTCAGCTGAAATAACCTCCCTAGTCCTGCCCACCTCCTTGCCCTGATTCGTTTCTCTGTATTAGAGATTTTCCCTGATGTTATGTTGGTATGGATAACAAACCAGTCAGTCCTAAAGGAAATCAACCCTGAATATTCACTGGAAGGACTAATGCTGAAGCTGAAGCTCCTGTCTTTGGCCACCTGATGTGAACAGTTGACTCACTGGAAAAGACCTTGGTGCTGGGAAAGACTGAAGGCAGGAGGAGAAGAGGATGAGAGAGGATGAAATGGTTGGATGGCATCACCGACTCGATACACATGAATTTGAGCAAACTCTGGGAGGTAGTGAAGGACAAGGAAGCCTGGTGTGCTGCAGTCCATGGGGTCGCAAAGATTAGGACATGACTTGGTGACTGAACAATGTTGATGCTTGTTATACATTTTTTTTTCTCCATTGCCAGGAATCTTGTCTTTCTTGCTTGCTGTGGTACCCCAGCTGGGCATGCAGCAACTACATAGTAAATTGCTGTGAACAAGTCTTGGGGGGAATGGATATATGTGTATGTATGACTGAGTCCCTTCCCTGTTCACTCGAAACTCTCACACCATTGTTTGTTCATCAGCTATACCCCAATACAAAATAAAAAGTTAAAAAAAAAATCTCTGTGAATAGATAAAGTCAAGCGGAGGTGTGAGGTGGGGCTGATTGGGGTCTGGGGAGGTCTGTGGGGGACCTCTCTGACCTGACACTGGAAAGGAGGCTTGAAGCGCCTGGGAAAGTCGGCCCGGGTGTGACCCAGGACAGGCACAGAGCCACCCGGAACCACCAGGCAAAGGGGTCTCTGGAGTCCCCAGGCTTTGCTCGGGCTCCGAGTTCTGAGATTATCTCTTTCTCTGTTCCCCACCCCTGTCCATGGGATCTGGGGGTTGCTGGGTGTTCATGTCCGGCTAACTCTTTAAATAAACATTTTGGAATAATTTCAGGCTTCCCAGCAAGGCGCACAGGAAGTGCAGGACGCCCTGCAGCCCTCCCCTTGCCCTCCTCTATCGACATTTGACATTTTCACAGTATCCTCGCCAAACTGAAGGGATGTAAATGTTCACGTTACTCTTAATGAAATGCCACCCTTTATTTGAACATCACCAGCTTTTCCACTGGCATCCATCTTTGGTTCCAGGATCCCACACTGCTTAGTCACTTTCGCTGCTTAAAAAATATGGACACTAGGGCTATCCTGGGGGTCCAGTGGCTGGGAACCCGCCTGCCAATACAAGGGACATGGGTTCGATTCCTGGTCTGGGAAGATCCCACATGCCACAGACAACTAAGCCTGCAAGCCACAGCCACTGAGCCTGCGCGCCTAGAGCTCGTGCCCCGCAATAAGAAGCCGCCACAATGAGCAGCCCACGCGCCTCAGTGACAGGCAGTCCTGCCCACTGCAACCAGAGAACGCCCTTCTGCAGCAACGAAGACCCAGCCCAGACAAAAATAAATTTAAAAAAAATTAAATAAAGGAATTATCTTTTCTCCTCTCAAATAAATAAATAAAATTAAAATATGGATTTCATGTATTGGAAGGACTTCCTTGGTGGCTCAGCTGGTGAAGAACCTGCCTGCAACGTAGGACACCCAGGTTCGATCCCTGGGTCAGGAAGATCCCCTGGAGAGGGGAATGGCAACCCATGCCAGTATTCTTGCCTGGAGAATTCCATGGACAGAGAAGCCTGGTGGGCTGCAGCCCATGGGGTCACAGAGAGTCAGACAAATCTGAGTGACAAATACACACATGTATTGGAAACCCAGCTGGAGAATGTTTGAATGAAGGGCTGGGTGGTGTCTGTGGACTTCCATGAGGCTGCCCCTGAGCAGGAGGTCCCCAAGGTCAAAGGCATGCTGCGAGGAAACCAGGGAAAAACTGAGGCTCCATCTGGGAAAAGTGAAAGTGAAAGTGAAGTCGCTCAGTCGTGTCTGACTCTTTGCGACCCCATGGACTGTAGCCTATCAGGCTCTTCAGTTCGTGGAATTTTCCAGGCAAGAGTACTGGAGTGGGTTGCCGTTTCCTTCTCTATGGGATCTTCCTGACCCAGGGATTGAACCCAGGTGTCCTGCCTTGCGGGCAGACGCTTTACTGTCTGAGCCACCAGGGAAGCCCACATCTGGGACAGAATCTGCTAATCCTGGGAGCTGTCAGGGGTGAGGGTCCCACCAGGCTGCTCTGTGGGTAGTGACTGCCCCGTCACGGGGGCATGTAAGGAAGTTCTGTTTGGGCTTCTGTTGTTGTTCAGTCGTCAGTTCATGTCTGATTCACTGAGACGCCATAGACAGGTTCCCTGCCCTTCAGCATCTCCCAGAGTTTTCCCAAGCTCATGACCATTGCAATAGTGGTGACATCCAGCCATCTCATCATCTGTCACTCTCCTCTCCTTTTGCCTTCAGTCTTTCCCAGCATCAGGGTCTCTTCCATTGAGTCAGCGGTTTGCATCAGGTGGCCAAAGTATTGGAGTGTCAGCTTCAGCATCAGTCCCTCCATGAGTATTCAGGGTCAATTTCCTTTAAGACTGACTGCTTTGATCTCCTTGCCATCCAAGGGTTCCTAGAGGAGATTTTATGGCATGCTCTGGCAAGCACAGGGAAGTTGGATGGGATGAGCAAATATCCGATTCCCACTTGAGAAGAATTCCCTGGAGCACTTTCATCTTGTTCTCCTTGTGATCCATCCATGTTCCTCTTTGGCTTCAAGTCTGAGGAGCTGAGTTTCCATCTTGGGCAAGCAGGTCCCTCTCTCTGAGCCTCAGTTTCCCCATCTATAAAAGAGAGACTTCTCACACACTGGGATGACTATCTTCAAAAAGATGAAAACGATCAAGGGGTGGTGAGGATGTAGAGAAATTGGAACATACAGAGGGTAAATTTTTTTTAAATTTAATCTTTGGACTTCCCAGTGCGGCATGTGGGATCTTAATTCCTCGACCAAGGATTGCACCTGTGGACTGTCAAGGAAGCCCCCACGCTGTGGATGAGGATGTGAACTGGTTTAGTAGCTTAGAGAAGAATCTGGTCGTTCCGCAAAGTTTAACATTAAGTTGCCATATGACCCAGCAATTCCACTTCTCGGTACAGACCCAGGAGAAGTGAAAACACATGTCCCCGCAAACACTTGCACACGTATGTCCATAGCAGCAATAGTCACAGTCGCCGGAAAGCAGAAACAACTAAATGCCCATTGACAGGTGAGGGGATAAACAGAATGCAGTCCCTCCATACAACAGAATATTATTCACCACGTGCGTTTATGCTCAGTACCTGCAGTGGTGGCTCCCTGTGACTCTACGGACTGCAGCCCGCCAGGCTCCTCTGCCCATGGGATTCTCCAGGCAAGACTACTGGAGTGGGTGGCCATGCCCTCCTCCAGGGACTCTTCCCGACCCAGGGATCAAACCCATGTTTCCTGCAGCTCCTGCATTGCAGGCGGATTGTTTACTGCCGAGCCACGGGGAAAACCCATTATTCAGTCATAAAAAGGAATGAAGCTCTGATACATATTACAGTGTGGATGAACCTCAAAAATATTATGCTGAGTGGAAGAAGCCAAGCCCCAAATGCCACATACAGTGCAATTCCATTTATAAGAAATATCCAAACAGGCAAATCCATAGAGATGGAAGGCAGATGTGTGGTTGACAGGGGTTGGGGGTGGGGCCATAAGGAGTGACTGGTAAGGGGGACAGGAGTTCTTTGTGGGATGATAATGTTCTGTAATTAGATAGGGGTGATGATTGCATAACACTGTGAGTATGCTAAAAAACCACTGGATTGTATACTTTAAAATGTTTAAAATGATGCATTTTATGTTATGTAAATTTTATCTCTATTTTAAAAATCAGAGCTAGCCTCCACGACCATCCCTGAAGCAGGGGGCTGGTGGCGGGGGGGTGGCCACAGGCACTGTCCCTTCCCCCTTCCTTTGACTCAGTGATCAGGATAGATTTGGGGTGTCTAATGACACCCCACCCGCCATGCCCAGGTGGCAGCTACTCAGGCTAGAATGGTAAAGGGGGAAGTGGGGCTTTTCGTGGTTCCAGGGCCCCTGGATTTGCATCGGCCACTTTTACATAAAAATCTTTCCAGGCTGTGCCCAGTGGGCCCTGAAGCCGGCCATGGGGTCCTCAGGCTGTGCACAAGGGGTGACCCTGCTGGTTTAGTTGCTAAGTCATGTCCAACTCTTTTGTGACCCCATGGACTGTAGCTTGCCAGGCTCCTCTGTCCATGGGATTTCCCAGGCAAGAATACTGGAGTGGGTTGCTGTTTCCTTCTCTGAGGTGTCTTCCCAACCCAGGGATCGAACCACCAGTCTCCTGCATTGGCAGGTGGGTTCTTTACCTCTGAGCCACCAGGGAAGTCCTCACTGGAAGCTTCTGCAATACCCNGCAATAGTGGTGACATCCAGCCATCTCATCATCTGTCACTCTCCTCTCCTTTTGCCTTCAGTCTTTCCCAGCATCAGGGTCTCTTCCATTGAGTCAGCGGTTTGCATCAGGTGGCCAAAGTATTGGAGTGTCAGCTTCAGCATCAGTCCCTCCATGAGTATTCAGGGTCAATTTCCTTTAAGACTGACTGCTTTGATCTCCTTGCCATCCAAGGGTTCCTAGAGGAGATTTTATGGCATGCTCTGGCAAGCACAGGGAAGTTGGATGGGATGAGCAAATATCCGATTCCCACTTGAGAAGAATTCCCTGGAGCACTTTCATCTTGTTCTCCTTGTGATCCATCCATGTTCCTCTTTGGCTTCAAGTCTGAGGAGCTGAGTTTCCATCTTGGGCAAGCAGGTCCCTCTCTCTGAGCCTCAGTTTCCCCATCTATAAAAGAGAGACTTCTCACACACTGGGATGACTATCTTCAAAAAGATGAAAACGATCAAGGGGTGGTGAGGATGTAGAGAAATTGGAACATACAGAGGGTAAATTTTTTTTAAATTTAATCTTTGGACTTCCCAGTGCGGCATGTGGGATCTTAATTCCTCGACCAAGGATTGCACCTGTGGACTGTCAAGGAAGCCCCCACGCTGTGGATGAGGATGTGAACTGGTTTAGTAGCTTAGAGAAGAATCTGGTCGTTCCGCAAAGTTTAACATTAAGTTGCCATATGACCCAGCAATTCCACTTCTCGGTACAGACCCAGGAGAAGTGAAAACACATGTCCCCGCAAACACTTGCACACGTATGTCCATAGCAGCAATAGTCACAGTCGCCGGAAAGCAGAAACAACTAAATGCCCATTGACAGGTGAGGGGATAAACAGAATGCAGTCCCTCCATACAACAGAATATTATTCACCACGTGCGTTTATGCTCAGTACCTGCAGTGGTGGCTCCCTGTGACTCTACGGACTGCAGCCCGCCAGGCTCCTCTGCCCATGGGATTCTCCAGGCAAGACTACTGGAGTGGGTGGCCATGCCCTCCTCCAGGGACTCTTCCCGACCCAGGGATCAAACCCATGTTTCCTGCAGCTCCTGCATTGCAGGCGGATTGTTTACTGCCGAGCCACGGGGAAAACCCATTATTCAGTCATAAAAAGGAATGAAGCTCTGATACATATTACAGTGTGGATGAACCTCAAAAATATTATGCTGAGTGGAAGAAGCCAAGCCCCAAATGCCACATACAGTGCAATTCCATTTATAAGAAATATCCAAACAGGCAAATCCATAGAGATGGAAGGCAGATGTGTGGTTGACAGGGGTTGGGGGTGGGGCCATAAGGAGTGACTGGTAAGGGGGACAGGAGTTCTTTGTGGGATGATAATGTTCTGTAATTAGATAGGGGTGATGATTGCATAACACTGTGAGTATGCTAAAAAACCACTGGATTGTATACTTTAAAATGTTTAAAATGATGCATTTTATGTTATGTAAATTTTATCTCTATTTTAAAAATCAGAGCTAGCCTCCACGACCATCCCTGAAGCAGGGGGCTGGTGGCGGGGGGGTGGCCACAGGCACTGTCCCTTCCCCCTTCCTTTGACTCAGTGATCAGGATAGATTTGGGGTGTCTAATGACACCCCACCCGCCATGCCCAGGTGGCAGCTACTCAGGCTAGAATGGTAAAGGGGGAAGTGGGGCTTTTCGTGGTTCCAGGGCCCCTGGATTTGCATCGGCCACTTTTACATAAAAATCTTTCCAGGCTGTGCCCAGTGGGCCCTGAAGCCGGCCATGGGGTCCTCAGGCTGTGCACAAGGGGTGACCCCGCTGGTTTAGTTGCTAAGTCATGTCCAACTCTTTTGTGACCCCATGGACTGTAGCCTGCCAGGCTCCTCTGTCCATGGGATTTCCCAGGCAAGAATACTGGAGTGGGTTGCTGTTTCCTTCTCTGAGGTGTCTTCCCAACCCAGGGATCGAACCACCAGTCTCCTGCATTGGCAGGTGGGTTCTTTACCTCTGAGCCACCAGGGAAGTCCTCACTGGAAGCTTCTGCAATACCCGGTGTGACCCGCTGGTTCCTGTTTTGGGGGAATGTTATCACTACTGGCTTCTTAGAAAGAGCTCACAGTGGGGGAGCCTGCCAGCCCCCACCGACTCAGGGCACCACCTTTGTCCTCTCTTTCCCCGGGGTGGGGTGCAGATCGAAGCTCTATCCTGGGGTCAGCAGGGGCTCAAGGCCAAGGGTTGGGGTGAGGGAAGGTGGCAGGGCCCATTTACAGAGCACTTCCTATGTCCCTGGCTTTCTCTATGCTGTGGGTCATCTCCTGGGACCCCCAAATGACGTGTTAGCCCCAGGCCCACAGTTCAGCTGAGAACACGGTGTTCATAGAGGTGTTATGGCCAGACCGAAGCCAGGCTGGGGTTTGAGGTGCTGGCCTGTTGCCAAGCCAAGGCTGATAAAGCCCTTGTTGAGATAAGCTGGGGAGACGGCCTGCCACCGTTTATTCAGGCAACAAATATTTACTGAGCTCCTCCCGGTGCCAGGGTCTGGGGCTGGGAGCCGGAAATTTGATGGGGAGCAAGCCAGAATGGTCTTACTCTCCTGATGACTGATGGCCTACAGCCAGGCGACAGATGAAAGAGAGACAAGCGAGCAAAGTGATTCTACAGAGTGTGGTGGGGTGGTAGTGGGGTCTGAGAGCTGCAATGAGGCCCTGATCAGGGGAGAGGGGCTGGGGGGGTCTTGATGGCGACTCCCTGACAAGGCATCTCTTTCGTCGCCCTCTTTCCTGCTTTGGTTTCACCCCCACGGGTCTGAATTTGCAATATTGGGACATTTCTTCTTTTTAAAACTTCTACCTCCTGCCTTCTCTTGGTGCAGGCTGAGGTGAGGGGCGATGTTGCTCCTACCACGCGGTCCCCCATGAGCAGAGGAATTCCTTCTCAGCTTCAGGCTTCTCAGAAAAGCCACCTCCGCGGTCACCGGCTTGTGAAATGACCCCTGGGCTGGCCAGGAAGACCCTGCTGGACTCGCTGCCTACCGAGCGCCCCCTGCAGCTGAGGCTGGAAAGGACACCTCCTCGCCAGCCCCATTTTACAGAGGAGACCCAGAGGCCAGCGAGCTCATCAGGGAGCCTCGCCTCTTGGGCACAGTGAGCCTGCCAACCCTCCAGGCACACAAGGGCATCAGACTAGAAAGGAAGAGACCCTGGAAGGGTCAAGGAGGCGCACACTGCACCTCCACCTGTGACATGGAGCCAAGCAGCCGGGCCTCATGGGCCTCAGTTCCCCCTCTGGCACATGGACTGGGGACCACTCTGCTTGTGGCTATACTGGCCTTTGTGTGTGTCCACTCCATATCGTCAGCCTCCACTTTAACCTCTTGTTGGCACTGCCCTGGTTTCAGAGCCATGTCCATGTTCTTGCTGGTGGCTTTGGAGGTTCTATGTGGCCAGTCCCTGCCCCCACCCCAGACCTGGGTCTCTGCCAGATCCTCAAACACATCAGAATCCCCCAGGACCCCAGGTCTTTACATTTGCTCTTCCTGCATCCATCCATGTCTCCAAACCTCATCTAGCTGTTGTCGACTTACCTGTCAGTCTCGGCCTGATGTCAAACTTCTTTTCTTCTTTTTAAATGTTTTGTTCAAGTGCAGCATATAGACATCTACAGCTGGATAACTTTTCATCAAGTGAACACACCTGTGTAACCAGCACCCAGATTAAGAAACAGAACATTCCAGCCCTAATCCTTCCTGCCAAACCCTGGTGGGCTCAAAATTTTTGAATTGATGGTTGATGATTACACAACAGCCCTGATGTCTGTGATGTAGCTGCCAGATAAGCTGCTGGGTCCATGGGTTGCATTAATAGAGCTATAGACTCCAGAACAAGGGAGATGATTTCTCTCCTCATTTTGGGTTGATCAGAGCATGCAGACGGCTGCCCCTGCCACTTTGAAACGGGGCACACAGACAGAGGGTGCAGTGAAGACCGCCACAGCGTGTGCTTGTATGCGCACACTTCAGAGTGGTACCCTGGGAGAAGGCATTGGGGGCTCTAATGCATTTAACTTAGAGGAGGACAGGCCCAGATCCTTGACTGGCCCAGGTGGCTCAATGGCAGAGCAAGGCAGGGCAGGGGCAGAGGGACCCCTCTGAGTGATGTGTGGGTTTCTGGGCTCCTTTAATGGTAGTGAGCATCCCATTAGGAGAGGGATGGAAGCCTGATTCCCCAGGACTGCAAGCTGAGCAGGAGCTCATTACTGCAGGCTGGCCAAGACAAGGGTAGTCTAGCCTCTTAGGTCACACCAGGCCTGGCAGAGATGAGGGGCTGGAGGAGGTCTGCAGGAGACTGGGGCCCTGCTGGGACCTTTCTTGGGAGGGAGACCGAAGGCCAGAACTGACCCAAGCTCACAGGGCCCAAACTGGCTTTCCAGGCACGGGCCGGCCTTGGGGCGCTGGTTTTGGGTGGAGTTCAGGTCGGGTTATATCTGGCGTGGCCGCTCCCTCTCGCCGGCTGCAGCTGCCCGGGGTGGGGGGCCGCTGGGCACGCTCCGCCACCCGCAGTCAGGCCTCCGCAGGTGCTGGGCCCGCCGCTTTACATAGCCACGCTTGGTCTCCTCCGCCTGGCTTGCCGGCCTGCCCCTCGACTCTCACCAGGAAAGGGCCCCGGGGTCCGAGAGCAGGGGCCGACTCTGAGCCCCAGCGAGCTCTTGAGTATTTTTATTTCACTTCTGCGTTTCACTTTTACTGGTCGGGGGTGACATGTACATGTTAGTCAGGCTCCAAGCAGCAGCTGCTGCGTCTGTGCTGGTTCCCTTGTGTGTTGATCAGCGGTGGGGATGGGGGCGGGCACGCAGACCCGGGTTTGAATTCTATCCCACCATCGGCGGGCTGTGTGGCCTCTGGAGTGATCCTCAGCCCCTCTGAGCCTCCTGAGAGGGGCGTGGGGTGCAGGAGGGGACCTTGGGCCTGGGTTCTGATGCCACCCTGCTTCTGGCCCGCCGTGCAGCCTCAGGCAAGTCCCTTCTCCACTCTGGACCTCAGTTCTCTTTTCTGTAAGACGGGAATAACTGCGACCACGTCCTCGGAATGTTGCTTCTCTGACCCAGCAGTTGTTTGGGGTCTGGTTGGTCTGGTCTGGGGGAGGTGAAGTGTCCAAAGTCTCAAAGGAGACTTTGAACCAACGGTGTGTCCTTGAACTTGAGAAGCTTGAGCTTGTATGTGGCTAGTTTAAAATGCAGATTCCTGAGCTCCCCCCTCACCAAAATCACATATATTGACCTCCCCACTCCCAGCCTTTTGGGAAGCAGAGGTGCTGTCTCCTGGGCTGCAGTCCTCACTTTGTCCCCAGTAAAACTTGACTCACAACTCAAAAAATAAAAGGCAGATTCCCAGGCACTTCCAGAGGTGTGGAGGGAGCAGGGGAGGGTTGGCCCTCAGGTGTCAGCAGATGCCATGTCAGGCCGAGAAACTTCAGGAAACGCTCTAGGACCTGTGAGTGTGGTTGGAATCCGGTGAGTGTTTCCTGAGGGGGCTTCCCTTGGTGGCTCAGCCGGTGAAGAATCTGCCTGTGACACTGGAGATGCACGTTCGATCCCTGGGTTGGGAAGAGCCCCTGGAGGAGGGCATGGCAACCTACTCCAGTACTCTTGCCTGGAGAATCCCACGGGCAGAGGGGCCTGGTGGGCTAGAGTCCGTAGGGTAGCAAAGAACTGGACACGGCTAAAGCAACTGAACACATGCTGTTTCCTGGGACGGGGCCGGGGGAGGGCTTTGGGGAGGGAAACACCAAGGCCCGGAGAGGTGAAGTCGTTTGCCCTGGGTCGCTCAGCCAGCCAGTGGCCGCACTGAGATTGAATGGGGTGGGGGAGTCGCACACACGGGCCCCGCCGCTCCAGCGAGCCTGGCGCTCTGGTGCACCCCGCTCTGAGCATCTGGCCCAGGGGCCACAGAGCTGCTGAGAGGAACGTGAAGCTTCGTGCTTCCCCCGGGAACAACTGGCAGCCCAGTCAGGGTTTATATAGCGGCTCCCAAAATATCAGGCCGTGGATAGGCTGAGGCAGCCGAGGGTGCGGCGGGCCAGTGCCGTGGCTTCCTGTCCTGCCAAGATGTTTCCTGCTGATAGCTGGGCCCAGTGGCCTTATCTGTGACCCTGGGGCCACCAGGAGGACACCCCCCCCAACAAGGGGACAGACTGTTCTAGGCCCCAGGGAAGGGGCTGCAGGGACCCAGGAGGGGGTCGGGGCAAGCAGCCCTCTGAGGGTGGTGGGGAGTTAGGTCCACTCTCAAGTTTTGAGATGGAGTGGAGCCCGACTGCCCTGAGTGGAGCTGCAGCTCTGTGGCTACAGAGACCGGGTGACCCTCAGGAGCTGAGTCCCTCTCAGAGTCATCCTCATCCATCAGATGGGAATAGTGGTGGCTCCATTTTCACTTAACATTCCCCACCCTAGCCCTCCCAGCCTGTCCGTCAAGGAGCCCCCAGTCTGGGGGAGATGCCCCCTGCACACACAGCCCTACAGGCTCAGGGCTCAGCTAGAAGGAGACTGGAGGAATCCAGGTGTCTGTCTAGGGTGACTGCCTGGAGGAATGGTGTCATAGCTAGGGTTTGGCGGATATGCAGGAGTTCATCAGGCAGAAGGCATGGAAGGGATGACCAGGCTGAGGGAACAGCATGTGAAGGCTTAGAGTCAAGTGACACTCTCCCTGTTTNTTGACCTCCCCACTCCCAGCCTTTTGGGAAGCAGAGGTGCTGTCTCCTGGGCTGCAGTCCTCACTTTGTCCCCAGTAAAACTTGACTCACAACTCAAAAAATAAAAGGCAGATTCCCAGGCACTTCCAGAGGTGTGGAGGGAGCAGGGGAGGGTTGGCCCTCAGGTGTCAGCAGATGCCATGTCAGGCCGAGAAACTTCAGGAAACGCTCTAGGACCTGTGAGTGTGGTTGGAATCCGGTGAGTGTTTCCTGAGGGGGCTTCCCTTGGTGGCTCAGCCGGTGAAGAATCTGCCTGTGACACTGGAGATGCACGTTCGATCCCTGGGTTGGGAAGAGCCCCTGGAGGAGGGCATGGCAACCTACTCCAGTACTCTTGCCTGGAGAATCCCACGGGCAGAGGGGCCTGGTGGGCTAGAGTCCGTAGGGTAGCAAAGAACTGGACACGGCTAAAGCAACTGAACACATGCTGTTTCCTGGGACGGGGCCGGGGGAGGGCTTTGGGGAGGGAAACACCAAGGCCCGGAGAGGTGAAGTCGTTTGCCCTGGGTCGCTCAGCCAGCCAGTGGCCGCACTGAGATTGAATGGGGTGGGGGAGTCGCACACACGGGCCCCGCCGCTCCAGCGAGCCTGGCGCTCTGGTGCACCCCGCTCTGAGCATCTGGCCCAGGGGCCACAGAGCTGCTGAGAGGAACGTGAAGCTTCGTGCTTCCCCCGGGAACAACTGGCAGCCCAGTCAGGGTTTATATAGCGGCTCCCAAAATATCAGGCCGTGGATAGGCTGAGGCAGCCGAGGGTGCGGCGGGCCAGTGCCGTGGCTTCCTGTCCTGCCAAGATGTTTCCTGCTGATAGCTGGGCCCAGTGGCCTTATCTGTGACCCTGGGGCCACCAGGAGGACACCCCCCCCAACAAGGGGACAGACTGTTCTAGGCCCCAGGGAAGGGGCTGCAGGGACCCAGGAGGGGGTCGGGGCAAGCAGCCCTCTGAGGGTGGTGGGGAGTTAGGTCCACTCTCAAGTTTTGAGATGGAGTGGAGCCCGACTGCCCTGAGTGGAGCTGCAGCTCTGTGGCTACAGAGACCGGGTGACCCTCAGGAGCTGAGTCCCTCTCAGAGTCATCCTCATCCATCAGATGGGAATAGTGGTGGCTCCATTTTCACTTAACATTCCCCACCCTAGCCCTCCCAGCCTGTCCGTCAAGGAGCCCCCAGTCTGGGGGAGATGCCCCCTGCACACACAGCCCTACAGGCTCAGGGCTCAGCTAGAAGGAGACTGGAGGAATCCAGGTGTCTGTCTAGGGTGACTGCCTGGAGGAATGGTGTCATAGCTAGGGTTTGGCGGATATGCAGGAGTTCATCAGGCAGAAGGCATGGAAGGGATGACCAGGCTGAGGGAACAGCATGTGAAGGCTTAGAGTCAAGTGACACTCTCCCTGTTTCACAGAAAAGGAAGCTGACATTCCAAGAAGGGGTGATTCCATGACTCTGAAACCTGGCTCTTCCTCCTAGATCTGCCGATCAAGACCTGAGCTCCTGGGAGAGGACTTATTCCCTCTTGGTCGAGACCTTGGGATCTGGGGGATTTTTTTTTTTTTAATTTCAAAATAGATTTTATTGCAACCAAATAATAGCATTAGTTCATTCACATAATAAACTATATATATATATATATATATGTATGCACATTTTAAATTATAGGCAATACAAGGAATAATATTTTCTAGGAAATAAAGTTCACTTTGGCAAAGGGTGCAAAAGTTGCCTCTAGTCATAACTCAACATCCTCAATTTTGTGTAAGTGTGACACAGTTTCTTGCCTTGCTGTGTCCTGTTCAGTCACTGTGTCTACCGCTTTATCAGACTGATACACTGTGATTAAATATTACTCATTTCACTCTGAGTCTCAAAACAGTCTTTCGCCTCTGACTCTCACTGGCTCCACCGTGGTCCTCTGAGCCCTGGTGCCTGAGTCTGGAGGCCCTGCAGGGAGAAGCAGGGAGGGATCGGGGTCAGTGATGCGTCTCCAGGTTCCAGCTGAGGTCTGAGACGGGGTTGCTGGCCCTGCCGCTGTTTTTCCCTCTGGCTTCAGGGACGTGGTCCACACCTCCCCGCCCATGGAGGCAGGGGCCAAGATGCCGCAGAACACCAGGGTCCCAGGACTGTTTCTCCAGGAGGACCCAGCCCCTGCCTGCTGGGCCGGTATCTCCCTTACTGGCTCAAGTTTAGAGCTTTTGTGCAGAACACAGGGAGGGTCAATGGGGTGAGAGGTGAGGGAACCGCTGGCTTTCATCTCCTCTTTCATTTTTAAGAGACATGAGTGAAATATGGAACTTTGTTCATAAATCAGTGCTGCCTCTGTGGGGCCTCAGCCATCTGGGTCTGTGTGCGCAATTGTATCCGACTCTTTGCGGCTCCATGGACTGCAGCCCGCCAGGCTCCTCTGTCCACGAGATTCTCCAGGTAGGAATACTGGAGTGGGTTGCCGTTTCCTCCTTCAGGGGATCTTCCTGACCCAGGGATTGAACCCAAGCCTCTTGCATCTCCTGTATTAGCATGTGGATTCTTTACCACTGCGCCACCTGGGAAGCCCCACTCAAACAAATACATTTACATGAATATTCACAACAGCATTTTCACAGTAGCCAGAAAGTGGAAACAAACCAAATACCCATTGATGGGTGAAAGGTAAACAAAATGTGGTCCATCATATGAGGAAATATTACTCAGCCATAAAAATGAATGAAGCCTGATACACGATACAGTGTGGATGAACCTCAAACTCATCACCCAGGGCGAAAGAAGCCAGATACAGAAGGTCGCACAATGCATAATTCCATTTATATGAAGTGTCCAGAAGAGGCAAATTCATCAAGACAGGAAGCAGCCTAGTGGCTCCAGGGGCTGAGGGAGGGGTTACGAGAAGGGACTGCTCATGAGAACAGGGTTCCCTTTTGGGGTGATGAAAACGGTCTACAATTAGATACTGCTGGTGGTTGCACAATTTTGTAAATGCACGAAGTGCCCCTGAATTGTTTGTTCACTTAAAGATGGTTCGTTTCATGTCATGTGAATTTCAGCTCACTTACCAAAAAAAGAAAGACTTTTTAGCTGTGTGGCAGTGTCCTGGGACTGGTTTCTGGTAGGGGGGGGTGTTTAAAATTTCAAATGGTGAAGGCTTGTGCTATGATCTGATTTTCTTGGCTGAGGACGGGATGTGCCCCTGCTCATTAGGCAGTCAATTCTCCATAGGAAGACCTGCTTCTAGAGCTGGGGCGAGGTGGTCCCACCCTGCTATAATGAAATGCCTGCATGCTTTAGCTCTGCCTGCCTGCTGGACCTTGTGCTACACAGGCACTGCCCCCCCCCCCAACCAGCTCCCAGTCCCGTCACAGAATCCTCCTAAGGGCCATTGTGAGCCCATTTCCCAGATGATGAGTTGAGGCTAAGATTCCCTTGGTCACCCAAACAGATGGCAAGCAGCCGAGTCCCGGTTGCTCTCAGGTCCAGATGACTCCAGCATTGTGTGCTTGGTAAACCTCCCCAGCCCTCACTTTGCGATCTAGGATCCCTCCCTCCCCTAAGCAGCAGTGTGGCGGGGGCTGCAATGTGACCACACGTCTCCACACACACCCACTCACGTGGCTAGGCTCCTGCTGCCCTGGGTCTTCTGGGAAGCCGTGCCAGGTGCAACCTGTTTCTCTTGGAAGGGAGCAGAGCCAGAAGTGGGATGGGAAATGCTCTCAGCATCTGATCGCAGGCGGGGTGGGGGCTGGGATCTGCAGGAGCTGCTCGGGCAGCAGCTGGGAACATTCTGAGCTTCGAGGGAGGAGGGCCAGGGCAGCCCCTGCGGGGTGCTCACTAGGCACATCACTCCTGCTCTCCAGCCTCAGTTTTCTGCCATGAAATGGGCTTTATGAGAGCTACTGCCTCTCAGAGCAAATCTGAAGGATTACTGTTGTTTAGTTGCTAGTTCGTGCCCGACTCTTTACAACCTCATGGACTCTAGACCGCCAGGCTTCTCTGTCGACAGCATTTCCCAGGCAGGAATTTTGGATCCCCTTCTCCAGGGGATCTTCCTGATCCTGAGATCAAACCCGTGTCTCCTGCACTGGGAGGTGGATTCTTTACCATTGAGCCACCTGGGAAGCCCAGTGTGAGGGATGGGTGAGACAACTAGCGGTTCAGGCAAGGGGGAGCCCTGCATGGCAGGTGGAAGTTGGGACAGGAAGGACTGTTTGGATCCTAGATGGGACAAGTGAGAAACACGCTGGGCTTCAGATGATAAAGAATCTGACTGAGAGGCAGGAGACCTGGGTTCAATCCCTGGATCAGGAAGATCCCCTAGAGAAGGGAATGGCAACCCACTCCAGTATTCTTGCCTGGAGAATCCCATGGACAGAGGAACCCAGTGGGCTATAGTCCATGGGGTTGCAAAAAGCCGCACACCACTGAGCAATTAACACTTTCCCTGGGGGTCTAGTGGTTAAAACTGCACTTCCCCTGTAGGGGCCAGGGGTTCGATCTCTGGTCAGAGGAAGTTCCACATGCCTCATGCCTCACGGTGCAGCCAAAAAAAAAAAAAAAAAAAAAAGGCAAACAGTATGTTTTGGCAGTTCCTCAAAAAATTGAAAACAGAATTGCAACAGATGAATTGATAAACCCCATGTGGCATATATGTTTGATGAGCTATTATTCAGCCTTTAAAAGGAAGGAAATCCTGACACCTGCTGCAGGTGGAATGAACTGGGAGGCTGTTACACTGAGTGGAAGAAGCCGGTCGTGGAAGGACAGATACTGTGTGATCCCACTTATGTGAGAGCCCGAAGGTAGTCACGTTCGTAGAGACAGGAAGTCGAATGGGAGTTGCCAGGGAAGGAGGGAAATGAGGGGGGTTAGCATTTAATGCGGACAGAGTTTCAGTTTTGCAAGATGAAAAATTCTGGAGATGGACAGTGGCGATGGTTACACAACAGTGTGAATGTGCTTAATGTCATGAACTGTGCTCTTTAGAATGGCTAAGCCGGCAGATGGCCCTGGCGTCCAGCAACTGACTGTGCTCCCCAGGAAGAGGCCCAGGCTCGGGCGCTGGTCAGGGAACTCGGTCTCATGCGCCGCAACCAAGAGTTCCCACGCTCCTAAACCAAACAATTCCGCATGCCACCATGAAAATCAGAGATGCCACATGCCACAACGACAACCCGGCAAGCTGAACAAATAAGTGCATGGTGCGTGCGTGTGTGCGTGCGCTAGTCGTTCAGTCGTGTCCGACTCTGCGGCCTCACGGAACGTAACTCCTCTGTGCATGGAATTTTCCAGTCAAGAATACCAGAGTGGGTTGCCATGCCTTCCTCCAGGGGAATCTTCCCAACCCAGGAATCGAACCCTCATCTCCTGTGTTGGCAGGTGGATTCTTTACCACTAGTGCCACCTGGGAAACTTTTACAGATTGGCTAAGCTGGTGAATTTTGTGTGTCTTATCATGATTTTATGAAAGAAGGAAAGAGCCCAATGATCCCTCCTGTTGGAGCTGCTCTGGGCTCAGACTGCACTAGAGGAAGTTACCAGATTTGTCTCTCTGATTAGAAGACCCCCAAACCATCTGCCTGCCAAGCTCCAGCTCATCCTACAAAACCCAGCTTGAACGCCCCCTCTTCCAGGCAGCCCTCTTGGATCTCCCAAGCAGATCCTGCTTTGCCACTGGGCCTCCCAGCCCTTTCCTTCTTCTGGCCCATCCCTGACCTCTCTGAGATGGGTGTGTGTGTCTGGCTAGTCAGGGATGAGGCAAAACTGATGAGGAGTTGGGGAGTGGGGAGTCCTGCTTTGAGGATAGGAGAGTATGGGGCAACAGCTCGGGAGAGAGGCTTGGGAACCAAGACCATTTGTTCAGTAGGCATTGGCCGCCCCTCCCACACCTGCCCTGTGCCCTGAGGAGCTCCCACTGCGGGGGACAGAGCAGGACACACAGCGTGTGGTCAGGAATGGGCTGGGGCTGAGCGGCAGGGGGGCCCTTTGCCTCAGTGACTCCAGCACATGGCCTGGCCCTGCCAGGGGGAGCTGGAGGCCCTGGTCGGGAGACAGAGGGGCAGAAGGATTGTCCCTTACAGGCTGGGCTGGAGAGGGTGAATGTGTGCCTGTGTCCTGTAGCTGTGAGCTGTGTGTGTGTGTCCTTCTGTGTATCTGCGCTGCAGGTGTGTCTCTCTGTGTCTGTCGTGTNGCACACCACTGAGCAATTAACACTTTCCCTGGGGGTCTAGTGGTTAAAACTGCACTTCCCCTGTAGGGGCCAGGGGTTCGATCTCTGGTCAGAGGAAGTTCCACATGCCTCATGCCTCACGGTGCAGCCAAAAAGAAAAAAAAAAAAAAAAGGCAAACAGTATGTTTTGGCAGTTCCTCAAAAAATTGAAAACAGAATTGCAACAGATGAATTGATAAACCCCATGTGGCATATATGTTTGATGAGCTATTATTCAGCCTTTAAAAGGAAGGAAATCCTGACACCTGCTGCAGGTGGAATGAACTGGGAGGCTGTTACACTGAGTGGAAGAAGCCGGTCGTGGAAGGACAGATACTGTGTGATCCCACTTATGTGAGAGCCCGAAGGTAGTCACGTTCGTAGAGACAGGAAGTCGAATGGGAGTTGCCAGGGAAGGAGGGAAATGAGGGGGGTTAGCATTTAATGCGGACAGAGTTTCAGTTTTGCAAGATGAAAAATTCTGGAGATGGACAGTGGCGATGGTTACACAACAGTGTGAATGTGCTTAATGTCATGAACTGTGCTCTTTAGAATGGCTAAGCCGGCAGATGGCCCTGGCGTCCAGCAACTGACTGTGCTCCCCAGGAAGAGGCCCAGGCTCGGGCGCTGGTCAGGGAACTCGGTCTCATGCGCCGCAACCAAGAGTTCCCACGCTCCTAAACCAAACAATTCCGCATGCCACCATGAAAATCAGAGATGCCACATGCCACAACGACAACCCGGCAAGCTGAACAAATAAGTGCATGGTGCGTGCGTGTGTGCGTGCGCTAGTCGTTCAGTCGTGTCCGACTCTGCGGCCTCACGGAACGTAACTCCTCTGTGCATGGAATTTTCCAGTCAAGAATACCAGAGTGGGTTGCCATGCCTTCCTCCAGGGGAATCTTCCCAACCCAGGAATCGAACCCTCATCTCCTGTGTTGGCAGGTGGATTCTTTACCACTAGTGCCACCTGGGAAACTTTTACAGATTGGCTAAGCTGGTGAATTTTGTGTGTCTTATCATGATTTTATGAAAGAAGGAGAGAGCCCAATGATCCCTCCTGTTGGAGCTGCTCTGGGCTCAGACTGCACTAGAGGAAGTTACCAGATTTGTCTCTCTGATTAGAAGACCCCCAAACCATCTGCCTGCCAAGCTCCAGCTCATCCTACAAAACCCAGCTTGAACGCCCCCTCTTCCAGGCAGCCCTCTTGGATCTCCCAAGCAGATCCTGCTTTGCCACTGGGCCTCCCAGCCCTTTCCTTCTTCTGGCCCATCCCTGACCTCTCTGAGATGGGTGTGTGTGTCTGGCTAGTCAGGGATGAGGCAAAACTGATGAGGAGTTGGGGAGTGGGGAGTCCTGCTTTGAGGATAGGAGAGTATGGGGCAACAGCTCGGGAGAGAGGCTTGGGAACCAAGACCATTTGTTCAGTAGGCATTGGCCGCCCCTCCCACACCTGCCCTGTGCCCTGAGGAGCTCCCACTGCGGGGGACAGAGCAGGACACACAGCGTGTGGTCAGGAATGGGCTGGGGCTGAGCGGCAGGGGGGGCCTTTGCCTCAGTGACTCCAGCACATGGCCTGGCCCTGCCAGGGGGAGCTGGAGGCCCTGGTCGGGAGACAGAGGGGCAGAAGGATTGTCCCTTACAGGCTGGGCTGGAGAGGGTGAATGTGTGCCTGTGTCCTGTAGCTGTGAGCTGTGTGTGTGTGTCCTTCTGTGTATCTGCGCTGCAGGTGTGTCTCTCTGTGTCTGTCGTGTGTATATCTGTGCTTTGCATGTGTCTCTGGGTGTGTACACATGTGTGTGTGATGCACCCATGTGTGTGTGTGTGTGTGTGCACATGCACACGTGCGTATGTGGCAATTTTGAGGAAGTGACTCCCCTGCTCAGAGGTGTTTGCTGTCCAAAGACTGTGGGAAGTCTCTCCACGCCGTCATCACCCCCACACCCTCCCCATCCCACAGTCCCGTGTCCCCAGGACTTCTTGGCTCTCGGGCCACACTCCAAATCCGCCCTCTTCTCTCCATCACCCAGCACCTCTGGCCTCCCTACCTCCCTCCTCCTGCCTGGGTTCACCGCTCTCCCATCAGCCACCAGGGGAAAACCTCAACCTCTCTGGGGCTCCCCATCCCCTTCTCTGGGGGCTCCTGGTCTTTGTTCTCCCTGCCACGCACAGCCTCAGCCTCTACCCTGAGTTCCCCGGGGATGTTTCCCCACTCCCTGCCAGGCTGAGGCATCCCTGCCCTCACACAGCCCCCCACATGCTGTGAGGAAGGAGATAACTGTCGTCCCCGCCCCCTACCTCATGCTCTCCAGAGTAGAGGTTTTTTGGTCTGGTACAGTTGCCTCTCTGCATTGAGAATGAGGTCTGGTACACAGCAGGTGCTCAATAAATGCCCAAATGAATGAATGAATGAGTGTGGGAGGAGGGGCTGGAGAGGTCAGAGGGGCCAGATCCAGCAGGTAAGCACCTGCGGGCCTAGGCAAGGGACCGATGCTGAGAAGCTATCTGAACACCTAACGGGGGCCACATGTGGTCTTAGAAGCATCACTTTGGTGTGGGTTGGACAAGAGGCAGGTGCCAGGTATGGGAGGTTGTGTCAGGAGCTGGGCTCGTCTGGTGGAGATGGTGGAGATGCAGGGGCTTAGGCTAGGTGGGGATGGGAGGCGAGGGGAGGAGCGGGAGAGCTGAGATTAGGGAGGTGAAAAGGGCAGCAGAGTCAGTGATACACGCTCCTTAAGTTCCCATTTGTGCCTTGAATTGGCTGGGCAATTGCTCACTCAGGCCAAGGAGGCAAGGTAGAATGTTGAGTCCTTCTAGGGAATCCCTTGACTCTGTGGCCATTTCCTGCAAGAAGGGAGGACCTGGAGACTGTTTCCAGATCAAGCTGAGATAGAGGATCCCCTGAGGGAATGGAGAAGAAACAGGGGTAGACAAAACACAGAAGGAGATGGTGGCCTGGAAGCCAAGGACAGAGGCCCCCCAGCCTTCAAAAATGTGGGTGTGGTCTGCACTCCTGTACTTCCCGGAAGGGAGCCTGGCATAGAATCCAGTGGGCAGGGACTTCCCTGGTGGTCCAATGGCTGAGACTCTGGGCTCCCAATGCAGGGAGCCTGGGTTTGATCCCTGGTCAGGGAACTCGATCCCACATGGCACAACAAAAGATTGTGCATGCCACAGTGAAGATCAAAGATCCCATGTGTCTCAGCTAAGACCCGGAGCAGCCAAATAAGTAAATATATTTAAAAAAAAAATCTGGTGGGCACAGAGTCCCAGTGCAGTGGAACTGGAACATGCATGAGCCACAGCCCCACTTGCAGGCATGAAATGGAAAAGACTGGTCCCTATGTGCTGGTGAAGATGAGGAGCAGATGGAACTCTCACTCACTGCTGTGGGAGGTAGAATGGTCCAGCCACTTTGCAAGATGGTGTAGCAGTGTCCACAGAGCATAGGTCTCCCCCTCCTCTATAACTGAGACGTCACACCCTTCGGTATTTACCCACAAGAAATGAAGACAGGCAGCAGCCACAAAACCTGGGCACACGTGCTCGGAGCAGCTCTAAACACAAACCAAACGCCCAGTGACAGGACTGAGCCAACGAACTGCTGAGTTGCTGATATCCCACAGTTGTGCTGTGGGATAGTATACAGCAAAGAAAAAGGATAGGGGGATGTGGGTGAGTCTTGAATTCATGATGATGAGCAAAAGGGGACAGATCCCAAACAGGACACGTGGTGTGAGTCTGTGCATCTGAAGTTTAAGAATAGGCAAAATGAACCAATGGTGTTGGCCAACAGGATAGTTCCTTCTGGGAGATACTGCCCAGGGGATGGAGGGCTGTGATGTGTCGATTTGAACATCCACAGAGTAAAAAATGCATCAGGCTGCACACCTCAGATCTGAGTATTTGGCACGAATTTCTGTGTATGTCTCAATCCAAAGGTAAATATATACAGTCATTAAAAACTCAGATGGTAAAGAATCTGCCTGCAATGCAGGAGACCTGGTTTCGATCCCTGGGTCAGGGAGATCCCCTGGAGGAGGAAACAGCAACCCACTCCAGTATTCTTGCCTGGAGAATTCCATGGACACAGGAGCCTGGCAGGCTGTAGTCCATGGGGTCGCAAAGAGTCAGACATGACTAAGCACACACAGGGAAAAACAATTTGGACAGCACCTGAGGTACATGAGATTTGCTGGGGTAAGGAGGCTGGGCAGTGATTACTGAAAAGAACTTGCTGGAAATTTCCAAGCATGGTATTCCCAGTTTGGCCAAGAGCCATGACCTTTTAGTCTTATAAAAAAAAATTAAATGCCCCCCAAAAACATGGAATTACCTTATGATCCACAAGTTCCAGTCCTAGGTACATAACCAAAAGAAATGAAGGCAAGGATGCAAATAGATATTTTCACGCCCATGTTATTAAGAGCACAATTCCTCTTAGCCAAAAGGTGGAAACAACTCAAGTGTCCGTTGACAGATGAGTAAGTCCACGCAATGGAATATTATTCTGTCATAGAAAGGGAAGCAGTGACACACACTTCCATGTGGATGTGTCTTAAAAGCAGCATGCCGAGTAAAAGCAGCCAGGCACAGAAGACCACACAGAGCGTGATGCCACCCACGAGAAATGAAGAGAACAGGCCACTGAGATGGGAAGCAGGTCGGTGGCTGCCAGGGCATGAGGGCGGAGGGCGGGAGTGCCTGCTCACGGGGACAGGTTTCCACTTGGGGTGGAGAAAGTTCTGGGATCCGACAGAGGCTGTGGTTGCACAAAGTTGCTTGCCTCTCACTCTGTTTCCTCTAGGTCCTTGTTAGCTGTGTTAGTGGCCTTCCTTATAGCTTATGATATTCTTTATTTTAAGGTCTATTTTGTCTGATATGAGAATTGCTATCCAGGCTCTTTTGAGTTCCATTTGCAAGGAATATCTTTTTCCATCCTCTCACTTTCAGTCTGTATGGATCTCTGGTCTGAAGCGGGTCTTCTGTTGACAGCATATATATATATATAGGTCTTGTTTTTCAGCCAGTCTGTGTCTTTTGGTTGAAGTGTTTAACCCATTTACATTTAAAGTAATTATTGATATATGTGTTCCTATTGGCATTTTCTTAATTGCTTTGGGTTTATTTCTGTAGGTTTTTTCCCCTCTCTTATGTTTTCTGCCTACAGGAGTCCCTTTAGCATTTGTTGTAAAGCTGGCTTGGTGGTGCTGAATTCTCTTAACTTTTGCTCGTCTGTAAAGCTTTTCATTTCTCCAACAACTTTGAATGAAGTCCCTGCCAGGTAGAGTAATCTTGGTTGTAGATTTTTCCCTTTCAGCACTTTGAATATGTCCTGCCATTCCCTTCTGGCCTGCAGAGATTCTGCTGAGAGATCAGCTGTTAATCATACAGGGTTTTCCTTTTATGTTAGTTGTTTCTGCATAGTATTGTGGATGCACTAGATGCCATGGGATTACCCACTTCAAAGGGTTTATGTGAGTGGTGATAGGTTATGTGAATTTCGCCTCAGCTGAAAACACAGCACTGCCTGCCAAGCAGGAGACTCAGGTTCAGCCCTGGGTTGGGAAGGTCCCCTGCATGATGAAACGGCAACCCACTCCAGTATTCCTGCTTGGAAAATGGCATGGACAGAGGAGCCTGGTGGGCTNTTCTGTCATAGAAAGGGAAGCAGTGACACACACTTCCATGTGGATGTGTCTTAAAAGCAGCATGCCGAGTAAAAGCAGCCAGGCACAGAAGACCACACAGAGCGTGATGCCACCCACGAGAAATGAAGAGAACAGGCCACTGAGATGGGAAGCAGGTCGGTGGCTGCCAGGGCATGAGGGCGGAGGGCGGGAGTGCCTGCTCACGGGGACAGGTTTCCACTTGGGGTGGAGAAAGTTCTGGGATCCGACAGAGGCTGTGGTTGCACAAAGTTGCTTGCCTCTCACTCTGTTTCCTCTAGGTCCTTGTTAGCTGTGTTAGTGGCCTTCCTTATAGCTTATGATATTCTTTATTTTAAGGTCTATTTTGTCTGATATGAGAATTGCTATCCAGGCTCTTTTGAGTTCCATTTGCAAGGAATATCTTTTTCCATCCTCTCACTTTCAGTCTGTATGGATCTCTGGTCTGAAGCGGGTCTTCTGTTGACAGCATATATATATATATAGGTCTTGTTTTTCAGCCAGTCTGTGTCTTTTGGTTGAAGTGTTTAACCCATTTACATTTAAAGTAATTATTGATATATGTGTTCCTATTGGCATTTTCTTAATTGCTTTGGGTTTATTTCTGTAGGTTTTTTCCCCTCTCTTATGTTTTCTGCCTACAGGAGTCCCTTTAGCATTTGTTGTAAAGCTGGCTTGGTGGTGCTGAATTCTCTTAACTTTTGCTCGTCTGTAAAGCTTTTCATTTCTCCAACAACTTTGAATGAAGTCCCTGCCAGGTAGAGTAATCTTGGTTGTAGATTTTTCCCTTTCAGCACTTTGAATATGTCCTGCCATTCCCTTCTGGCCTGCAGAGATTCTGCTGAGAGATCAGCTGTTAATCATACAGGGTTTTCCTTTTATGTTAGTTGTTTCTGCATAGTATTGTGGATGCACTAGATGCCATGGGATTACCCACTTCAAAGGGTTTATGTGAGTGGTGATAGGTTATGTGAATTTCGCCTCAGCTGAAAACACAGCACTGCCTGCCAAGCAGGAGACTCAGGTTCAGCCCTGGGTTGGGAAGGTCCCCTGCATGATGAAACGGCAACCCACTCCAGTATTCCTGCTTGGAAAATGGCATGGACAGAGGAGCCTGGTGGGCTACAGTCCATGGGGTTGCAAAGAGTCAGACACGACTGAGCGCACAGCACACACACACACACACACACACACACACACACACAGTGAATTGGTGACACCAAGGCCTTACACCTCCTCAAGGGTCTTGGCCCCAGGACACACACAGTGAATTGGTGACTCCAAGGCTTTACAGCTCCTCAAAGGATCTTGGCCCCAGGACACACACAGTGAATTGGTGACTCCAAGGCTTTACAGCTCCTCAAAGGATCTTGGCCCCTAGGAAAGGGCAACCAGTCATTCCTACTTGGTGGACGCAACCTAGAACTGGCTTTCTTCTAACAAAATGGCATGTAGAAGCTCCATGTGGTCATGGAGACAGGCCCAGAGAGGGTTGAGAGTCTGCTTGAGGTCACACAGCAAGGCTCGGCTTTGGACTGGGGCCCCCGGGTGAGCTTGAATGAGGCATAGATCCAGTTCCCCATCTGTTGAATGGCTGGAAGGAAGCGGGTGAAGGGTGCCCTGGCTGCTCTCCCCCAGGAGCCCCCCATGCCCCCAGGGGGCAGCACTGGGTATAGGGGACATGTGCAGTCCTGGTGCCCCGGGGACTGCTCCAGCCTGTCTTTGGGCCTCAGTTTCCCCATGTGTACAGTGGGGCTGCGAGGTTCAGGCAGGTACTGGGCCACCTACATGAGCTAAGCTCCCCTGAGTTTGGGAGAGTCAGCCTGAACCCTTGGTGGCCCTGACTTGATCCTTCTAGCCAGGACAGGCTGGTCAGTGGGTATCACAGGCATTGCCTGAGATCAGAGTCCCCAGCGACTCTGCCCACCCTCCATCCTTCAGGGGCTTAGAGGGCATAACCAGGCAATCAGAGAGCATTTGGAACCTGAAACCTTTCTGCTGCTGCTGCTGCTAAGTCGCTTCAGTCGTATCTGACTCTGTGCGACCCCATACACTGCAGCCCACCAGGCTCCGCCGTCCCTGGGATTCTCCAGGCAAGAATACTGGAGTGGATTACCATTTCTTTCTTCAATGCATGAAAGTAAAAAGTGACAGTGAAGTCGCTCAGTCCTTAGCGACCCCATGGACTGCACCCTACCAGGCTCCTCCATCCATGGGATTTTCCAGGCAGAAGTACAGGAGTGGGTTGCCATTGCCTTCTCTGCCCAAGGATCAGTTTCTACATCTGTCCTGCTCAGGCTGAATGAGAATCCCCCATACAGGATAACAGGTGTTTGGGGGCAGCTCTGTGCTCAGAGAGGCCTGATCCTTCCCATCCCCAGGTCTGTACCCACCCACCTTTCTCTGTGGCCTTCAGTACAGTTCAGTTCAGTCTCTCAGTTGTGTCCAACTCTTTGGGACCTCATGAATCGCAGCAGGCCAGGCCTCCCTGTCCATCACCAACTCCTGGAGTTCACTCAGACTCACATCCATCGAGTCCGTAATGCCATCCAGCCATCTCATCCTCAGTCATCCCCCTCTCCTCCTGTCCCCAATCCCTCCCAGCATCAGAGTCTTATCCAGCGAGTCAACTCTTTGTATGAGGTGGCCAAAGTACTGGAGTTTGGGCTTCAGCATCATTCCTTCTTGGACCTGTCCTATTCGAAGGTACCCAAGCATTTACTTATGACCCGTGGGTGCCTCCTGGTGGTCACGACTGGCAGAGCTTTGTGGGAGTGTCCACAGGCTTGAAACTCAGCTCAGCACTGCCCTGGACCCTGGGGACACAGCAAGGATAAACGAGACAGGGGATCCTTCCCTTCAGGGGGCTTCTAGGCAGACTGGGGACACAGGAAATGTGGAACCAAGAACTCTTGTTTGTAGGAACAAGCTGGCGTGGCTGGGGGAAGTTAAGACTTGAGTTAAGCTGTGTCAGGAAAGAGGCGGCCGAGAGACGGGTACACGAGGCAGACGGAACAGCGCGTGCACGGGCTCCGAGGCGGAGGCAAACCTGGGGCAGAGATGCGGGGATGGGAAGAACCCAAGGCAGGAGGGCATGAGTGGGAATCTAGACGGAATGGGCCCAGACACTCAGGCCAAGAGGCACGGCCTTGCTCTGAGGGCACTGGGGAGCCATGGCAGGATTTTGAGCAAGGGTGGGTCATGATCTCAGTTATGGTCTTTACTGAGAGTGAACTTAGGGGACTTCCCTGGTGGTGCAGTGGAAAAGAATCCGCCTGCCGATGCAGAGGATGTGGGTTCAAGCCCTGGTCTGGGAAGATTCCACCTGTCAAGGAGGAATGTAGCCCCTGAGCCACAACCACCGAGCCTGCTCTCTGCCTTTCTCACAACTAGAGAAAAACTGTGAGCAGAAATGAAGACCCAGCACAACCAAAAGTAAATAATTTTTTTTTAAAGAGTGATCTTAGGCTTACCACAAAAACACTGGTGATAGTTTAACGTGTATGCATCACTGACCAGAAGAAATAAAACTTGACGATTGCATTCGGGGTCCATGGGCCCCAGCTCAGCCCTGGACACTCCTCTCCCTGCCCCAGACGGTGCTGTTGTCTAGAATTTGGAGTTTGTCTTTCTCTTGTGTGAGTGTGTGTTAGTCGCTCAGTTGTGTCTGACTCTCTGCAACCCCATGGACGGCAGTCCGCCAGGCTCCTCTGTCCATGGGATTTCCCAGGCAAGAATACTGGAGTAGGTTGCCATTCCGATTCCATTCCCTTCTCCAGGGGCTCTTCCTGACCCAGGGGTCCAACCCGGGTCTCCTGAATTGCAGACAGATTCTTTACTATCTGAGCCAAAGAAGCCCCAGTCTCTCCCTTATACGATTTTGCATTTTATTATATACTATGTGGCCATAAGGGCTTCCCGGGTGGTACTCGTGCTAAAGAATCTGCCTGCCAGTGCAGAAGACGCAGGTTCGTTCCTTGGGTTGGGAAGATCCCCTGGAGGAGGAAATGGCAACCCACTCCAGTATTCTGGCCTGGAGAATCCCATAAACAGAAGAGCCTGGCAGGCTACAGTCCACGGGCTCACAGGGTCGCAGAGAGTCGAACGTGACTGAGCACATGAACCAGTGACCCATGTGGCTAGAAACGCTGTAGTGCTGCTTCACGCGATTTTAAACTTTGTATGAATTGGGAGGTGGGGGACACAGCCTCCTGTGGTTTGCTCATTTCATCAACAAGGTTGATAGATTTCTGTTAGTATTTTCCATTGGTTTTTAAGCTTTGAAAAACTGAGGTACGGCACGTGTACACGAAGTGTTTAAAGTGCACGTCTTCAGGGCATGTGAGCTGCCTGCCCATAAGCAGCACCCAGGTGACTATGCAGAAATCCATCTCCCACCATTCCAGAAGGTTCCGTCTGGTCAGTAGCCTCCTGGCCCCAGCGGCTGCTGCTTCTGTGATGCCATGGGTGAGCTCTTGTGGCTTTGCCATTCCTGCAACCCTTCCATCGTGTGGCTCATCCACTCCTTGGGCTTCCAGTCTGAAGCTCTCGTGTGCCAGGCTGCTGTGAACTTTGGAGCCCCTGTCTTTTCACGATGTGTGTGCCCATTTGTCTAGGGTGAGTGCCCAGGGGTGGAATGGCAGAATCCCAGGCTGGGCAAATGGTCAACTTTGGTAAGACTACTGGGCGGAGCTGAGAGATGTGTTAGCGTACCCAGCCCTGGGCCGTTCACTGAGTGAGCAGAATATTCACGTGGATGAATTGACAGCTGTTCTGCCATCATCCCACAGGTTCCCAGTTGGTTGTTTTCCACTGTTAGCTCTTACAGAGCCGTGGTGAGTGTTCTTGGACAGTTTGCACTTGTGTGAGGGGTATGGGGGGGCTTGCGATGGAGTTTGGGCCTGGGCCAGGGGTAAACAATAGCATCGTTACTTTAAGTTAATTAAAATTAATGAAAATTCGGGCTTCCCAGATGGCTCAGTGGTAAAGAATCAGCTTGCCAAGGAGGAGATGCAGGTTATATCTCTGGGTCAGGACGATACCCTGGAGGAGGAAATGGCAACCTGCTCCAGTATTCTTGCCTGAAAAATCCCACCGACAGAGGAGCCTTGAGGGCTATAGTGCATGTGGTTGCAAAGAGTCAGACACCATTGCGCTCAGCGACTGAGCACGCAATTAAAATTCAGCATTTCTGAGCCAGGGCTACGAAATCTCAAGGGGCTTATGGGGGTATTGATTCCTGGCCCTTCTTCCCTGCTGTGAGCTCCTGCCAGAGAAGGCCATTAACGCGCCTTTCAGAGGCAAAGAACCTCCGAGGACCTCCAAGATGCGCACTCTCTGACGTGCGTGTTTAGATGCTCAGCCGTGTCTGACTCTGTGATGCCATGGGCTGCAGCTCGCCAGGCTCCTCTGTTCTTGGGGACTCTCCAGGCAAGAATACTGGAGTGGGTTGCCCTGCCCTCCTCCAGGGGAGCTTCCTGACCCAGAGACTGCACTCACGTCTCTTATGTCTCCTGCACTGGCAGGTGGATTCTTTACCACTGGCGCCACCAGGGAAGCCTTTCTCATGCTTGATGGTGAATGGGGCTCCTTTGTGAGGGGGAAGTAGCTTCTGACTACTCCTACACCTGTTCCTGTTATAAATGTCTGCTGTATCTAAGTATTCCTTTCCCAAATTTACTGATGTGGTTCAGTTTGGTGGTGGGATGAGTTATGTGGCTCAGTTAGACTCTGTGGAAAGATATTTTCCTAAGAGTGAACCCTGCTTAGTCATGCTGTAATACTGACCGCCGCTCAGTTCTGGTTGCTGATGTTCTGTTTGCCAGCTCTAGACTAAGGCTCGTCTACAGTTGCCTTTTTTCTATCTTTAACTTGTTTTGAGTATTCAAGTGCTGGTTCCTTCGAAGAATGAATTGGGGAGCTTGCCATCATTTTGATTGCCTGGAATTAGAGTCATCTGATTTTAATACATTAAATTGGGAGGATTATAATATTATACTTATAATGTTCCTTTAAAAATGTACAATTTAACAGAATTATGAGGCAAACATCTGTGCTACCACCACCCACTTGAGAAATAGAATATGGTTGTATGAAAGGAAAGAAGGTTAGCACTCCCTTTAACAAGGATGGAAGAGGCCCTCGGCCTGACAACATCCATACCATTAAGGCCTTGTCTCCTACTTCATGGCATCTATCCACTGTTTTTATTGGACCTGATTAAACTTAAAAGTTTTTGCACAGCAAAGTAAGCCATAAACACAATGAAAAGACAACCCCCAGAATGGGAGAAAATACTTGCAAATGAAGCAACTGACATAGGATGAATCTCCAAAATATATATAAGCAGCTCATGCAGCTCAATATCAGAAAAACAAACAACCCAATCAAAAAGTGGGTAGAAGATCTAAACAGATTTTTCTCCAAAGAAGACATACAGATGGCTAATAAACACATGGAAAAGTGCTCAGCACCACTTATTACTAGAGAAATTCAAATCAAAACCACAGTAAGGTATCACCTCATACCAGTCAGAATAGCCATCATCAAAATATCTATAAATAATACGTGCTGGAGAGGATGTGGGGAAAAGAGAACCCTCTTGCACTGCTGGTGGGAATGTCAATTGATACAGCCACTATGGAGAATAGTATGAGATTTCTTTAAAAACTAAAAATAAAATGACCGCATGATCCAACAATCCCACAACTGAGCAAACTCCAAGAAAACCATCATTGAAAAAGACACATGCCCAGTGCTCACTGCAGCGCTATTTACTGCAGCCAGGACGGGAAGCGGCCTAGATGTCTGACCAGAGATGAAGGGATAAAGAAGTGGTGGTGCATATGCACAACGGAATATTACTCAGCCATAAAAAGGAACGAACTTGAGTCAGCTTGAGTGAGGTGGATGGACCCAGAGCCTGTTATTACGGAGTGAAGTCAGAAAGAGAAAAAACAAATATCCTATATTAATGCATACATGTGGAACCTAGAAAAAATAGTACTGATGAACCTATTTGCAGGGTAGAAATAGAAACTCAGATATAGAGAAGAGATTATGGACACAGTCGGGGCGGGAGAGGGTGGGACAAATTGAGAGAGTAGCATTGAAATATATATATATATATTACTATATGTAAAATAGAGAGCTAATGGGAAATTGCTGTATAACACAGGAAGCTCCACCCAGGGCTCTGTGACAACCTGGAGGTGCGGAAGGTGGGAGGGAGATTCAAGAGGCAGGGGACATATGTATACCTATGGCTGATTCATGTTGATGTACGGCAGCTGCTGCTGCTGCTGCTAAGTCGCTTCAGTCATGTCCGACTCTGCGCAACCCCATAGACGGCAGCCCACCAGGCTCCCCCGTCCCTGGGATTCTCCAGGCAAGAACACTGGAGTGGGCTGCCATTTCCTTCTCCAATGCATGAAAGTGAAAAGTGAAAGTGAAGTCGCTGAGTCGTGTCCGACTCTTCACAACCCCATGGACTGCAGCCCACCAGGCTCCTCC
>SJYW01000653.1:142814-172121 GCA_006410735.1 Raphicerus campestris | reverse complement strand
TCCGACTCTGCGCAACCCCATAGACGGCAGCCCACCAGGCTCCCCCGTCCCTGGGATTCTCCAGGCAAGAACACTGGAGTGGGCTGCCATTTCCTTCTCCAATGCATGAAAGTGAAAAGTGAAAGTGAAGTCGCTGAGTCGTGTCCGACTCTTCACAACCCCATGGACTGCAGCCCACCAGGCTCCTCCATCCATGGGATTTTCCAGGCAAGAGTACTGGAGTGGGGTGTCATCACCTTCTCCAGATGTACAGCACAAACCAACACAATGTTGTAAAGCAATTATCCTCCAATTAAAAATAAATTAAAAAAGAAATAGAATATGGCCAGCATCCCAACCCACACCCTCTGGTCCTTCTCCTCTCCTCCCCAATCCCCCAGATGGCTGTGCTCTGACTTGATCTTCGTCTCACTCTTTAGAGGTTTTCCCTTACCTCATCCCAAAGGAATCACACTGTCTATGTTGTTTTGTGTCTGAATCACTGCTCACTGAGTAGGTCTTGAGTGAGTGAGTGAAGTCGCTCAGTCGTGTCCAACTCTTTGCGACCCCGTGGACTGTAGCCCGCCAGGCTCCTCCCTCCATGGGATTCTCCAGGCAAGAGTACTGGAGTGGGTTGCCATTTCCTTCTCCAGGGGATCTTCCCAACCCAGGAATCGAACTCAGGTCTCCTGCATTCCAGGCAGACGCTTTAACCTCTGAGCCACCAGCGAAGCCCGAGTAGGTCTTAGTGCCCAGCTAAGGAAGCCATCCCATCTTATTCTTTTTGAGATTCCTCTTCTTGGCCCTTTGATCTTCTATGTATATTTAATTAGTTAATTGTTGGATGCACTGGGCTTTCTCCAGTTGCTGCAATGGAGGCTCCTCACTAGCTGCAGCAAGTGGGAGCTTCTCATAGCAGTGACTTCTCTCGTTGTGGAGCACGGGCTTTACAGTGTGTGGGCTTCAGTACTTGGGGCCCGTGGGCTTGGTTGCTCCAAGGCATGAGGAATCTTCCCGGACCAGAGACTGAACCCATGTCCCCTGCACTGGCAGGTGGATTCTTATCCACTGGACCACTGGAGAAGTCCTTCTGTGTCCATTTCCGAATTCGTTTGTCAAGTTTCACAGAAACCTGATTTGAGGTTTTATTGGGAAATACATTTAATCTATAATTCAACTTGAGGAGTGTATTAGTTTCTTATTGCTGTGGTAACAAATTACCAGGTTAAAACAACACAGGTGGATGAACATAAGAGTTCTGGAGGTCAGAAGTCTAAAATGGGTCTTACCAGGCTAACAAGAGAGGTTATCAGCAAGAAAGTATCCTTTCTGGGGTCTCTGGAGGAGAATATGTCTCCTCAGTGTTTCTAGCTTCTAGAGGCTGCCTTGGCCCCTGACCCCTTCCTCCATCTGCAAAGCCCAGCAACACTAGGCGGAGTCCTTCTCACATTGCCACTTTCCTCCACATTGAAGGGCTATAGTTATGTTGGGCTCACCTAGGTTATTCAAGGCAATCTCTCTACTGAGGTCAGCTAATTAGCAATCAAGCCTATTGGCAAACTTAACTCCCCTCTGCCATATAACTTAACATATTCATAGACTTGATGGATTAGAACGTGGGCATCGAGTCGGGGCAGGGGGAACACTCTCCTGCCTTCCACAGAAGTGGCGCCGTTGCTGTTTAGTCGGTAAGTTGCATCCGACTCTTTGAGTGTGTTTGGTGTGTTTGATATTTTGACTCTATACTTGGGGTATATCTAACCATGTGTGTGTGTGTGAGTCACTCAGTCGTGTCAGACTCTTGGCGACCCCATGGACTGTGGCACACCAGGCTCCTCTGTCCATGGAATTCTCCTTGCAAGAATACTGGAGTGGGTTGCCGTTCCCCTCTCCAGGAGGTTCTAATGACCTGCACGAAGTCCCCAAGCAGATCTTGGGTAGCTCTTTAAATTCAACCCTAGATGCTTCATTTTTCACTGTCACTTAGTTGCTGCAGGCCATGGGGTCGCTAAGAGTCGGACGCGACGGAGCGACTTCACTTTCACTCTAGTTGCAGTTTGCTTCGTGCCTGTGCTCACTCGTGTTGGACTCTGCGACCCCATGGACTGTAGCCCACCAGGCTTCTCTGTCCATGACATTTCCCAGGCAAGAGTACTGGAGTGGGTTGCCATTTTCTTCTCCAGGGGATCTTTCCGACCCAGAGATCAAACCCGCGTCTCCTGTGTCTCTAGGTGGGTGCTTTACCACCGAGCCACCAGGGAAGCCTTGTAGTTTGCTCAAGGATTGTTTATTCATTTAAATCATGAATGCATGTTTAATTTGATCAGATACTTTACCTGTACCTATCTATTGAAATGATCACATATGCTTTCCTCCCTTACTTTTTTTTTAAGACAGTGGATGGATTTTCCAGTATGAAGCCAACTTTGCCTTCCCAGGACTTAACCTGAATTTAGTCACAATGGTATGTCCTTTCTAAACAATGCCAACTCTACCGCCTGCCCCCAACCCCTGGAATTTTATTTAGAATTTCCACACATCTATGGTCACATCTAATCTCACTAAGAGAGATTATAATTTTATTGTCTTATATTGCTTCAGGGACATGCTAGTCTCATAAAACGAGTGTTTTGTATTTATTCTTTGGGAGAGTTTGTGAAATTCCTTTTTTTTTTTCCTTGAATGCTTGGTAGAACTTTCCCAATAAAGTCATTTTGATTTGGAGTTCTGACTAGCTTAATTTCTTTAGTAGTTATAGGACTATTTAGATTTTAATTTTTTTTTGAATTTATACATTTCCACTCCAGGAATTTATCCAAGGTATCTAAAAGTTTCAAGTTTGCTTGCATAAAGTTGTCCATAGTCTCTCTTTATCCAGTGCTCTTCTTGTCCGTATGGCTTAATTCAGGAGGATGAGAAAAGCATACCTCTCTCCAGTGTGGATGAAGTCTGAGCTGGGCATGCAACATGGTGGACAGAAAGTGGACTGAGTGTCTTTGTGAAGTGGCACATGCCCTGCGCTCATCTTTTTAATACTTTTACGCTGTAATAATGTTTCTCCCCCATTTCCAATAAAAGCCTTTGTGCCTTTATCTTGCTCAAAATTTCCATAAGATCTTCAATTTTAAATAGCCAACTTGTTTTGTTGATTCTCTTTATTGAAAGCTTTCTATTTCCCTCGTATCTGTTCTTTGTTATTTCCTTTCTGTGCTCGTAGGTTTATTTTATTCTTTTTCTAACTTTTTGAGATGGAGGATAAGCTCATTCTTTTCAGTCTTTCTTTTATATTTTATATACAGTGGGCTTCCCAGGTGGCTCAGTGGTAAAGAATCTGCCTGCCAATGCAGGAGATGTGGGTTCAATCCCCGGGTCGAGAGGATTCCTGGAGAAGGAAGAGGCAACCCACTCCAGTATTCCTGCCTGGGAAGTCCCATGGACAGAGGAGCCTGGCAGGTTACAGCCATGAGGTTGCAAAAGTCTTTCTTTTACATTTTATACATAACATCACAGTATATGGGACTCCCAGGTGGCACTAGTAGTGAAGAACCTGCCTGCTGGTGCACAAGACGTAAGAGACGCCCTTCGATCCCTGGGCTGGGAAGATGCCTGGGACCAGGGCATGGCAACCCACTCCAGTATTCTTGCCTGGAGAACCCCATGGACAGGGGAGCCTGGCAGGCTACAGTCCATAGTGTCACAAAGAGTTGGACATGACTGGGGTGATTTAGCATGCAGCATGCATTATATGTTACATATATGCAACATACATTACATAAACGTATGTTGTAATATCTAGTATTTATAAACGGAAGGACACACAGATTTCCTTCAAAGTGCTGGTTTAGCTGCATTGCACAAGTTTTGAAATGCAGTATTTTCATTACTTTTCAGTTCAAAATCTATAATTTTCCTAGAATTCCTTCCTTGATCAATGGACTATTTAGAACTGGTTCCCAAAGAACGGAGATTTTTCTCATTATTGTTTTTAAAATTGATTCCTAATGAAGCGGCATTTGGCCAAGGGACTATTTCCTTCAGCCTTGCTTTAAAACACAGTGTGTGCTTCAAAGGAAAATGTATTCTGTAGTTGCTGAATACTATGTTCCACAAATACAGGTCCATTAGTTAAAATTCATTGCACTGTTCAAATATTCTTTTTATTTCTCTGGGTTTACTTGTTCTATCAGTTGCTGAGAGATGAATTTAAATTGCTCATTTTTACTGTGGACTTAACTATCCTTGTAGTTGTGTCAATTTCTGCTTTATGTATTTTGAGACCATGTTATTAGGGTCACACAAATTAAAAAAAAATTATATTCCTAATGAAGTAAATCTTTTATTATTTTTATGATGATGTCCCTCTTTATCTCCAGCAATGATTTTGCCTTAAAGCATATGTTGTCTAATATTAACTTAATCCCAGCTTTCTTTTGGTATTTCTATGGTTATTTTCCCCATCCTGTTATTTTTAAATTGTCTGCATCTTAACGGTTTTGATGCATCTCTTATAAATAACATAGAGTTGGAATTTTAACAAGTCCAGAGTGACAAACTGAGCTTTAGCTGGAATATTTAGCCTGTCTACATTTAATGTAGGAACCTATCTGACACTTAAACCTAGGTTTAAATTTACTGTGTTCTTTTGTTTGCTGTTTCTTCCCCTTAAGTTCCTTTTTATCTTCTCTGGCCGTCTTTTAGGTTGTTGTTGTTGTGTGTGTGTGGTCTTAAAAAAAATCATTGCTTTCCCTCGGAACATTTGGAAATTGCAATTATTTTATTATTTTAGTGATTCCCTTAGCAAATATAGTGTGCTGTGCTTAGGTTCACAGTCGAGTCCGACTCTTTGCAACCCCATGGACTGTGGCCCGCCAGGCTCCTCTGCCCATGGGATTCTCCAGGCAATAACACTGGAGTGGGTTGCCATTTCCTCCTCCAGGGGATCTTCCCCACCCAGGGGTTGAACCCACGTCCCCCCACGTTGCAGGCAGATTCTTTACCAGCTGAGCCACAGGAGAGCCCTTAGAGATGATAATGCATGCTTATAAAAATGCAGATTCCATCCATGCTTTTCACTGTCCTCTGTCAATCATGTACTGGGAAACTTTAACTCCATCTACTTCTTCAGGACGTTTTTTTTTTCCTTTTGTGTATTTTAATTCTATCATTTTTCTTAACTTCAGGAAACACTGTTTTACGCAATCTAGGTTTACGTTTTTGCACGTGTTTACTTTACTCCTTACTCCTTCTTGCGTCTGGACCTGCCATTACTTTCCTCTTGCCTTAAGTAATATAATTTAATATTTTCTTTAGTGTGAGTCAGCTGCTGGCAAACTAATGGGTTTTGTCTGAAAAAGTTTTTATTTCAGCCTCAGTCTTGAAATGTTTTTGTTGGGTGGGGCATTTTCTTTCAGCACACTGAGAATGTCACTTTACTTTCATCTGGCTTCCTTTGTTGCTGATGTAAAGTAAGCTGTTTACCTCACTGTCACTCTTTTGAACTTAATATTTTTCCCCCTGGCTGCTTTAAAGGTTTTAGTTTTTTCCGTAAACATTTTACTGAAATGCTATATACAGAAGAGTAAATCGTAACTTGTTGATGCATTTTCAAAAGTAAGACCATTTTTGTAATCTGCATCCAGATTTTAAAAATTCACTAATATTTTCTAATTTCCATTACATTTTCTTCTTTGACACATGGTAATTTAGAAGAGTTCTTTAAAAGCTAATTATATTTGGAAATTAAAAAGAAAAGCTCATTTGTTGTTAATTCTAACTCAATTCTCTTGAGAATTTCTTAGAGAATGTAGACTCTAATAGTAAGAATTCTTAGAAATTTGTGAAAACTTTTTCAGGGTCTGTCACTTTTTTTTTTTTGCCTGCGGTCTGTTTGGTCTGATATCAATATAGCTACATGAGATTAATCTTGGTATGTTAGCATCTTTTTACTTTTAACTGTGTTGTGTACTTATGTCTTAGGTGTGTATTTCATATATGGGCTTCCCAGGTGGCGCTGGTGGTAAAGAACCCACCTGCCCAAGCAGGAGACATAGAGAGACGTGGGTTTGATCCCTGGGTCGGGAAGATGCTCTGGAGGAGAAAAGGACAACCGACTCCAGTATTCTTGCCTGGAGAATCCCATGGACAGAGGACACCAGCAGGATACAGTCCATAGGGGTCACAGAGTCAGACACGACTGAAGTGACTCAGCACACATTTCATAAACAGGGTATAGCTGGATTTGGGATTTTAGTTCAGTCTCTTTAACAGTATCTTAAATGAGCAGGCTTGCATCATTTAACACTTAAGTATATGATTCCTAATGTTTGGATTTATTTTTAGTCTAGTTTCTATGGCACAAAATGAAAAGTTGTAGTGCAGTTTTTTCTTTTTGGCCATGCTGCGTGGCATGCGGGATCTTAGTTCCCTGACCAGGGATCAAATCTGTGTCCCCTGCATTCCTGCATCATAAGTGTGGAACCTTAACCACTGGACCACGAGGGAAATCTCATGTGGTGCAGTTCTAAGTGCTGTTTATCATTAAAAGATTCTTAGGATACTTGCATTTATTCTGATTTTCCTATGCTTCTCTCTCCTGTTGGTTTGTTAAAATTTTCTTTAAATCCTTTCCCAACCACTGATTTGGGAGTTATACATGGATACATAGCATTTTTAGACTTTAGTCCATCTTCCTCCCAAACAGTATAAAGGTGTTAGGAGCCACTGATGCCAACCACCTATCTCCTATATTTTGCAGGATGCTGCGCAGAATTTTAGTTGTACCTTAGGTTACTACTCAGACATTACTTGTTCAAGATTACGACTGCTTTATACATAGTCAATGATAGTTTAGATATTCCCAATGGCTTCTGAGTTTTTTCAGCATTCCTCGTCTCTTTCCTTCCTCGTGCACGGAACGTTTTTAAAAATAATTTAATAGACTTTTGCCTGTGCTGGGTCTCTGCTGCTGCGAGAGGGCTTTCCTCTAGTTTCGGAAGGTGGAGGCTACTCTTCGTTGCAGTAAGCAGGCTTCTCGCTGCGGTGGCTTTTCTCGTCTGAAGCACGGGCTCGACAGCACCTTGGCTTCAGTGGTTGCGGTCCTGGAGCTCTCGAGCACAGGCTCAGCAGTTGTGCATGGGCTTAGTTGCTCCGCAGCATGTGGGATCTTCCCAGATCAGAGATCGAACCTGCGTCTCCTGCAACGGCAAGTGGATTCTCTACTACCGAGCCACCAGGGAAGCCTTTGAATCTCCCTGATATATACACATTGTTGAGGGTTTGTTACTGCTGAAACTTTCATCTTTCTCTTTTGCAGCTTAGCCGGGCACAGAATTGGTTGTCAAGACTGGTCATCTTCTCTGAGCAATCTGAGCATTGTTGCCATCATGAAGCCAGCTCTCAGCCTGTTTTTTGCTTCCTTTCTTGTGTTCTGTGTTTTTAATCTTTGCGTTGCTTTTATACGCTTCACTAAGTGTCTGATGTTTTGTGTTTTAACTGTGATTTTTTTTAGTTATAGACTTAGGTCTATTGATCCAGATTTGGGCTCACTGGTTTCCTGAATCTGAGAATTTAAAGATTTTCATTCATCTGGGGAAATTCTGGCCACTGTCTCTTTGTATGCTGTGGCTCCCCAGGGTCTTCTGGAGGGGGCCGCCAGGGCTTGCTGCAGATGTGGGCATGGCAGTGAGGGATGGGGCATCAGGATGCCTATAAGGGCTTTTGCCTGAGCCCTGGGCCAGGGCAGCGCTCTTTCCTCCATGTGGTGGATGATCAAGACTCCACTTGGGTTGATGCCCAATAGACCTCCAAGGGGGAGCTGGGTGATATGGGAGAGGGAAAGGAAAACAGTCCTTGCAGGCAGGAGGGGGCAGGCCTGTGACTGCATTGGGCAGACAAGCTGTCTTCTGCCCACGCCCCTGTCGAGAGCCCCCCTCTACGGGCCAGGCAGTGGTGCTCAGCCTCCAGTGCACATATGAATCACATGCAGAGCCTGTTAGCCGGTCTCCTGTGAACCTGCATGTGTGGTGGGATGCTGATGCTGCTGGCAGCAGGACCACACTCTCGAGGAAGACCACCGGGCTGCAGAGGGGAGCAGGCTGCTGGTGGCCCGAGGGCTGAGGGCTGTGACGGTCATCTCAGACGAGATGGAGACATTCGCCCGTGTGCCCTCCCCTCTGCAGCCCCTCTGGGAGGCCCCTGAGCATGGCTCTGCTTGCTCACTGCCTGGTCTCGTCTTCCCCAGGGGACATAGGGGCCCTAGGAACTGGTGCCACACTCAGGTTGGTGTGAGCCCGCCCCTCTCCTGGGCACCCAGGAGTCAGCACAACGCTGCACCAGAAGGAAGGCATGTTTAACCGATGCAGTTTAATGTACTCATGACACAAACATGGACAGGGTTGGGGGCGGCGGTGTCCAAGCACAGATGGGGACGGCCTGGGACCCCTACCCTCTGAGGCTGGGGGCCCATGCTGGACCCCCTTTCCCTGGTGGCACAAACACTGATGTGGCTGAGTGACAGCATCATGTGGCACGGGCTGGCCCTGAGAAGCCGTCTCTATCCAAAGCTCCAGATCAGGCGCCTCCAGTCGAAGTGCCAGGCGCTGGGAGGGCGACCGTGTGTCAGCCTCACTGGGGAGGAGGGCGAGGAAGGGGAAGCCTGTCCTCACTAAGTGCTGCCTGAGAGCTTCAGGATGGGGGAGGGAGGCGCAGACAGTGAGGGTCGCGTACACAGCAATGGCCGGAGACAAAATCTAGGAATGCTTGATAAACCCACAGCGTTCAACAGAATGGCAACACCACGGCGGCCCTGCCAGCCCGGCCGAAGAGTGTTCTGGGCAGTGCTTCCCACCCTTTGTGACTGGGAGCTGAACAGCACAGAAGGCTGTATTTGACCTCTGGAGGGAAAGATGCCTTTCCTTTCCCCCTAAACTGACTCAGGGGCTGAGAGATAAGACGTCTTGAAGATGAGCCTCTTCTGGGAAAAGGGGACTTGGGAGGTGAGAGTGGCGGCGGCAGAGCAGGTGCACCTGGGAGGAGGGGCCCCTGGGTGGAGCCTGGAGGGGTGCCGGGGTCCAGGGGAGCCCCTCCCTCCAGCAGGCTGGGCAGGCGCTTCCACTGGGGGCCCTGTGCTGGGAGTGTGGGCCACCAAGGCCGCTCACTGGGTCCGAAGCTGGTAATCTAGAAAGAGGGAGGCGGGGGTCCATTGTCTGTGCTGACCCTGGGGGAGGGGCCGCTCCACCTGCCCAGACCCTGGGGTTGCTCCCTGAGCAGCCCCCTGAGCACTGGGGACCGTGGTACGCCCACCAGGGGCCTTTTCAGCAGCCCCCACCTTCCCCAAGGGCAGGTCAGTGGCACACCCACCCGGGGCCTTTTCAGCAGCCCCCACGTGCCCCAGGGCGGGTTGCACGCACCTCCGTTCTGAGTGATGTAGCGAACCCACGGTAAGGCCTGGTAGCCGCTCTTCTCGATGATCTTCAGGTAGCGCACCTGCAGCACGGGCGTCAGGGCCTAAGCATGCGCACGCCACCCGCCCCTGGCTGCCCACCCAGGCGCACCTCCTGGGGCTGGGCTGAGACCAAGGGGGCGAGGGAGAGGGCGGAGCACCGCAGTCTGTACCACACTCAGGCCGAGGGGGGGTGGAGATGCTTCTAGAAGGTGTGGCAAGAGCCAGATGTGCACTCACAGGCACGACCTTCTAGCAGATTCCTAGAGAAGGGGTCAATCTCAGGGTTTTCAGACCCATTCTGGGCTTTCATGGAGGTGCCCAGGAAAATGGGCCCCACAGTGGCAAATGTGTGGACATTAGTTTTGGGGGCTGAATGCATTTCTGAGCTTGGAGTGCAGGTCAGGTCTGAGCAGACCACTGCGGGCCTCTTTCCATCAGGGCCAGGCTGCCCGTGGAGATGGGCAGGGCTGGGGAGCAGCTCGGAGCACCGGGACAAGTCAGCTAGCACCCCTTGCTAACTGGCTGCACTGGTGTCTGTCACCTTCAACCCTCTGAGCCTGGACTGGTGCCTGGCCCCTGAGAAGCCCCACTGGGCCTGTCCGTGTCTGCTCCGGGGCCCCAGCAGCCCTGGTCACACGTGCCTGGATGCCAGAGGTAGTGAAGTAGGGGATCTCGAACTTGACGCTGATCGGGGGCTTGCCCTCCTTGTCCTCTGCCTCAACGCTGGGCAGGCCAAAGTGGGCCCGCATCAGGTACTCCTTGCCGCCCTGTGGGAGCAGACCACAGAGGAGGTGGTCAGGCGGAGGCCCTGGCAGTTTCATCCGACAGCGGCCCCTGGAGAATGCCAGGCTGTGGGCCTGGCCAACGAGTCCCTCCCTGCATGGTCTGTGGCCACCCAGGGCCTCGGCTCCTGCAACACACTCACACTTATCTTATCCTCTGAGCCTCCTGGGCTGCCCACACCAGCCCCGCTGGGGAAAATTAATCCTCTAATTCTGAGGATGAAGAGAAACTGCTACAAGTTCCCAGGCACTTAGAAGCCTAGTTGCATCAAGGAAAAGAACACCAATAGGCCCTGGGGAGGAAGAAGGGAGAGGAAGAGCGAGCGCTGGCACGGGGCGACAGGGCTGCCTGGGACTGATGAGCTGGCCCTAGGTCTTCCCCTGGAAGGGAAAGGCTCTGGTCCTGGAGGCTGAACAATGACTCCAGAGATGGGACTTGTAGTGGGGGAAGGAAGGAATGGCTTTCCTGCTGGTGCAGTGGTAAAGAATCCACCTGCCAGTGCAGGAGATGCTGGTTTGATCCCTGGTCAGGAAGATCCCCTGGAGAAGGAAATGGCTACCCGCTCCAGTATTCTTGCCTGGGAAATCCCATGGACGGGGGAGCCTGGCAGGCTACAGTCCACAGGGTCGCAAAGAATCGGAAACGACCGAGTGACTGAACTCTCAGCCACGAGGGGTCAGGAGTCCTGGCCTGGTTGTCCCAGTGCCTGGTGAGTAACACAGAGCTGCAGGGAGCAGTAGCAAGTGCAGCTCTCCTCGCATCAGGACACGGAGGGCCGTGATCCTCAGGCCTGTGGCAACAGGAGTCCCTGCTGACCAGGGCTGCCCCTGCATGGCCTCGGCAGAGCAGCGCAGAGCCCTGCCTCCCCAGCACTGTGCTCACCCTCCCCTTTCAGGGATGAAGCGAGTGGTCAGGATCTGCTCATCAGTGCAGGCGTGTGGACTCCGCCTGACTTGGTGCTGTGTGCTCAGTGAAGATTCTGGGACAACAAGGGGAGAATAATGCAGTCTCAGCAATAGACAAAGCAGGGCTTCCCTGGTGCCTCAATGGTAAAGAGCCTGCTTGCCAATGCAGGAGACACAGAATTGCTCCCTGATCTGGGAAGATCCCATAGGCTGTGGGGCAACTAAGCCCATGCTCCACAACTGAGGAAACTGTGCTCTACAGCCTAGGAACCGCAACTGCTGAGCGCACACACCCTAGAGCCTGCGCTCCACGGCAAGAGGAGCCACCGCCAACGAGAAGCCCGAGCGCCACAGCTGGAGAGTGGCCCCGAAACTGTTTACCGAAACTAGAGAGAAGGCCATGCAGCAGCGAAGACCAGCACAGCCCCAAATAAATAAAATCATATTAAAAAACAGACAAAGCAGGCAGCCAAGGAATACAACCAGCTCCATCAGTCTGTGCATGAAACGATAACCAGACCAAAACCCTAAGCTTTAGAAAAACCAAGTGGAAAATGAAAGCAAAAGAATGCGGAGAGAGGTAGGCCCTCCCCAGCGGGGGGCAGAAGTCTGCAAGCCTACACTGTGTCAGTCAGGTCCATGTAAATGGGTTTAATTTCTTCTATTAATGAGACTTGGAGACTGGCTCACAGACCAAAACCCAACTCTACACTGTAAAAGCAGAGTCAGAAAGACAAAACCAGTAGAAAGAAAGGGTGAAGGCATGCCGGCCAAAGTCAGACAAAGCAGAGCAGGGCCGGGCTTCCCTGCGGCCCAGTGGTTAAGAATCTGCAGACCATTGCAGGAGGCACAGATCCGATCCCTAATGGGGAAGATCTCACATGCCGCAGGGCAACTGGGCCCATGTGCCACAGCTACTGCGCCCACATTCTACAGCCCGCGAGCTGCAGCGGAACTATGGAGGCCTTGCACCCTCGAGCCTGTGCTCTGCAACAGGACAGAAGCTCCTGCAATGAGAAGCCCACGCATGGCAACTGGAGGGTAGCCTTCGCTCACCGTAATCAGAGAAAGCCCATGCACAGCAATGAAGACCCAGTGCAACCAAAAATTTTTTTTTTAAGATTTAAAAAAAAAAAAAAAAAAAAAAGCAGAGCAGGGCTGGACTGCTGCCACAGGGGAGAATTAAGGGCAAAGAATTCCAGGTGTAGAGGACAACTGTTCACAGCCCGAAAGGCTATGTCCTACAAATCCACAGGGAAGATACAAGAGTTATGAGTATCTAGGCACCAAGTAACATGGCAGCAACTTCTGTTAAGCAGACGCTACGAGAGATGAAACAGGAACCAGAGGAGCCAGAGCTGACCCAGCTCCCTGTGTGGCTGGTGCCACCACGGCATCACAGCAGACCTCACGGTGCGTGCCAAGGTCTCTACCCGCTGCAGAGGCCTTATCTTCTCAGGTACATATGGGATATTCACAAACTTGGACCTTACATTAACACACAGTGAATACTTCAATAAAGCTTATAAGCAGAATAGCACGAATAACCTTCTCTGACCTCAAAGCACCAAACTCCAAGTGAAGATAAAATGGAAAAGAAAAGGCTCTTTGACCAGAAAAACAGAAAACAAAACAAAAAAATACTCATTCAATTACAGAATTTCTAGATAATAGTATCAAATATTACATGCCTGTTCTATGGGTTATATAGCTGAGGCAGGCTTCAGAAGATTATCTGTGGCTTAAATATTTATATCAATACAAACTCTAAAAGAAAATAATAAAATTTTAAAAACTTGAAAATCAGGAAGAAGGATGAAGAAATTAAAGACTTATAAAACTGAAAAATATGACAAACAAACTAAAAAGTGAATCTGGAAAAAAAACAAACCAACCACTAGGTAACCTTATCAAGGAAAAGAAGTAACAAAAATGCAAAACAAGGTATAACAGGGAGAAGTCACTGTCGTAAGAGAAGGGGAAAAAGAGCCCCCTTTCTACAACTCTGTGCAGGCAAATCTGAAAACCTGGTTAGGATGGATAATTTTATAGGAAAATACAAATTTACTCAAACTGACTCCAACAGAAATAGAAACTCGAAATGGCCTAATTTCCACAGATGAGTTAGAAAAGAGTAACAGAGATACAGATGGCCACACACATCCAAATCTATCAATCCNTAGAAAAACCAAGTGGAAAATGAAAGCAAAAGAATGCGGAGAGAGGTAGGCCCTCCCCAGCGGGGGGCAGAAGTCTGCAAGCCTACACTGTGTCAGTCAGGTCCATGTAAATGGGTTTAATTTCTTCTATTAATGAGACTTGGAGACTGGCTCACAGACCAAAACCCAACTCTACACTGTAAAAGCAGAGTCAGAAAGACAAAACCAGTAGAAAGAAAGGGTGAAGGCATGCCGGCCAAAGTCAGACAAAGCAGAGCAGGGCCGGGCTTCCCTGCGGCCCAGTGGTTAAGAATCTGCAGACCATTGCAGGAGGCACAGATCCGATCCCTAATGGGGAAGATCTCACATGCCGCAGGGCAACTGGGCCCATGTGCCACAGCTACTGCGCCCACATTCTACAGCCCGCGAGCTGCAGCGGAACTATGGAGGCCTTGCACCCTCGAGCCTGTGCTCTGCAACAGGACAGAAGCTCCTGCAATGAGAAGCCCACGCATGGCAACTGGAGGGTAGCCTTCGCTCACCGTAATCAGAGAAAGCCCATGCACAGCAATGAAGACCCAGTGCAACCAAAAATTTTTTTTTTAAAATTAAAAAAAAAAAAAAAAAAAAAAGGCAGAGCAGGGCTGGACTGCTGCCACAGGGGAGAATTAAGGGCAAAGAATTCCAGGTGTAGAGGACAACTGTTCACAGCCCGAAAGGCTATGTCCTACAAATCCACAGGGAAGATACAAGAGTTATGAGTATCTAGGCACCAAGTAACATGGCAGCAACTTCTGTTAAGCAGACGCTACGAGAGATGAAACAGGAACCAGAGGAGCCAGAGCTGACCCAGCTCCCTGTGTGGCTGGTGCCACCACGGCATCACAGCAGACCTCACGGTGCGTGCCAAGGTCTCTACCCGCTGCAGAGGCCTTATCTTCTCAGGTACATATGGGATATTCACAAACTTGGACCTTACATTAACACACAGTGAATACTTCAATAAAGCTTATAAGCAGAATAGCACGAATAACCTTCTCTGACCTCAAAGCACCAAACTCCAAGTGAAGATAAAATGGAAAAGAAAAGGCTCTTTGACCAGAAAAACAGAAAACAAAACAAAAAAATACTCATTCAATTACAGAATTTCTAGATAATAGTATCAAATATTACATGCCTGTTCTATGGGTTATATAGCTGAGGCAGGCTTCAGAAGATTATCTGTGGCTTAAATATTTATATCAATACAAACTCTAAAAGAAAATAATAAAATTTTAAAAACTTGAAAATCAGGACAAAGGATGAAGAAATTAAAGACTTATAAAACTGAAAAATATGACAAACAAACTAAAAAGTGAATCTGGAAAAAAAACAAACCAACCACTAGGTAACCTTATCAAGGAAAAGAAGTAACAAAAATGCAAAACAAGGTATAACAGGGAGAAGTCACTGTCTTAAGAGAAGGGGAAAAAGAGCCCCCTTTCTACAACTCTGTGCAGGCAAATCTGAAAACCTGGTTAGGATGGATAATTTTATAGGAAAATACAAATTTACTCAAACTGACTCCAACAGAAATAGAAACTCGAAATGGCCTAATTTCCACAGATGAGTTAGAAAAGAGTAACAGAGATACAGATGGCCACACACATCCAAATCTATCAATCCTCTCAAGGCCAGATGATCTCAAGGCCACTTTAAAGCTGTTCTGCAGCATGGAAGAGGAAGATGAAAAAAAATCTATGAAACAGGTACAATATTGGTACCTGTTGAGATAGAGGTACCAAAAAAAAAAGTCAACCTCAGTCATGAATCTCAGTGTAAAAATACTACGTACAATGTTAACCAACAGAGATAATGGCACATCAAAGAGAAGACATACCATGATCAGCTGGAGTTTGCCAGAATGCCAGGATGGTTCAAGATCCATCCTGTGTTGATATCTGAACTGACAGACACGGAAGAGGCATTTGGCTAAATTTGTTGCCATTTTGTGCTAAAAACACAGCAAAGTAGAACTGGAATAAACTGCAGCCCAAAGCAGCAAGACACTGAAAGGGGGAAACCCTAGCAGTTCCGGTTGGAGGCCAAGCCAGGAGGCTGCTCTCCACTGCCACTTACAGGCATGGAGACAGCAACAGAAGCAGGCAATGCCAGGAGTCACAAGGCGCCCAAGAACAGGAGAGGAAAGGGGGCAACTGCAACTGCCGCAAACAAGTGAAAGAGTATCTCAGAACCCATGAGAACTGAAAAAAAACGACCACAATCAAAAAGATTACAAAGCAAAAGTACTCCCGAGGAGAGGCTGAAAGACAAACACCAAACTAAGGAAAACCATTTGCAACTGCTATCAGAGAAAAAGTACTCCCCTCGCCCATGTGCAAACAGCTTTTGGAAACCAACAAGAAAGTGACCAAACTTGACAGAAAAGTGAGCAAAAGGATAGCTACTACAGTTTCCAGAGCAAGAAACACAAATGGCCCCGAGACAAGGAGAAAAGGCACTGCGGCTTTTTACCATGAGGAACGTGTAGTCCGTGCAGCCTCATCCCTGCTTTCCAGCCCTGGGCACTCTGCCCGCAAACCCAGACCCAAGTGCTCCAAACCCTGAACACCAGCCAGGCGGCCATGCCAGCTTGTGGGTCGGGCAGCAGGGGCCCTATGTTCCTGCAGCTGGTGCTGCTCTGGCCCCAAGGCAGGCAGTCTGCGCCCCTGGAGGCAAGCTGAGTTCCAAACAGGAGTGGCAGGCAGAAAAAAAAAAAAAAAAAAAAAAGGAGTGGCAGGCAGAGAAAGAAGGGCAGCAGGAGGGTGGGGCGGGGGTGCTAACCCGACTCTGGAGACAGGCAGGTGCACACACAAGAGGAAAGTGGAGCACCCCCACCCCACCCCGCCCCTGTTCTCCACCCATCCCCCGTTCTGAGCCTCCCCGAAGCCCCAGGCGGGGATCCCAGCCCTGGGCCTGAGGGGCCCACAGTGGTCAGGTTGCCACACTGCGTGGGACCCAGGGAGCAGGCGGGTGTGGGTGTGGGTCTGGGGGGCCCCTGCCGAGAGGGTGCTCACTGGGAAGGACTTGATGGACCACACGATCTCACTGTTCTCGGGCACCCACTTGACACTCCCCACTGTCGTCTTGAACTTGGGTGAGTCGGCATCGTTAGGCACAGGGATGTGGATTTCCACGTTGTTGGCTGTTGATCGCCGCTTGAACTGGCTCTTGGCCTGGAGATGAGGCAGTGGGGCCAAGGGTGCAGAGAGTGAAGGTGAGACAGCCCAGCTTCCACCCAGCCTGCTCCCCAAGGGCCACAAACCCCTTAGCCTGGCCTGTGGGATTCTCCCAGTTTCTCCTGCCCTCTGAGGTTGTCTTTAAGCTCAACTTTGGAAGGTCACCTCTGCCCGCCTGTCTCCTCAGCCTTTGGGGCTTCCCATCCTTCTCTGCGGTCCTGGCCTCTGGGGACAATGTCTGCATCACCTGGACTGGCCTGCGATGGATGAGGTCCCTGAGTGGAAGAAGTGTGCCACCTGGACACCTAGTCACAGCCTGCTTCCACGGTGGCTGCACCTAGGACCTCGGCGGCGTGTCCTGTGTCTCAGGCCCACTCTCGGCGAGCTCACAGGAAGACAACATGGATGACAGCCACAGGTTCAGCCCCGGGGCAGGGGTCACAAGAGCCCCAGTGTGCTCCCAGTCCTGCGTTAGGACCCTGTGTCAAAGGCGCTGGACAGGCCAGAGATTCCAGAAGGCCTGTGCCAGGCGGGGCTGCCCATGTCCCCCTCTTACGCCCTGCACATCCGGCTGACGCTGCGTGCAGGACGCACACGCACCTTGATCATGTACTCGATGCGGCTGTGGGAATGCTTTTCAATCACGGACTCGATCCAGATCAAGGGCTTGACCTGTCGGGGAGAGGGAACACGGCGCTCTCGCCTAGTCGTTTTACAAAGCTCCCTTGCACAGAGGGGAAACAGGGCAAGCGACCACTGGCCTGGTGTGAGCCCAGCACCAGGGGCTCTTGGGAGAAGCCAAGCTGGTGCCAGGATGGGTCAGATAAGAGAGAATGCAGAAAGCATCACAGAGGACACTCTGGGGTGCTGCTGGGGAAAGGGGGCAGTGGTGCCAAAGGTCTGCCCCCACAAAGTTTGGAGCCTCATGTTGACAAGCAGGCTCCTTGGAGTCTGGGCTGCCCCTGGGGTTCTGTGCCCATTCCACAGGTCACTTCACAGACTCGAGACTCACCATGGAGGAGGCGGCTCCCACCCAGAAGGGAAAAGGGGTGCTGCCAGGGTGAAGCGGGGGTGGGAGCCTGGGGCCCAGGCGCTGCCGACTGTGCACTCACGTGCGTGTTGAGACGGTAGGACATGAGCTCAAACTCGCCGTCAGGCGGGATGAAGGAGATGGTGCGGTCATTCTCAAAGCGTGAGAGCCGCACACACTGGTGGAACTTCACGTCCTCCAGCTCCACGGACTTGCTTTTGCCACCTGCAGGGAGCGGGGATGTGAGGGCATTGACAGGCAGACGCCAGGTCCCCTGGGCCACTCTCTTAGCAACGGTGCCCCACTGTTTGGGGCCCAGCCCTGCAGACTGAGCTGCTTCCAAATCTGTGAGAGCGTCTTGGACCCCGAACACTAAGGTGGCTGGCTCTTGAGATAGCCATCCCTGCCTTTCCTTACCCCCAGGAAGCCCCATCACATCCCAACACTGGGCTGAGGGCAGAGCTGGTGGGCCGGTTCACTCTGAGCCCCCAGTCTGGGGTGCTGCCTGGGATGTGTTTGCTGAATGACGAACAGACCCCACTGGGCATGCTCAGGGATGATTCGGGGTCCCCTGAGGGCCCGGGGCCTGTCGTCCCTGGGATCCCATCTCAGTTTCTCAGCCCAGAGAGGCTGAGGGTCGAGCCCAGTCCCGGGAGGGGAGCTGCTCCACTGGGTGGATGGCTGAGAGGCCCTCACGAACACTGCTGCTGATGTAACTATGGCAACCTTCCTGTGGGTGGGAGGGGAGGCTGGAGGTCATGCTGGACTGCCAGAGCCCCAGCAGCCCTGGGCTTCTGAGGCTACCCCGGCTGCACACCACAAAGTGTCAAACCCAGGCCAGGGAGGGTGAGCTTGAGCCGCTGTGTGTGGTTTCTGCACAGCTCAGCCCCAATGCCGGGGTGAGGACAGACACTGGGCCCAGGAGGAGAGGGGCCCTGCAGTCCCTGAAGGAGGGCGGGGCGGAGGACCTTCTGTGTGGCCATGGAGGTGCCCATCTGCACCTCTGGCCTGACAGGTGACAAGGGGACTGGACTGGAGGATTTTTCATGCCCCTGTGTCCTCCAGGCCCAGGCGTTAGCTGACTAGTTTTCACTGTTGTAAACAACGCGACAATGTTTCTAAGGCAATATGCCTAAGGTGAACTTGTTGGCCACTCAGGCTCCCGGGCCTGGGCAGGGTACTCACGGCCTGTGTTGTCGAAGAGGACCTTGTCGTTGAGGCCCAGGCGCAGCTCGGGCATGCCAGACAGGAAGACGCGCATCTTGATGGAGCCTACGATCTCACTGCGTAGGACGTTGCCATTGGCACTGACCTGGAGGGTGGGGGCTGGGGGTGAGGGGAGGCCCCGCGCCAGCGGCCACTGTCCCCCACCATGCTGTGTGACCCTCCCGGCCTCTCCCACTAGCGAAGCCCTTCTGAGGAGGCAGTGTCAGGGCAGACCCCAAAGGCAGACACCCACAGGCCCCGCCCTCTAGGTCTCAGGCCACAGCAGGCTCCTCCCGCTTGGACGGGCCAGCTGATGCTGTGCTTGCAATCCCTTTGAGCTGTGCCCTAGGTGCCCCTAGGATGCCCAGGGCAGACCTGGTGGCTGGAGGCTATGTGCCTGGCTGGCCTGGGCAGGGATTCTATCAGTGTCTGCTCATCTGCTGGGCTCTGTGAGGTTTCCTCGGAGCAGGGTGGACTCACTTTCCGGAAATCTATTTCTTCATGTGAGGCCAGGTGAGGCCACTTTATGCTCTAGGTGAGCCTAGGGCTTGTTGAAGATGGAGCTGCCCAGGTCCTGCTCACAGGGCTGCTCTGAGGTCTGATGCAAAGTAACAGTCACACTTAAGCAAATACAATCCCAGCTCTAACACTGCCTGGGCAGTTCCTCCTTGACTGGGCGGGACTGTGACTCAGGCGACTTAAGTCCTGTGCAGACTGGAAGGCATCTGAGAGTGCAACTGAAAATCACAGCACATAGGAAACAGCCTTGTGGACACGGTCGGGGAAAGAAAGTGTGGGATGAATGAAGACGGCACACAAAAGGGAAACATACACCACCGTATGTAACAGACAGCCAGTGGGAATCTGCTGCATGACGCAGGGAGCACAGCCCAGTGCTCTGGGGCAGCCTAGAGCGTGGGATGGGGAGGGTGGAGGGAGGGAGGCTTGAGAGGGAGGGGACATATGCATTCCTAGGGCTGATCCATAGGTATGCACATGTATGGCAGAAACCGTCACAATGTTGTAAATCAATTATCCTTCAGTTAAAAATACATACATTTTTATAAATAAAATAAAAATCACAGCAGGATGATGGGTAAACCTGGGGGCTGTCTTGAGGGAGCAGGGCTGCTGCAGCACGTCTCCACGGCCCCATTTTAGAGATGAGGACACTGAGGCATGGAGCAGCTGGCAGAGATTCTGGGGCTGCAGCCCGGCCCGCCACCTCATAGTGCCATTCTGTGAGGATGCCACATCCACACTGGCAAGCAAAACAAACTCAGAGGCCTGAGCCTATGGGCCACTCTTCAGAGGCCCGGACTTCCTGATTTCTGCAGAGAAGCAGGAAAACCTGTCCTGTCTTTAACTCAAATATCTGGAAGTGCCGTGGGCAAGCATGGAAGACCTTCACCTCTGAGGGAAGCGACTCAGAAAAAGGCACAAAGCAGCATGGAAGGCCCTGCCACCTCCCGCCACTCACCATGCCCTGGGCTTGCTGGCCTCCTGCTGTCCTTGCTTCAGCAGGCAGCACGTGGCCTGACCCCCATCTGCCTGCACGTCCACCTCCACCCACACCCTGGGGAGGGGTCAGGTCGGCTGCCCACTGCGGGGTCCAGCCTGAGGACGGTGCTTGGGGCAGCGCACACTCGTGAGTCCGTGCAGACACGGCCCCTTGCCCCTGAGCTCTGGGCAGCTGGCATGCCCACTGCCTTGCTCTGTGGCTTCTCAGTGCTCCCTGCAACTGCCCTTAGTTTTCCTTCTCTGGGGGGCTATCCCCCGTGGGGGAGGGGGGCTGAGCAGCCCTCTAGAGCTGAAGGATGGCAAAGGAGGCTTGGGAAGTGGAGACAAAAGCCACGCAGCCTTTAAGGCCAATGCTGGCTGTGACAGGCGGCCCAAAGCTGGCGCCGTCCCAGGGCAGGCGTGGAGGAGATGAGTGTCAGCAATACGGCTGCTAATTATACCCGTAGAACCAGATTTTCAGAATCTGGAGGCCAGTGTTGATTCTGGAGGCCACCAGCTCTGCAGCCAGACTCAGGGAGGTGTGTTCTAACCTGCCTGGGACGTCCACACTGCCCCATGCTGCTCCTTGTGTGAGAGGACAGGGCTCCCTGGACGGTGCCATGTGTGCGGACACAGGGGCTGGGGCAGCCCTGAATGCCCAGCGCTCTCCTGGGAAGCTGCTTACAAACTACTCCTGGGATTTGCTTCTCCACCTCAGGACACCCAAGAACACGTCTGGGCTCAGTAAACGATCCAGATGAAGGTCCTCAGGCAGGAGGGGAGCACAGTGAGCCACTCTCACCTCATGGCTTAGAAAATAAGATGGCAGATATATTTACATTCGGTCCACTGGAAGAATTTTTTAGCAAGTGCTCTCAGGAATTCCATGCCTGGGGACTCAGCCCTCCAGAGATCCTGCCCAGGTAAGGAAGATGCCCAAACACACATGAGGATGAGCAATCATGCTCATTTCTGCACTGGCTGGAACAGCCCAAAATGGGCAAACCTAGGCAGCCCATGTGACGGGTTTGGCCCAGTCTGCCTTGATTTGCCCAGGTACGGGGAGTGAGGTCTTCTGTGTGGAGACAGGCAGGCTGCAGGTGAGATGGAATTGGTTCGCATCACCTGTTCTCTGACACTGACCACAGCTATAACATCAGGGCAGGGGGTTTCCCTGATGGTTCAGTGGTAAAGAATCCACCTGTCAATGCAGGAGATGCAGGTTTGGCCCTTGATCTAGGAAGATCCCACGCAACTAAGCCCACACGCCTCAACTGCTGGGCCAGTGCTCTAGAGCCTGGGAACCGCGACCACTGAAGCCCACGCACCCTGGAGCCTGTGCCCCACGACGAGAGAAGCCACTGCAGTGAGACGCCTATGCGCTGCAACTGGAGAAAAGCCCAGCATTAACAAAGACATAGCACAGTAATTCAGTCAATAAAAGTAAAAATCAGCAACAACAAAAAACCTGGGCAGAATGCATGGGCAGCTCTTGGGAGACCAACAAGGTGGCTCCAGACGAGACGAGCTGGCTGAATGAGCAGTGTCTCCCACCCGCCACAGTGAGGGAGTGCAGCAGAAGCCTGGAAGTGGGAGTGAGCAGTGGGGTGGAGCCAGAGCTTGCAGAAGCCTCTAGTTCTGACTCCAGGGCCAGAAGGGGAACTCCTGCTGCTCAGAGGGACTATGGAAATCCCCCGTTTCTCCCTCTTTTCAGTTTTCCCACGGCTGTCTGGGGCCCAGGCAACTGAGCTGCTTTTCCAGGGGTGGGGGTGGTAAACCCAGGATTCCAGCCCCAGTGCAGACCAGCACAAGAGTGGGGATCTCGAGCCCTAAGTTTTTGGCTACAGATCCAAAAAAAGGAAGCCCCTGGCAGCCAGAGAGCACAGGTATACAGCAGACAGTGAAAGGTTCAGGAAAGCAACCTCAGGAAGTTGTTTACATCTCCAGACCTCTCTAGAACCAGGTGTGCACAGACAAGATCCTACAAAGGCCTTGAGAACCTAACTGTTCCCAGGCCCGATGGACCGCTGGGCACTGCATATTTGGAACAGATGCAAATAGCAAAGGGCACAAAGGCTTTGAAACCTGAACTGATACTCATGACTCATAGACTGGGGGTTGAAACTTATGGCCTGAAGCTAACCAGGTCAATTGTTGGCTAAAACAAACCAAAAAACCCAACATTTTCTGTATAATTTAAATAAGACCTAGAATCCTACCCCAAGATATAACCTAAAATTACATAGCATACAAAGAACCATGAAAATTTCAGTTCACATGAAAATACAATCAACAGATACCAGTACTGACATGGATATTGTGATTCTATGAAGAAGACTTTAAACCGCTATGGGAAAAATTGCAAATACTCTTACAACAAATGTCAAACTAGAAAGTCTCAGGAAAGAAATAAGACTATAAGGAGAAGGATCAAATGGAAATCTTAGATCTGAAAAATACAGTAACCAACTAAAAGCTCACTGGATGGGCTCAAGAGCAGAATGGAGATAACATAGTAGGAAAAGGGTCAGTGAACTTGAAAGTTGATCAGCAGGAATTATCCAATCTAAACAACAGAAAGAAAGATGGAGCAGAATGAACAGAGGCTCAGAGATGGAAGCAAGAGTGAAAGAGTAAAAACATATCTGAAGAAATGATGAATAAAAACATTCCAAGTTTGGTGGAATACATAAGTCTGCAGATCCATGGAGCTGAACAAAACCCAAACAGCAGGAACTCAAAACTATCCATACCAAGACACATCATAAACTATCTGCTGAAAACTAAAGACAGAGGGAAACCTGAGAAGCGGCCAGAGAAAGACTGCGCATCATCATTACCCACAGCGGAACACTGGTGTGAGGGACTGTGGATTTTCATCAGAAACCACTGAGCCCAGAAGGAAGCGGCGCAACACTTTAAGGGTACTGAAGGAGAACTGTCAACCCAGAATGTGATATCCAGCGACAGAGGCCTTCTGGAAAGAAGGTGAGATAAACACAGGCTCAGATGAAGGAAAACCAAGGGAATTTGTAGCCTGCTGCCCTGTTCTAAAAGAACTGCTACAAGAAGCCTTTTAGACAGAGGTAAAACTGTACCAGATGGAGACCTGGAAAACTGGGAGTGAGGGGAGAGCAGCAGAAACAGCAAATACCTGGGAAAATATGGTATAGAGTCTTCTTTTCCTCCTCAGTTCTTTAAAGTATGCTTGGTAGTTGAAAGCAAAAATATTTAACACTGACTAATATGTTTTTCAGTATAGAGAGATAATTATATAGGACAACTCTACAATGGGGTAGTAAAGTTTCTAAGTTTCAAATGAAGCTCTAAAATATTAACTCTAAGTAAATGATAAGACAGTATGTATTCTATAGCAACCACTAAAAAAAATATACAAAGAAAAAATGATAGAGTGAAAAAACAAAATGGAACACGACAAGTGTTCAAGTTTAATTGGTATTTACAGAACACTCTATCCAAAAAGGGCAGAATGTACATTTTTTTCGAATGTACATGGACATTCACCAAGACAGATCATATTCTGGATCATTAATCTTAACAAACTTTAAGGAACTGACAGTAATATAAACTATATTCTCAGACAATAACAATTAAAAGTCAATGACAAGATAACAGAAAAACCTGTAAACATTTAGAAATTAAACAATATACTTTCATTAGGTAATTCATGTGTCAATGGAAGTCTCAAGGAAAATGTGAAAATATTTTCAACAAAAATGAAAACCCAACGTTATCAGTGTAGAATACAGCTAAAGCAGTAGAGAGAAACTTATAGCATTAAATGTTTGTATTAGAAAGAAGAAAGGCTTCAAATTAGTATCTTCAGTTACAACTTTAAAAACTAGCAAAAGAAGAGCAAAGTGAGCCAAAATCACAAGGAAGACAAAAGCAGAAATCAGTGTAATTGAAAGCAGAGAGACAGTAGGGGAAATCAATGAAATCAAAGCCGATTCTTTGTGTAGATCAACGAAACAGAGAAACCTCTCATAAGAGTGACAAAGAGAAAAGAATGACAACATAAATTACCAATATCAGAAATGAAAGAGCGGTATCAGTACAGACCTTGCACATATTAAAAAGCTAATAAGGGAATACTATAAACAACACTATGCGTCTACACTCTGTGACTCAGATGAAACAGACCAATTTCTCAAAAACTGCAAACCACCAAAACTCAAGATGAAACAGAAAACCTAATCAATTCTACAGCTGTTATATAATTGAAATCTGTAGTGAATAATATTCTGAAAAAGAAATCTCCAGGCCCAGATAGTTTTACAGGTGAATTCTATCAAATAAAATTAAAAATAAGCAATTTGCAATAGCTTCCCCAAAATGAACTACTTAGGTATAAATCTAACATGAAAATTTGTACATGGTAAAAACTATAAAATGTTCATGAAAGAAATAAAATATTACCTAAATATATATAGAGAGACATATTTCTCATGGATTGTGAGACTTAATATACTAAAGATATCAAATCTCTCCAAATTGATTTAACAGAGTTATTTAACTCAATACCAATAAGAATCCCAAGACAAGCAGATTCTAAAATTCTATAAGAGGAACTAAAGAGCTAAACAATTTTGAAAAACGAGACTGTCAGGAGGATCACATTATCTGGTTTTCAGACGTACTATAAAGGTACAGTTATCAAGACTGTGTGGTACTGGTGAAGAAACAGGTACACAGATCAATGGAAAAGAACAGAAACCAGAAACAGACTTGTACAATATAGCAAACTGATTTTTGACAGAAATGCAAAAGCAATTCAATGGAGAAAGGATAATCTTTTTAAAAAAATGAGGTGGATGAAACTGGAGCCGATTATACAGAGTGAAGTAAACCAGAAAGAAAAACACCAATACAGTATACTAACGCATATATATGGAATTCAGAAAGATGGTAATGATAACCCTGTATGTGAGACAGCAAAAGAGACACAGATGTATAGAACAGTCTTTTGGATTCTGTGGGAGAGGAAGAGGGTGGGAGATTTGGGAGAATGGCATTGAAACATGTATAATATCATACATGAAATGAGTCGCCAGTCCAGGTTCGATGCATGATACCGGATGCTTGCGGCTGGTGCACTGGGACAACCCAGAGGGACGGTATGGGGAAGGGGGAGGGAGGGGGATTCAGGATGGGGAACACGTGTATACCTGTGGTGGATTCATGTTGATGTACGGCAAAACCAATACAATATTTTAAAGTAATTAATCTCTAATTAAAATATATACATTTATATTAAAAAATTAAAAAATGATGTTAGAACAAGGAAAAAAATTGTTCAACGTGCAAAATATTGATATAAGCCTCATACCTAACATAAAATTTAACTAAAAATTGATCATAGATCTAAATATAAAACTATAACCTTTTAGAAGAAAACTTAGGAAAATAATCAGTGACCTTAGGTTTGGCAATGAGTTCTCAGACATGGCACCAATAGCATAATCAGTTTAAAATTTTGATATTTGGGTTTTTTTCCTGAATATTTTTTTTCTGTCGACCATTTTTAAATCCTTTATTGAATTTGTTATGATAATGTTTCTGTTTTGGTTTTCTGGCTGAAAAGTATGTGAGATCTTAGATCCTCAATTGGGATCAAAGCTGTACCCCTTCATTGGAAGGTGAAGTGGTAACCAACTGGACTGCCAGGGAAGCCCCTAAATACTTGATACATGGACTTTCTCAAAAACTTCTGCTCTGTGAAAGACAATGCCAACAGAATGAAAAATGACAGACTCAGGAGAAAATATTTGCAAATAACACATCACATTGGATAAAGACAAAAAAAAAGACTTTATCCAATATGAAGAATTTTCAAAACTCAACAATCAGAAAACAAACTCAACTTAAAAATGATCAGAGACATGAAAAGACACACCTCCAAAGATATATGGATGAGAAAGAGGCATATAGAAAGATGCTCAACATCATTAGCCATTAGGGAAATGTGCATTAAAGCCATAATGAGATACCTAGCAGGATGGAAAAATAAAACCGTTGAGCAAGGAGGTGGAGCAACTGGAATTCTCATCCATTGCTGGTGAAAATGCAAAAATGTTACTGGAGAACAGTTGGACAGTTTCTTATAAAGTCAAACATATACTTACCATATGACCCAGCAATCCCACTTCTGGGTATTTGCCCTAGAGAGATGGAAACTTCTGTCTACACATAAATCTATACAGAAAATGCTTATAGCAACTCTTCACAATTGCCAAACACTGGAAACAACCCAGATGTCCTTTGATGGGTGAATGGATAAACCAACTGTGATTCAGAATATAAAATAAATGAACCGAAGAAAACATAAACTTTGGATAAACAGAGCAATTTGGATGAATCTCAAGGCCATATATTGAAAGAAGTCAGATTCAAACTGACACACTCTATGATTCCACTCATACAACAATCTCAAAAAGACAAAGCGACTGTGACAGAGGCGGCAGGAGCAGCTGCCAGGCGGGAGGGTGTGGCTACCGAGAGGCAGCATGGGCGAGGTGTTTGAGGTGATGGAGCTGTTCTGCTGCCCGGTTATGATCATGGGTACAAGTCTGTACATGTGCTAAAATTCACAGAAGATGTGGTCAGTTACCAACTAACAATAACTTAATAAATAAAACGAAAGAAACAAACATGCACAAAACAATAAAAACCAAACCCCAAGCAACTCCAAAAGCCAGCTGTAGGAGAACTACCTCTTACGTTCTCAGTTTTACACAAACAACATCTGTCTGTAAACCTACAGCATGAGGGCCCGAAAGATGACAATGAATCCTTCTGTGATGTGGCCTTTCTGATTGTGGAGCCCTGCGCTTGCTCGCTTTCTAATTATTGTTTTACTTTTGCCTGGAGGCATGCAGGGTCCTAGTTCCCCAACTAAGGTTGAACCCAGGCCCTCTGAAGTGGTAGCAAGGGGTCAGCGCTGGCCCACCAGGAAGTCCTGGAGCCCTTGGCTGTCTAACCCTATACATTTTTTTTAATGATATGCATGCATTCGTTCTAAATAAACAAAAACTAATGCAAGTAAAACAAGGTTGTGTTGCAATTAGTCCTGACCGAATCCCGCCGATCTGCTATCACACAGAAACTGTTTCTCAAGGCCTTGCTAATTTTAAAAGTCAAGTTGCTTTTATTTCCAATCACGAAGAAGACAACATTTTTTTAAAAAACAAAAGGAAGCCTACCAGAAGATTGACGGACTCGATGACATCCAAGAACACCTCATTCTTCCGGTATTTGATGCCCTCCGAGCGCCAGGACACTGCGTTGGTGACAGTGGCCGGGGGCCGCGGGGCCCCCGTTTCCAGCTTGTGGCCTTCCTGAGTGATGTACCTGTGGGCCCGGGCTCACAGTTAGCTGGCTCAGGTATTGACGTATTGAAAACAGCCCCTGCCTGTAGCAGGCGCCAGGAGAGGCAGGCTCTGGTTTCACCTGGGGCCATTTAACACAACAATATCACGATTTCCAAAACCCCAACAAACTCTTCAGTGACAATGAGTACAGAGTTCTCAGTCTCAGGGCAGCAAGGAGACAGCGCTGGTGAGGAAAACAAGCAGTGGGTATGAAATGCTTCCCCGCTGGGCATGCAGAGGAGACCGACCTCCCTGGGAAGAGTAACCTGGTGACCCTGATTCCACTCGCTGTTTAGTCAGAAGTCTTGGGCCACCTGACTCTGTAGACTGCAGCCCACCAGGCTCCTCTGCCCATGGGACTTCCCAGGCAGGAACACTGGAGAGGGTTGCCATGCCCTCTTTCAGGGGATCTTCCCAACCCAGAGATCAAACCCATGTCTCCTGCATTGGCAGGTGGATTCTTTACCACTGAGCCACCCGGGAAGCCCGTTTGCTTCCACTTGGGGAACAACAGAGGTGGGGTGTGCTGAAGTCACGCGGCCTCTCTGAGTGTCCCTCTGCTCCCCTGTAAGATGGGAAGACAGCAGCTCTGACTAACTGAAATGGAAAAAAGAGCTCACAAGAGGCCTGCTTCCCAAGACATGCTTAATCAACGGTGACCATTATTTGGTGCCCAGGATTTCAAAGGAGGGAGATTTTTCATCACAATCTCATTTATGCCAGTAAAAACGAAGGCAGTGGGACTTGCCTGGTGGTCTAGTGGTTGAGAATCTGCCTTCCAATGTAGGGGACGCAGGTTCGATCCCTGGCCAGGGAACTAAGATTCCACAGGTTACAGGTTAACTAAGCCCATGCCCCTTTACTAGAGAGCCCGTGGGCCACACACTACAGGGCCATCTCGCTCTGGAGCCCGCATGCCACAACTAGAGTGAAGCCTGCTTGCTGCAGGAAGACTTGCATGTCCTAACTGAAACCCAAAGCAGTCAAAACTAAACATGTTAAAAAACAAAAAGAGAACAGCGGCAGGTGAGCCCCTAGAAACAAGGCACTGAGTGCACTTCTGTGGATGGAAATGAAGACCTAGCAACAGGAAGGGTGCTCACGGCAGGCAGTGATGCTGCGTGGAAAAGGAGCCAGGGCCGCCCCAGCAACTTAGAAAACTTCTGGTGGGCTGGAGACAGGCTGGGGACCAGCAACGTGAACACACATTTGCCTCCTGCACCTCCAAACCTGCCCATGACCTCAACACAGTGACAGCGCCCTTGCCTGACCCCAACTCACCCCTGTCCCCAGGCCCCATGCCACCCACTCACTCCTGCAGGATCTTGCTGTCTGTGGTCTGGGGGTAGCCGAAGTCCATGAGCTCGTCCAGCAGCTCGTAGATGATGACGAAGTTGTCTCGAATGCTCTCCTCCTCCAACTCCTTGAAGTATTCTGAAAATACCTGCAGTGTTGCCGTGGGAGGCAGATCAGTGAGAGGAGAGATGAGGAGGGGATGAACGCCTGCACAACTTCATTTGCATTTCGTGCCCCAAGGCCCCTGCCAATAGCCCTTCACCTGGTTCCCAGGACCAGGAGTGCTCGGACGAGGTCTTGGGCTCAGGGAACGTGGGCAGGAGGACAGCAGTGGCTACCTGTGATACGGGAACCAGACTAGGGATATGCAGGGGTCCTCTGAGACCTGCTCAGAAGCC
>SJYW01000653.1:121697-142336 GCA_006410735.1 Raphicerus campestris | reverse complement strand
GGATGCTTGCGGCTGGTGCACTGGGACAACCCAGAGGGACGGTATGGGGAAGGGGGAGGGAGGGGGATTCAGGATGGGGAACACGTGTATACCTGTGGTGGATTCATGTTGATGTACGGCAAAACCAATACAATATTTTAAAGTAATTAATCTCTAATTAAAATATATACATTTATATTAAAAAATTAAAAAATGATGTTAGAACAAGGAAAAAAATTGTTCAACGTGCAAAATATTGATATAAGCCTCATACCTAACATAAAATTTAACTAAAAATTGATCATAGATCTAAATATAAAACTATAACCTTTTAGAAGAAAACTTAGGAAAATAATCAGTGACCTTAGGTTTGGCAATGAGTTCTCAGACATGGCACCAATAGCATAATCAGTTTAAAATTTTGATATTTGGGTTTTTTTCCTGAATATTTTTTTTCTGTCGACCATTTTTAAATCCTTTATTGAATTTGTTATGATAATGTTTCTGTTTTGGTTTTCTGGCTGAAAAGTATGTGAGATCTTAGATCCTCAATTGGGATCAAAGCTGTACCCCTTCATTGGAAGGTGAAGTGGTAACCAACTGGACTGCCAGGGAAGCCCCTAAATACTTGATACATGGACTTTCTCAAAAACTTCTGCTCTGTGAAAGACAATGCCAACAGAATGAAAAATGACAGACTCAGGAGAAAATATTTGCAAATAACACATCACATTGGATAAAGACAAAAAAAAAGACTTTATCCAATATGAAGAATTTTCAAAACTCAACAATCAGAAAACAAACTCAACTTAAAAATGATCAGAGACATGAAAAGACACACCTCCAAAGATATATGGATGAGAAAGAGGCATATAGAAAGATGCTCAACATCATTAGCCATTAGGGAAATGTGCATTAAAGCCATAATGAGATACCTAGCAGGATGGAAAAATAAAACCGTTGAGCAAGGAGGTGGAGCAACTGGAATTCTCATCCATTGCTGGTGAAAATGCAAAAATGTTACTGGAGAACAGTTGGACAGTTTCTTATAAAGTCAAACATATACTTACCATATGACCCAGCAATCCCACTTCTGGGTATTTGCCCTAGAGAGATGGAAACTTCTGTCTACACATAAATCTATACAGAAAATGCTTATAGCAACTCTTCACAATTGCCAAACACTGGAAACAACCCAGATGTCCTTTGATGGGTGAATGGATAAACCAACTGTGATTCAGAATATAAAATAAATGAACCGAAGAAAACATAAACTTTGGATAAACAGAGCAATTTGGATGAATCTCAAGGCCATATATTGAAAGAAGTCAGATTCAAACTGACACACTCTATGATTCCACTCATACAACAATCTCAAAAAGACAAAGCGACTGTGACAGAGGCGGCAGGAGCAGCTGCCAGGCGGGAGGGTGTGGCTACCGAGAGGCAGCATGGGCGAGGTGTTTGAGGTGATGGAGCTGTTCTGCTGCCCGGTTATGATCATGGGTACAAGTCTGTACATGTGCTAAAATTCACAGAAGATGTGGTCAGTTACCAACTAACAATAACTTAATAAATAAAACGAAAGAAACAAACATGCACAAAACAATAAAAACCAAACCCCAAGCAACTCCAAAAGCCAGCTGTAGGAGAACTACCTCTTACGTTCTCAGTTTTACACAAACAACATCTGTCTGTAAACCTACAGCATGAGGGCCCGAAAGATGACAATGAATCCTTCTGTGATGTGGCCTTTCTGATTGTGGAGCCCTGCGCTTGCTCGCTTTCTAATTATTGTTTTACTTTTGCCTGGAGGCATGCAGGGTCCTAGTTCCCCAACTAAGGTTGAACCCAGGCCCTCTGAAGTGGTAGCAAGGGGTCAGCGCTGGCCCACCAGGAAGTCCTGGAGCCCTTGGCTGTCTAACCCTATACATTTTTTTTAATGATATGCATGCATTCGTTCTAAATAAACAAAAACTAATGCAAGTAAAACAAGGTTGTGTTGCAATTAGTCCTGACCGAATCCCGCCGATCTGCTATCACACAGAAACTGTTTCTCAAGGCCTTGCTAATTTTAAAAGTCAAGTTGCTTTTATTTCCAATCACGAAGAAGACAACATTTTTTTAAAAAACAAAAGGAAGCCTACCAGAAGATTGACGGACTCGATGACATCCAAGAACACCTCATTCTTCCGGTATTTGATGCCCTCCGAGCGCCAGGACACTGCGTTGGTGACAGTGGCCGGGGGCCGCGGGGCCCCCGTTTCCAGCTTGTGGCCTTCCTGAGTGATGTACCTGTGGGCCCGGGCTCACAGTTAGCTGGCTCAGGTATTGACGTATTGAAAACAGCCCCTGCCTGTAGCAGGCGCCAGGAGAGGCAGGCTCTGGTTTCACCTGGGGCCATTTAACACAACAATATCACGATTTCCAAAACCCCAACAAACTCTTCAGTGACAATGAGTACAGAGTTCTCAGTCTCAGGGCAGCAAGGAGACAGCGCTGGTGAGGAAAACAAGCAGTGGGTATGAAATGCTTCCCCGCTGGGCATGCAGAGGAGACCGACCTCCCTGGGAAGAGTAACCTGGTGACCCTGATTCCACTCGCTGTTTAGTCAGAAGTCTTGGGCCACCTGACTCTGTAGACTGCAGCCCACCAGGCTCCTCTGCCCATGGGACTTCCCAGGCAGGAACACTGGAGAGGGTTGCCATGCCCTCTTTCAGGGGATCTTCCCAACCCAGAGATCAAACCCATGTCTCCTGCATTGGCAGGTGGATTCTTTACCACTGAGCCACCCGGGAAGCCCGTTTGCTTCCACTTGGGGAACAACAGAGGTGGGGTGTGCTGAAGTCACGCGGCCTCTCTGAGTGTCCCTCTGCTCCCCTGTAAGATGGGAAGACAGCAGCTCTGACTAACTGAAATGGAAAAAAGAGCTCACAAGAGGCCTGCTTCCCAAGACATGCTTAATCAACGGTGACCATTATTTGGTGCCCAGGATTTCAAAGGAGGGAGATTTTTCATCACAATCTCATTTATGCCAGTAAAAACGAAGGCAGTGGGACTTGCCTGGTGGTCTAGTGGTTGAGAATCTGCCTTCCAATGTAGGGGACGCAGGTTCGATCCCTGGCCAGGGAACTAAGATTCCACAGGTTACAGGTTAACTAAGCCCATGCCCCTTTACTAGNATTGCTGGTGAAAATGCAAAAATGTTACTGGAGAACAGTTGGACAGTTTCTTATAAAGCCAAACATATACTTACCATATGACCCAGCAATCCCACTTCTGGGTATTTGCCCTAGAGAGATGGAAACTTCTGTCTACACATAAATCTATACAGAAAATGCTTATAGCAACTCTTCACAATTGCCAAACACTGGAAACAACCCAGATGTCCTTTGATGGGTGAATGGATAAACCAACTGTGATTCAGAATATAAAATAAATGAACCGAAGAAAACATAAACTTTGGATAAACAGAGCAATTTGGATGAATCTCAAGGCCATATATTGAAAGAAGTCAGATTCAAACTGACACACTCTATGATTCCACTCATACAACAATCTCAAAAAGACAAAGCGACTGTGACAGAGGCGGCAGGAGCAGCTGCCAGGCGGGAGGGTGTGGCTACCGAGAGGCAGCATGGGCGAGGTGTTTGAGGTGATGGAGCTGTTCTGCTGCCCGGTTATGATCATGGGTACAAGTCTGTACATGTGCTAAAATTCACAGAAGATGTGGTCAGTTACCAACTAACAATAACTTAATAAATAAAACGAAAGAAACAAACATGCACAAAACAATAAAAACCAAACCCCAAGCAACTCCAAAAGCCAGCTGTAGGAGAACTACCTCTTACGTTCTCAGTTTTACACAAACAACATCTGTCTGTAAACCTACAGCATGAGGGCCCGAAAGATGACAATGAATCCTTCTGTGATGTGGCCTTTCTGATTGTGGAGCCCTGCGCTTGCTCGCTTTCTAATTATTGTTTTACTTTTGCCTGGAGGCATGCAGGGTCCTAGTTCCCCAACTAAGGTTGAACCCAGGCCCTCTGAAGTGGTAGCAAGGGGTCAGCGCTGGCCCACCAGGAAGTCCTGGAGCCCTTGGCTGTCTAACCCTATACATTTTTTTTAATGATATGCATGCATTCGTTCTAAATAAACAAAAACTAATGCAAGTAAAACAAGGTTGTGTTGCAATTAGTCCTGACCGAATCCCGCCGATCTGCTATCACACAGAAACTGTTTCTCAAGGCCTTGCTAATTTTAAAAGTCAAGTTGCTTTTATTTCCAATCACGAAGAAGACAACATTTTTTTAAAAAACAAAAGGAAGCCTACCAGAAGATTGACGGACTCGATGACATCCAAGAACACCTCATTCTTCCGGTATTTGATGCCCTCCGAGCGCCAGGACACTGCGTTGGTGACAGTGGCCGGGGGCCGCGGGGCCCCCGTTTCCAGCTTGTGGCCTTCCTGAGTGATGTACCTGTGGGCCCGGGCTCACAGTTAGCTGGCTCAGGTATTGACGTATTGAAAACAGCCCCTGCCTGTAGCAGGCGCCAGGAGAGGCAGGCTCTGGTTTCACCTGGGGCCATTTAACACAACAATATCACGATTTCCAAAACCCCAACAAACTCTTCAGTGACAATGAGTACAGAGTTCTCAGTCTCAGGGCAGCAAGGAGACAGCGCTGGTGAGGAAAACAAGCAGTGGGTATGAAATGCTTCCCCGCTGGGCATGCAGAGGAGACCGACCTCCCTGGGAAGAGTAACCTGGTGACCCTGATTCCACTCGCTGTTTAGTCAGAAGTCTTGGGCCACCTGACTCTGTAGACTGCAGCCCACCAGGCTCCTCTGCCCATGGGACTTCCCAGGCAGGAACACTGGAGAGGGTTGCCATGCCCTCTTTCAGGGGATCTTCCCAACCCAGAGATCAAACCCATGTCTCCTGCATTGGCAGGTGGATTCTTTACCACTGAGCCACCCGGGAAGCCCGTTTGCTTCCACTTGGGGAACAACAGAGGTGGGGTGTGCTGAAGTCACGCGGCCTCTCTGAGTGTCCCTCTGCTCCCCTGTAAGATGGGAAGACAGCAGCTCTGACTAACTGAAATGGAAAAAAGAGCTCACAAGAGGCCTGCTTCCCAAGACATGCTTAATCAACGGTGACCATTATTTGGTGCCCAGGATTTCAAAGGAGGGAGATTTTTCATCACAATCTCATTTATGCCAGTAAAAACGAAGGCAGTGGGACTTGCCTGGTTGTCTAGTGGTTGAGAATCTGCCTTCCAATGTAGGGGACGCAGGTTCGATCCCTGGCCAGGGAACTAAGATTCCACAGGTTACAGGTTAACTAAGCCCATGCCCCTTTACTAGAGAGCCCGTGGGCCACACACTACAGGGCCATCTCGCTCTGGAGCCCGCATGCCACAACTAGAGTGAAGCCTGCTTGCTGCAGGAAGACTTGCATGTCCTAACTGAAACCCAAAGCAGTCAAAACTAAACATGTTAAAAAACAAAAAGAGAACAGCGGCAGGTGAGCCCCTAGAAACAAGGCACTGAGTGCACTTCTGTGGATGGAAATGAAGACCTAGCAACAGGAAGGGTGCTCACGGCAGGCAGTGATGCTGCGTGGAAAAGGAGCCAGGGCCGCCCCAGCAACTTAGAAAACTTCTGGTGGGCTGGTGACAGGCTGGGGACCAGCAACGTGAACACACATTTGCCTCCTGCACCTCCAAACCTGCCCATGACCTCAACACAGTGACAGCGCCCTTGCCTGACCCCAACTCACCCCTGTCCCCAGGCCCCATGCCACCCACTCACTCCTGCAGGATCTTGCTGTCTGTGGTCTGGGGGTAGCCGAAGTCCATGAGCTCGTCCAGCAGCTCGTAGATGATGACGAAGTTGTCTCGAATGCTCTCCTCCTCCAACTCCTTGAAGTATTCTGAAAATACCTGCAGTGTTGCCGTGGGAGGCAGATCAGTGAGAGGAGAGATGAGGAGGGGATGAACGCCTGCACAACTTCATTTGCATTTCGTGCCCCAAGGCCCCTGCCAATAGCCCTTCACCTGGTTCCCAGGACCAGGAGTGCTCGGACGAGGTCTTGGGCTCAGGGAACGTGGGCAGGAGGACAGCAGTGGCTACCTGTGATACGGGAACCAGACTAGGGATATGCAGGGGTCCTCTGAGACCTGCTCAGAAGCCTGAGTTCCCACCCCTGCAGGCCCATTCTCCTCTCCCTGACAGACACCTCCAGGCCTGGGACTCCTTCCCAGCTTCTCTTTCATCCTGCCCTTTGCCTCGGAGTCAGCGGTGATTCAGATGAGGGACAAGGGCCCCTGCAGACAGGACAAGTAGCTCTTTAGGCCTCTCATGACCTCCCTTGAACCCCAGTCTGTACAGTTGTGCCTGCAGATAAGCTTGCCCCATTTCAACAGAGAATTCAGAGGATGAAAGCAGGGGCACCAGGGGAGCCAAGGGGAAGAAGAACTCGACAGAAGGTCTTTCAGAAGCACAAACACGGAAGCAGAAAGGCAATGCCAGTCACTGCAGGGAGAACCTTCCTCCTTCCTGCTTCCCCATCTCTACACCCCAGGACCGCAACTGTTGGGTCACTCCTCGGAAATCACAAACAGTGCCAGCTGGCCCACAACACCTTGGGGATGCCAGCTGCCCCTCAGCCTGCACGTTGGGCCTCTCCTGCCCCATGTCCTCACCGCCCCACCCCCCCATCGTGGAGTGGAGGAGATTGCTGAGCGGGGTGCACACGGCACCATCTGGAATATGAAAGCTTTCCCAGGCGCACCCAAGCCTCTGGGGTCAGACTGTTCACTCTCAAGCCCATGAAGCCCCTATTTCAGCCAGACCCCTCCACTCACCTCCTCCCTGGCCTCCTTGCTGCCTTTAGGTTCTTTTCCCACTCAGCTGCCAGAGAGTAACTTAAATCAGGTCTTGTCAGTCTCCTGCTTAAAGGCATCCCCCACTCTCATCAGACTTGTAATAAAACCTAAACGCCTCACTAGGCCCTGTGCAGCAAGCCCCACCCTGAAGCCCAGCCCAGGCTCCCTGCTGACAGCCCGGGAACACTGGGCACCACAGGCACGTCTGCCCCAGGGCCTTTGCACACGCTGCTCTGTCTCCCCATCTAGCTGGCAGCTAGGCCTGGCACGTGTCACCCTTCTCTAAGGTGGGGCCTCAGGCCACTGTGCCTTTAGAGGGGCCCCCAAGGAGATTCTGAGCAGAACTTGGCTCCACCCTCCTCCTGGTTAACCCACCTCGCTAATCCCTGACTCAGCGGGTCACTCTGCAGCCTTCCACAGCCAGCTGGGGGCACACCTGTCCCGCCTGGAAACAGGGCACACCCCTGGCCTGAGCTTCATCTCCTGCTCATTTCCCTCTCCTCACCAGGCAGAGGGGCAAATAAGGCTGTGGCATCCCACTCACGGATCAGGTACAGCTCCCTCAGCCTTCTTCCTGGGGCTCCAGCTCCCCCAGGGACGCTGCGGCCCTCGGGTGGCCAAGACGGGGAGGCACACTAAAGGGCCAGGGCGACAGATACTGTTCATGGCCCCTGTGCCTCAACTCACCTGCACCACCTTGTAGAGGAAGGAGAACACCAGGGACACGCACGCGTTCTTCTTGGAGGTGGCGACCACTGCGTGGCAGCCACAGTTAAGGAGCGTTCAGAGATAGGGCTGCCGCTTCCCAGACTCCCGTGCCCTGCGTGTTCTGGAGCTGCCCCCAGTCACTGACTCAGCCCTCAGGGTTCTCCAGCTCCTGGTCTGAGCCAGGCCTGGGCACCGTGGTCACAGAAGGGGTGGTCTGGCTCCCAGGTAGCGCTCAGCTGACAGAGGGGCAGCAGGGGCACAGGAAACCCACCCCAGCTGCCGGGTGAGGCGCACTGCCCAGGGGAGGTGACGCCTGAGCGGAGGGCTGAAGCCCGAGGTGTGGCAGAGGGCACTTCAGTAAGGTCAGCAGCCCCGGCAGAGCAGCACGACTCATCCTGGAACGGAAACCAGGAGCACAATCTGCCCTTCTCCAAAGCCCATCGCCTACAAGACCCTCCTGAGGTTCCGGGCTCCCCGGCCTGGGCTGGCTCTGGCTCGAGCCTGTGTCCTTCCCCCTGAAGCAAGCCTTCTGAGTGAAGCCTCCATTTTCTCACCCATGGGCTTCCAGGTGGCTCAGTGGTAAAGAACCCGCCTGCCAAGAAGGAGCTGTGGGTTCGATCCCTGGGTCAGGAAGATGCCCTGGAGCAGGAAATGGCAACCCACTCCAGTATTCTTGCCTGGGAAATCCCATGGACAGAGGAGCCCAGCAGGCAATGGTCCATGGGATCACAAAGAGCCAGACACGGCTTAGCAACTGAATAACGCTATCAACATAATAGGGGCTGGGAGTGGATTCACCGAGGTGGTGTGTGTAAACTGGCACTCACTCTGAACATGGGGACGTGTCCCCAGCTCCTGGGGTCAGTGTGTACTGGGAACTTCCTGTTCCTCTTTCCCTAAGGGTTTGATCACCTGGGAGAACAGTTCCTTTGCACTGCACCCTGGCCACCCCAGTGCCAAGCTTGGGCTCCAGGAGGGAGAAAGGGGCCGTCTCTACCCTAGTTCCAGCCTCATCCCGGCCCAGCACAGGGCCCCAGGAAATGGACGCTGGGCCAGTCAGGGGAGTGCTGGCTTCCCTAGTCCAAGCAACACGGGTTCCAGGTACTTTCTAAGGAGGGGCAACGGGCACCTCCAACCCTTTGGCTGGGCTTGGAGACTGCCACCTGACAATGCAACTTGGGCTGGAGGTGAGCAGATGCCCACTCAGGCAGGGGGCGCTGAGTACTGGCATCCAGAGGGACGAGCTCTCGCTGTCTCCTTGCCAGTTGCCCACACATGGACACCAGGGCCCCACTGGGAACTGGTCTGACGGCTCCTGCTGAGCCAGCACCGCTACTCCCCCACCCCCCACAGCTGGGCAACAATGCCCAGACCCAGGGCAGCTTCTCAGACGATCTCTTCCTGGCTCACGGTGGCCTGCCCCACTCTGCAGAGCTGCCCCCTCTAGAAAGAGGTGAAGAAACAGAGGTGCACTACAGGGAGCCAGGCCTCAGGGCAGCAGGCAAGCGCCCCGGGCCAACGCCTCCCACCCAGCAACGTGCACACACAGCTCGAGGGATGGCCCTGCTCTACTGCAGCTCTGGCCTGGCAGGGCTGTATGGACCCAGGATTCTGCATGCCCAGAAGGCTCCCAGGGGATGCTGTGGCCCGCGGACCACACCTTCGCTAGCAAGGTCCTGTCTGTCTCCAAGAACATGGAAAAGGGGACAGAGCCCATGGTGGCTGGGCGTGATGCACATCCACAGCTCAGCTGATGCAAACAGTGCTGCAAGGAGGGGTCACTGCTGTCACTGGACCGGGGGAGGTGAGGACCTGCCTCCAGCCACATGGCGACCAGAGCATGGGGCTGTGGGCTGCAGAGCCAGGCTCTGCCCGCAGCAGTGTAGACACCAGAATGCACGTAGAGGGGCTGACCAAAGCCACGGGATGGCTGGTCAGACCTCCTGGATGGGAACTGGCTTAGCCAGGCCTCCCCATGGGCCTGAGCGCAAAGGGGCTCTGAGATCTGGGCAGGGTGGGGAAGAATCTCTCCCCCTCTCTGTATCCCACCATCCCTCACAGTCCAGGCTCCTGCCCCCCCACCTGCCTGCCGACCCCCACCTCCCCATCCCCATGTCCACTTCTGATCCCTGATGTTTGGTCTCCACTCAGGAGCCAGAGATAATGCAGAAAACACAAATCAGACCGTGTCAGCCCTCTGCCTGAAACCCTCCCAAGACTTCCCAACACACTTCATTCAGGTGGTTTCCTACAGGGCCCTGCAGTGCACACCTTGCTGACCACTGGGCCTTGCTCCTACCATGCACCCCACTCTAGGACTCCAGTCACCCCCATTGCAGCTGCCGAGTGAGACTTCACCCAGGCCTAGCATGCCTTGTGCCAGCAGACACCCGAGGCAGACATCTGGCCTTCCTGCAGGTCTCCACTGGGATGTTTCCTCCCCAAGCAACCCATCCTGACTCCTTGGACCTCTGTCCCACTTGTCATCCTTAGGCAGCAGGGAGCTCCAGAAGACAGGGCTGTGCCTGATGGCCCCCGCTGGCCTGAGCCAGCCCGGGGGCAGCAGCTCTCAGCTGCACGTGTGTACGTGTGCACACGCACATACAGCCCACACAGGAGCCATCTCCCCCACCCCCCGACAAAGGGATACGATACAGGTTGTTGTGCTTGATCCACATGAAGCGGACGCCCCCGTGGGCCAGGATGGGTGACAGCATGCCCTCTTCCTCCTTCTCCATCAGGATGGGCATGAAGTGCTCCACCTCTGACATGTCCACGTCGCCACGGTAGTTCCGGCAAATGAGCACCTGGGCGGGTGGGAGAGAGGAAAGGCACTTTCACCTCGAGTTCCACCAGTCTCCAGCCCTCCTGGGAACCCCAGTCACGCCTGTCCATCGAAGGGCCATTCAATCTCCACGCCCCAGGGAATTCCTCAAGGAAAGCACTTCCCCACGTGACCATCTACTGGGGCTACTGAGTCCTGTACAGGGGCCGTGGGAAGGGGCTGCGGGGCAAGAGTCCAGGACTGAATCCCGGGGAGACGCCAGGTTAAGCGTCCTTCGGGCTCTCAGTGCACACCTCCTCCACGCTGTGTTCATGCACCTGCTCTTCTGGCTCTGTCAGGAGAGGGGCACTGCTAAGTGTGCACGCCTACCAGATCCCGCCTGTGGCCTGAAAAGAAACCCTCCCATCTCTCTCATGGGTCCAGGCGTGCAGCATCGCTGCTGATGGGAATGTAAGATGGGACAACCACTTTGGTAAAGTTTGACCAGTTCTCAGAAAGCTAAAATCAGCTTATAACCCAGCCATTCCTCTCGTACATATTTATTTATCCAAGAGAAAGGAAACCAGACATCCACATGAAGACACACATATGTGCGGATGCTCACAGCGCATTATTTGAAGTAGACTCAGGTTGGCGAGAATGCCAACATCCTTCAGCAGGTGAGTGGAGACAAGAATTGTGTCCAACCACACTACAGAAAACTGCTCAGCTATGAAAAGGAATGACTCTTGACATCAGTGACAGCAGGAGGGAATTTCAAGATCACTCAGCCAAGGGAAAGAAACCAGACAATGGAGACCGGAACTATGTGATCCCACCTAAACAAACACATCCCGGGAAATGGTAACAGAAAATACATTAGTGGCTGCCTGGGGACAGGCTGGACAGGCATGGGTGTGGGGAACCTTTAGGAAGTGACACAGTGTGTGCCCATGGTTTTCTGGGTGTATACAATGACTGAACACATCAAACAGTATGCTTTATATGAACACAGTCAGTTACACCTAACTCACTGAAGGAAAGAAAAGGAGGTGTGAAGCCACACCACGGTGAGCAAGGCTCTGTTTGGAGATGCTGCCCAGGGCAGCTGCTGCTCCCGTGCATCCCTGAGGACAGCCAGCTGCAGGATGCAGCAATGTGCGAAGAATGACACCACTGCGCCGACCAGCCTGGGAACTGCCTGCCTCAGGACCTTTGTTGTTGCATGCTTGCTAAGTCGTGCCCGACCCTTTTGTGACCCCCNGGAGTCCTCAGGCGAGGCCAAACGGCTTCCCTGCCTAAGACCAAGGTGGCTGCCATTGGACGGTTACCTAGCAACAGGGTGGGTCCCCACGGGGCGAGGCCCCCGCTGGTTGCCTGGCAACGCGGAGGGTTGGGAGCCCTCGGTACCTTGCCCTTCAGGTCCAGCACGTAGACGGCACTGGCGGACATGGCGGCTGCGGAAAGCCTCGGCAGAGGCCGAGGGCGGCGGCGACAGCGGGGACTGCCAGGCGGAGAGCCGGCCGGGCGCACCCCGCGACAGTTCGTCTCCACTTCCGGTCGGGGGAGCCGCGCGCGGACCGTTAGGTCCGGCCAAGGAGGAGCTGTCAGGAATGCGCCGGCGCCGGATGCACTGTGCACAGGCGCAGTTTGTCCGATGTGCCCTATTTCCCGCTCCTCCCTCAAGCATCCCGGAAGTAAGCCCAGAGGGGCGGGGCCTGGAGGCGGCGGGCGGGGCCAACTGAAACTGGGCGCTGTAAGGTGCCAGGCTGGGCGAAACCCTAGCAGCTGGAAACTCCCGCTTTGCAGGCCAAGTTAGGTGAGTGATCCTGGTGGTGGAACCCACCCAGAGCCATACGGAACTCGCAGTCTGGTGGGGAAGTCTAGGAAACAAATATACAGTCACCAATTGTGATACCCTTTATCACTCAGTCATGTCCGACTCTCTGCGACTCCATGGACTGCAGCACGCCAGGCTTTCCTGTCCATTACCAACTCCCGGAGCTTGCTCAAACTCAGGTCAATTGAGTCAGTGATGCCATCCAACCATCTCATCCTCTGTTGTCCCCTTCTCCTCCTGCCCTCAATCTGTCCCAGCATCAGGATATTTTCCAATGAGTCCCATCAGGTGGCCAAAGTATTGGACCTTCAGCTTCAGCATCAGTGCTTCCAGTGAATATTCAGGAGTGATTTCCTTTAGGNCAATCTGTCCCAGCATCAGGATATTTTCCAATGAGTCCCATCAGGTGGCCAAAGTATTGGACCTTCAGCTTCAGCATCAGTGCTTCCAGTGAATATTCAGGAGTGATTTCCTTTAGGATGAACTGGTTGGATCTCCTTGCAGGTCAAGGGACTCTCAAGAGTCTTCTCCAACACCACAGTTCAAAAGCATCAATTCTTCGGTGCTCAGCTTTCTTCACAGCCCAACTCTCACATCCATACATGACCACTGGAAAAACCATATCCTTGACTAGACGGACTTTGTTGGCAAAGAAATGTCGCTGGTTTTTAAAATGCTGTGAAGGTTTATAGGGAGCAGTAAGATGGTTGGATGGTATCACCAACTCAATGGACATGAGTTTGAGCAAACACTGGCAGACAGCGAAGAACAAGAAAGCCTGGTTTGCTGCAGTTCATGGGGTTGCAAAGAGTTGGACATAACTTAGGGACTGAACAACAGCAACAAAGCGGTGGTTACTTGGAAAGAGGTCAGACAAACTCTCTTAACGGCCCTGAGTCAAATCTTATCAACAGTGCCTATCAGTGTTAACACTTGTCAATGAACAAATGTGCCAGTTTACTGCCTGAACTGATCTCTTGACCACCACACCCCACTGAACATAGGCAAAAATATGTGATTACTATAGTTAGCAGTTACTGTGGGTAATGCAGATTGTGATTCCTGATTAATCTAATTCAATTATATCTCTTTTGCTTTATGAACACTGGAGAAATGCCTGCATTTCATCCCAGTGAACCATCACAGTGCCCTGGGCCCAGTCCAGCAGTGTCAGAACCATTTACCCAGGCTGCCTGCCTCTCACTTATCTTTTTATCTTCCCTATTACCTCCATTTGGGGTTTTGAAAGAGAGTTTTTGCAACTCTGTGATTATATATACTATACTTGGGGTAGAGATGTAGTTACAAGAAAATCCAGAGAAGAAAAGTAGAATTGATGCTGAGCAGGGCCCTGTGGGTCTCCGGGCATGGAGGTCCTTTTGTCCCCCATTCCTTGTAGGCAGAGCTCTTGGCCTCCTTGACCTTCTCTAAGTTCCAAAGGGCAGAAGAGTTGCTAATCAAAGAAGCAGCAACAAAACCACTTGAGAAAGAGACTCATCAAGATTAGAAGATGAACCACCTAGGACCCTGCAGAAGAAAAAATACAGGACTGTTATGCCTTGATCCTTATCACATACTCAGCCTGACTATGTAACCTTTTCCTCCTCATGGGGGCAGGTTGCGGGTGGGGCAGCGTGTGGGACACCATTCTTGAGACGCTGGCAGACTGTGCTCCCCCTTTGCCTGGCAAAGTAATAAAGCCAGTCTTTCTTTTTCCTTCATAACTGTCTCTGTATTTCTGTTTGGCACTGGTAATGCAGACAGCCAAGATTTTGACGACAAATCTTTAAAGATTATCAAGTGAATCCTGGGCTGGAAGAATACTTGCACAATGCACACAGAGTCTGCACCAACTGTCTTAAGAGATCCTATATTACCTGGCCTCATTCTTCCCTAACTTATTGCAGTGTTTTAGAAAAACATGTCTCTTTTCTAATTACAAATATCTTACTGAAGAAAAACTGAGGAAATGACACAAGCATAAGACAAAAAGAAAACCCCCCCAGGAGAGGTAACATCTCCCATTACGAAGCATTTCCTTTTCAGGCTTGCTCTGGGGCGACAAAGGTCCGTACAGTCAAAGCTATGGTTTCTCCAGTAGTCATATGTGGGTGTGACAGTTGGACTATAAAGAAGGCTGCTGCTACTGCTGCTGAGTCGCTTCAGTCGTGTCCGACTCTCTGCGACCCTATAGACGGCAGCCCACCAGGCTCCCCCGTCCCTGGGATTCTCCAGGCAAAAACACTGGAGTTGGTTGCTATTTTCTTCTCCAATGCATGAAGGTGAAAAGTGAGAGTGAAGTCGCTCAGTCGTGTCCAACTCTTTGCGACCCCATGGACTGCAGCCTACCAGGCTCCTCCATCCATGGGATTTTCCAGGCAAGAGTACTGGAGCAGGGTGCCATCGCCTTCTCCGAAAGAAGGCTGAGCGCCGAAGAATTGCTGCTTTTGAACTGCGGTGCTGGAAGTCTCTTGAAAGTCCCTCGGACAGCAAGGAGATCAAACCAGTCAATCCTAAAGGAAATCAACCTTGAATTTTCATTAGAAGGACTAATGCTGAAGCTCCAATACTTTGGCCACCTGATGTGAAGAGCCAATTCCCTGATGCTGGGAAAGGTTGAAGGCAGGAGGAGATGGGGGAGGCAAATGAGATGGTTGGATGGCTTTATTGGCTCCATGGATAGCAGTTTGAGCAAACTCCAGGAAATAGTGAAGGATAGGGAAGCCTGGTGTGCTGCAGTCCATGGGGTCGCAAAGAGTCAGACAGGACTGGCGACTGAACAATGGCAACTGGGCATTTTAGATGTTTAATAGTGTCAGCAGGGCTAGGAGGACAAAATCTTTTGAGGAAACAGCCTTCCAAGTGCCAAAAGTACTGTCACAGTGTGTGCGCTGTGCTTAGTTGGTCACTCGTGTTTGACTTTGCCATCTTCTGTTCACGGGCCTCTCCAGGCAAGAATACCAGAGTGGGCTGCCATGCCCTCCTCCGGATCTTCCCAACCGAGGGACTGAACGCAGGTCTCCCACATGGCAGGTGTTCTTTACTGTCTGAGCCACCAGTGAAGCCCTGAACACTACACATAAATTACTTGTAACCTGCTTTTCTCCATATTTGGAGGAATTTGAATCACACCTGAATTTCATCCTTGGCAGTGAATGTATAGGACCACAGTTGCTCAGTTGTGTCTGACTCTTTGTGACCCCATGGACTATAGCCTGCCAGGCTCCTCTGTCCATGGAATTTTCGAGGCAAGGATACTGGAGTTGGTTGCCATTACCTTCTCCAGGGGATCTTCCTGACCCAGAGATTGAAACTGGGTCTCCTGCACTGCAGGCAGATTCTTTACTGTTTGAGCCACCAGGGAAGCTGCAGTCAATGGACAGACCTCTGTGACATCTCAAAAAAGACCATACTGATTGTGCTAGACCGGAATCTCTCAAACTTTGCTGCACACTGGGGTCACCTGGGGAGCTCTGAAAAACCTCCATGATGGAAGCCCACGCAGGAAGCACTGGTGTGTTTTTTGATTCTTGCTGCACTACGTCTTTCTTGCAATGTATAGGCTCTCTGTTGGGTGTGTACACTTCTCTAGTTGTGGCGCTTGGGCTTAGCTGCCCCAAAGCATGTGGGATCTTAGTTCCCCAACCAGGGATGGAACCCACGTCTCCTGCACTGGAGGGCAGATTCTTAACCACTGAACCATCAGGGAAGTCCCAGCATCAGTGGTTCTTAATGCTCCCCAGGGGAGCCTACCATAGATTTTGAGAACCACTGTGGTAGACTGTCGGCCCTCAATAAACCACATCTCCTGGTTGTCCATGCCCTGTGTAGTTCCCTCCCAGAGAGGGTTTGGCAGTGACTTGTGTTGGCCCCATGGCATAGGTTACAAGAAGAGAGATTCTAGAAGACCTCTGGCACCATGTAAGTCACTGTAACTTATGTGAAATACACTATACCTCATGAAGCAGAACCTCCCAGCTGAGCTTGGTCAACCCACAAAATCATGAGAGAGAGAAAGCCCATTGTTTTCAGTCTCTCTGTTTTGGAGTGGTCTGATGGGCAGGGAGAATTGGAACAGCTGTCTCCCGCAATGTCAAGGCATGCTTTTCACAGCACCGCCACATCATGCTTGAAGACCCCAACTACTGACTCATGGGTGGTAAAGGCCTGAAAACACCTTCCAGTCACTGGGGGGATCTGCCCCCAGGAGCCACTGCTAATGAGACAGTACGTCACCTCCCTTAGGTGGTTTGCAAACCACAGGTGAAAACGTGTCATCTAATTTTTCCAAATTGAGGGATAGTGGTTTTGCAGTATGGACATTCTCTGTGAGTGATAATACAAGAGGCAACATTTATAGTGGTAGTCAAACAGTCTGTAATTAAGCTACTCAGACTTATATTTAATAACTTTTTTGTTTTATTCTGCATTCCACATGTGGCAGTCCCCAAACCCAATACTTGGTTTTTCTTCCCTTTCTTATTCTTTCAGCATCTCTGTCAACACACTTTCTCCCAATAGCAAATGCAACTTGATCCTCATCTGGTGGGTACACAGAGACCCTCAAAGAACCTGGCTCTCTAGCATGGGGACCCGAGTCCCTCCTTTCAATTGTGTGCACGTGTCTGTGCTGGGGCTCTGCCTTGGTGATTGCCAAACGTGTAATGTACCAACTCTGAATAAATACAGGGGGCTGCTTGGAGCCCAGGGTTGAGGGTAAGATGGCAGGCTGTGTCTGGCTGGGTTCCCGTACAAAGAAAGTTGTGTTGACCGGCACTGTCTGCCATGGTGACACCCACTAGACCCAATGTCTGGAATGGGGATGCTGGGAGAAGAGGCTACACGCTGGCCACAGGATCAGAAAGGGACAAGGTGTATATTCCATTGGTGCCTTAGGTGGTGGTTCTGTTTCCCAGGCTGTCTTGCCTCACTGGCCAGGTGGCTGAGGAAGCAGTCCGAAGGCTACAGAGCTCCAAGTGGCTTCTCCAGGCCCTAGGAGAGCACAAGCCCCAAGCTAGAAGGAGCTTAGAAAGGGCAGGCCATGCAGCGCTCTACAGGGATGCACATGCTCAGGGCCGTGACGACATCAGCTCTTAGTTCTCTGGAGTCAGTTTTATCCATGCAAAGCCAGCTGGCTGGCTGTCGAAGAGTCAGAGGCAATTTGGGGATAAGAACACTTTTCCATGGCACTTACCCAGAAATAACCTTCATCTCTGGATAAACTTTTCAAACTAAAGAGGTCTCTCTTCTATGTGCTACTGAGAAATCAAAACTGAGGAAAAGGACAGTCTTACTTTAATCAAGTTCCAGAATGAGGACACACAGCTTTGAAAAGCACTGTCTCAGCAGAAGACGCAAGGTTGTGTGCACAAAATGTTTCTGAAAATACCAAAGGCCCCAAACACAGCCACGACGTTGCCTTCTGCTCCTCCTCGATGCCGCCTGGTTCCCAGGGTGGGCCTGCTACTTGGTCCAGCTGACTTTGGGGATGTCATAGTGCTCCGTGAGCGTGTCCAGGTGTCTGTTGAAGTCCTAGGAAAGCCGAGGGGAATGGCAAGTCAGCAGTGCCCAGTCCCCTTTCTCCACGTTCTCTCTCTCCTCAGTGAACCCCCACCCCCTCTCAAATCCACCCTGCCAGGCCTTCTGGATGCCCTGACCCTGGGGAGGTTGGGTAGATCTGCCAGCACTCCAATGCTCCTCTGCCAGGCTCCCAGCCTCTCGGCCCAGCCTGGCCCCTACGTGGCCGTCTTCCCCACCAGCACGTGACTCACCTCTACTCTCTGCTTGTGAGTTTTGGATGCTTTCTTCAGGATCCTTTCCATTTGCTGAAAAGAGAGAACTGGTGGTGAGTCACATGCCTGGTGCAGCCCGGGCCATCCTGGCTCTCACACTCAGTATGGCTGGAGGTCTCAGGATATACACCCCGCCCCTCCCTAGACTCCACTCAGGAGGGTCCAACAGGGATACCTGGCCATAACATGCCCCACTAGGAACTCACATCAGATACCCTTTGGTCTGAGTGGTGGGAGACATAATGCCACTGACTTAAGGAGAGACTGGTGGGAGCTCTATATATGCTTCCTGCATCCTTGGGCAATTGACTGCTTTCCCAGTTTGCAGAAAAAGAAAAGTCTCAGAAGGGGTCTGAGGAAGGATGATAAATGAGGAAGGTAAAGGGCCTGACACAGAGTAGGAGCTTGAGTGACAGTGTGTGCGTGCTCAATTGCGTCCGACTCTGCGACCCCATGGACTATAGCCCACCAGGCTCCTCTGTCTATGGGATTTTTCCAGCCAAGAATACTGGAGTGGGTTGCCATTTCCTTGTCCAGGGGATCTTCCCAACCCAGGGATCAAACCCATGTCTCCTGTATCTTTTGTACTGGAGGCAGATTCTTTACCACTGAGCCTCCTAAGTGATGGTATACAGTGTCAAGAGGGCTACAAGATCCAGATCACCTTGACAAGCATAATTCTGGAACATCCATCCTGTACCACCATGCCCTCCCCAATTCCTTAACACCAGTGGTACCTGGTATGAGTTAAAAGCATGGGATGCAGAGTCAGACTGACCTGGGGCCACACCTGGCTCTCACTTACTGGCCAACTTGCTGTGGTGCTCCCCCACCTCCCCTGCAAATGAACCCAGCTGCCTGGTACTGCTGCCCTGGTGCAGTCCCCTATCATGTTGACTCTGGGCTAGTCCTATGACACAGTTTACCTAACAGAATTCAGTGCCAGTGCTGAAAACATAAGAAGACCTAGCAGCTTTTGCTTTGTGTTCTTAGAAGCTAGTCATCATGTGGGCAGTCTAATGACCTTCCTGGAAAGAAAGGACTTGGAGAATGAGATGACGTGTGGTGAGGAATGTCCTGGAAGAAGCACTGAGGTACCAGACATGCCATGGTGAAGCTATCTGGGATGTTCCAGCCTGGCTGGGGCTCCAGCTCCAGTTGCCATCTAGCTATAGCAGGTTCCCAGGGAGGCCAGCAGAAGCAGCACCCAATCAAATCCAGTCAACCCAGGGAAGCTTGAGATATACTGTAGACTGCCACCGTGCTATCTCTTTTGCTGCCTCATCTCCCTCTGTATGCAGTTGGTACCCACCTAGCTGACACCACCCCCAACACACTCTCTCAAGTCTCTGCTTTGTCCATCCCCGCCCCTTCCTGCTGTGAGCCCAGGGGGTCCATGTCTCCTCACAAGAGGCCATGCTGACTTGACCAGCTGTCACCAATGCCAGGCACTTGGTGGGGCTCTACCCTCCCTCCTCTCACGCCATGCACCCAATTCACAGGCTGTCATGGGTGCTGTCACACACCCCACGTCACAGACAAGAAAAAACCAGGACAAGAGTGAAGAGTGGGTGATGGAGCTGGATATGCCAAGCCTGGACCCTTTCCACCAGGCTTGAGCCTGCCTTCTAGGAGCTGTCCAGCCTATAACACCCACTGTGCTCAATCCAACACTCTTCCATGAGGGAATCCACATTTCCCAACTGTCCTCACTTTGCCTACACCTGCTCCCCCACGTCCCTCTCCTCTGTCAAACAAAGCCCTCAGGAGTGCTTCATTTCCAACAACAAAAATTTCACCTTGATCTTCTACCCCTCCAGCTGGAGGAGTTCTCCATTCCCTTTCACAGCAAATCTCCTGAGACTTGTTTCAAATCCTTGTCTGCACCTCTGCCTTTCCCCACCCCCATTTGGATCCCCTCAAATCAGTCTTCCTCTCCTCCCCATCACAAACGCCAACTAACGGCTTGGAGTGCAGTTGATAGCTTCTAATTAAAAAAAAAAAAATTTTTTTTTAAAGGAATTCAGGGTAAATCAGATTTATTTATGGCTGTGTGAGTGTGGACTCTTAATGGTGGTGTTCGGTCTTTCCCTCTAGTTGTGGCACTTGGGTGTAGTTGTCCCACAGCCTGTGGGATCTTAGTTCCGTGGATGCTTAACCACTGGACCACCAGCGAAGTCCTGCTTCTTCCTCTTGGAACACTCTCTCCACTCAGCTCCTAAGAACGCGCTCTCTCCTGGTATCCTTCTGGCTTGTGCTCCTTTGCAATTTCGTCTCTCCCACCCTCTGATCGTCACAGGTCTGATCCTAGACCTCTTCTGTCATTATACCTCCTCGAAGGATCTCATGCAGCCCCAGAACTACTACCCAGATATCAAGGAAGTCCATGAGGATTCTCTACTTGAATTTTTAACGGGCATTCAAGTTTAACTTCTAAAACCAAGATCTTTTCTTTTTTTGGCTGCACGAGGTCTTTGTGGCGGCATTCGGGGTCTTCACTGCCGTGCACGCTGCCTTACTGCACACAGGCTTAACTGCTCCAAGATATGTGGATCTTAGTTCCCTGACCACAGATGGAACCCATGTCCCTTGCACTGGAAGGCAGATTCGTAACCATTGGAGAGTGAGTGTGTGTGTGTGTGTGTGTGTGTGTGTGTGTGTGTGTG
>SJYW01000653.1:90062-121649 GCA_006410735.1 Raphicerus campestris | reverse complement strand
CCCACGTCACAGACAAGAAAAAACCAGGACAAGAGTGAAGAGTGGGTGATGGAGCTGGATATGCCAAGCCTGGACCCTTTCCACCAGGCTTGAGCCTGCCTTCTAGGAGCTGTCCAGCCTATAACACCCACTGTGCTCAATCCAACACTCTTCCATGAGGGAATCCACATTTCCCAACTGTCCTCACTTTGCCTACACCTGCTCCCCCACGTCCCTCTCCTCTGTCAAACAAAGCCCTCAGGAGTGCTTCATTTCCAACAACAAAAATTTCACCTTGATCTTCTACCCCTCCAGCTGGAGGAGTTCTCCATTCCCTTTCACAGCAAATCTCCTGAGACTTGTTTCAAATCCTTGTCTGCACCTCTGCCTTTCCCCACCCCCATTTGGATCCCCTCAAATCAGTCTTCCTCTCCTCCCCATCAAAAACGCCAACTAACGGCTTGGAGTGCAGTTGATAGCTTCTAATTAAAAAAAAAAAAATTTTTTTTTAAAGGAATTCAGGGTAAATCAGATTTATTTATGGCTGTGTGAGTGTGGACTCTTAATGGTGGTGTTCGGTCTTTCCCTCTAGTTGTGGCACTTGGGTGTAGTTGTCCCACAGCCTGTGGGATCTTAGTTCCGTGGATGCTTAACCACTGGACCACCAGCGAAGTCCTGCTTCTTCCTCTTGGAACACTCTCTCCACTCAGCTCCTAAGAACGCGCTCTCTCCTGGTATCCTTCTGGCTTGTGCTCCTTTGCAATTTCGTCTCTCCCACCCTCTGATCGTCACAGGTCTGATCCTAGACCTCTTCTGTCATTATACCTCCTCGAAGGATCTCATGCAGCCCCAGAACTACTACCCAGATATCAAGGAAGTCCATGAGGATTCTCTACTTGAATTTTTAACGGGCATTCAAGTTTAACTTCTAAAACCAAGATCTTTTCTTTTTTTGGCTGCACGAGGTCTTTGTGGCGGCATTCGGGGTCTTCACTGCCGTGCACGCTGCCTTACTGCACACAGGCTTAACTGCTCCAAGATATGTGGATCTTAGTTCCCTGACCACAGATGGAACCCATGTCCCTTGCACTGGAAGGCAGATTCGTAACCATTGGAGAGTGAGTGTGTGTGTGTGTGTGTGTGTTTGTGTGCACGCACGCTCTGTTGCTCAGCTGCCCCACGGACTGTAGCCCATCAGGCTCCTCTGCCCACAGAATTTTCCAGGCAAGAATACTGGAGTGGGGCAATAAGAGAAGCCACTTCAATGAGAAGCCCTCACAATACAAGTAAGAGTAGCCACTGCTGGCCACAACTAGACAAAAGGCCCTCACAGCAGTGAAGACTCATTACAGCCAAAAATAAATAAAATTATATATATATACAGAATACTGGCATGGGGTGCCACTTCCTACTCTAGGGAATCTTCCTGACCCAGGGTCTGGGTCTATGTCTCCTATATTGGTACCATGTCTCCTGCATTGGCAAGTGAATTCTTTACCACTAGTGCCACCTGGGAAGCCCAAGAAATCCTTAACCTAAGATCTTGCTCCCCCACTTTATAGAAACCTGCTTTACTTACAGTCCTTCCAATTTCAGTAAGCCAGTACTTCCACTCACCCAGCTTCTTCCACCAAAAATCTTGATCATCCTTGATTCCTCTTTCTCAACCCACACCCAGTCCTTCAGCTTATCTGGCTATTCTTCCTTCAAAACCTATCCCAAACCTGATCCCTTCCATTACTTCCACTATGACTGCCCTACTCTGATGAGCCATTATTGGTCACTTTGACAGTGGGATGAACCTCTCTCTCCCATCCCATCCCAACTCCAGCAGTAAAATCCCAGCCCTGCCTCTGACTAGAACCTTAAGGAAGTGGCTTAAGTACATTCACTTGTTAAATCCTCACCACAAACCTACAGGTTTGAGGTTGGGACTTGAGTCCATTATAGAGATGAAGAAATTAAGGTGTGGGAGGTGAGCCAGCTTGCCCAGAGTTACATTACCAAGAGCAGCAGAGACAGAATGGGATGCAATCTCATCAAAGCCAGTGAGTTGTCTCTCTCTTTTTCTCAATTAGGCCTGGAAGGAATGAGTTAACTTTTGCTGATATTACTGGACCAAATCACCAAGACCAGGGTTAGTGTTTCTCAGCCTGGGCACTAATGACTTTTTGGGCCAGATCAATCTTTGCTGGATGTAGGAGGGGGCGGTGCGCACATTGTTTCAAGCGCTAGCAGCACTCCTCCCTACCCCTCAACACATCCAAGTTGTAAAAAAAGAAAAAAAAGAAGTCTAAACAGAAAGTCTCTAAACATTGCCGAATTGTCTTGAGGGGGGAGGTGGGGGAGGAAACTGCATCCCGGCGGGAACCACGGGACCTGGTCCTAGACTAATTACTCCCTCCCACAAGTATAAAGGGCAGAACTTATCTATCCCATGCTGAACTATCCTTCCGTCACCCGAATGTATTAAATATTTAACACGAAGAAAATTCATTCATCAGAGCTTGAAAATACAACATATTTGAAGCTGCCAGAGTTGTCATGGAAACACTTTGTGGTGACTTACAGCAGCGAGTACTCTCATTTAACGTCAACTGCGAACAACTGAGCATTGACTTTATGCCAGCGCTTTAAGTGCCATTTATCCACGTCACCTCATGCAACGTTTCCATCCATCTCAGGAGACAGCATTATCCTGACCCTTATATTTGTGGAAACTGAGGCACCAAGAGGTGAGTCACTGACCCAGTGTCACGGGGCAAATGAGCGACAGCGTTGGAATCTAAACCTGGGTCTCCGTCTCTCCCCTTTGTGGTTCACTCTGGCCGAAGAACCTTCTTGTCCTGCCCCCCGTGAACTCTTCCTCTCTTACGCACTATCTTCTCCCCGGAACTAAGGTCCTCTCTGACCGCTCTCCCTCGCCCGTGCGTCCTGGGTCTCGCCTCTGAATCCATCCAGGGAGACCCCGACCCCCGATGAGGGGCATCCTGAGGCTTCCCACCCGCCTTACCCGCTTCTCCTGCATCTTCTCGAATGCCGCTTGGGCCGGTGTCCGCTTGTCCAGTCCGCGCCGCTTCTCCTCCTCGTTCTTTTTGCTCGTTCCCATCGCTTCCAGGAGTTTCGCCTTATCTTTGTCTTTCTTTTTCTTCTTCCTAGAAGATGAGTTGGGTAGGAGAGGTGGATAACGGCGCGTCAGAGGGCAACACCCGGAGGTCTCAGGGAGAGGCTTAAAGAAGAGAATACAGGGTCTCCTGGGATCTCAGGACTTACCTCTTAGTCACTCCGAGCTCTGCGACGCCTTTCAGCTTCAGGGGCCCTTTTTGGACCTGCTCGTAAGCCTCCATGGCCGCCTGGAAAGTTCGGGACGTAAAACGCCACACTTCCGGCTTGATAGCCCCTCCCCCATGCCCGCCTCCCTTCGTTTTTATTGGTCATCTAGGCGGTGCGCATGCGGTCTTAGAATCTTGACCTAAGCCGCACTTCCGGGTTCCGGGCGGCTGGCCGGGAGAGTCAAGTTCGTCCCAGGCTCTGCATCCTGTCTCCTGCCAATATTGCCGACTTTGGCTCCCGCCCCCGATTTCCCCCGCCTTGGGCGCCTCGACCCGGGAAGCCTATTGAACACAGCCCGTATTTCCTAAAACCCAGCGTTTTCTTGGGGCTTCCCAGGTTGCTCAGACTGTAAAGAATCCGTCTGCAACATCTGGGTTCCATCCCTGTTTTGGGAAGATCCTCTGGAGGAGGGCACGGCAACCCACTCCAGTATTCTTGCCTGGAGAATCCCGAGGGATAGAGAAGCCTGATGGGCCACAGTCCATGGGGTCCCAAAGAGCCGGACACGACTGAGCGACTAAGCACAGCACAGCAACGTTTTCTTGAGTGGTTTGCACGTATTTGGATATTGTGTTCTCTGTCACTGCCATATTTGAGGGTTCAATGGATAAACTAATTTTGTAAACCGTATAAGTAATCGTTAGTTTTTCAGGTAAACGAGGATAGTATGTGAAATACTTTTGTGGTATTTAAAATATTTTTAAAAATCGATTTAACTGGGGTGCAATTTATAGACAGTAAAACGCACCCATTTAAATTGTACCCTTTCACGAGCATTGTAACTTGTATGTTGTTTTGTTGTTCGGTCTCTAGGTCGTGTCTGACTCTGCCACCTCAGGGACTGTAGCACACCAGGCTTCTCTCGGAGAAGGCGATGGCACCCCACTCCAGTACTCTTGCCTAGAAAATCGCATGGGCTGAGGAGCCTGGTAGACTGCAGTCCATGGGGTCGCGAAGAGTCGGACACGACTGAGCGACTTGACTTTCACTTTTCACTTTCATGCGTTGGAGAAGGAAATGGCAACCCATTCCAGTGTTCTTGTCTGGAGGATCCCAGGGACGGGGGAGCCTGGTGGGCTGCCGTCTATGGGGTCGCACAGAGTTGGACACGACTTAAGTGACTTAGCAGCAGCAGCAGGCTTCTCTGCCCGCCGCTATCTCCCGGATAGTGCCCAGACTTGCCCAGACTCATATCCATGGAGTCTATGATGCCATCCAACCATCTCATCCTCTGTCGTCCGCTTCTCCTGCCTTCAATCTTTCCCTGCATCAGAGTCTTTTACAATGAGTCAGTTCTTCGCATCAGGTAGCCAAAATATTGGAGTTTCAGCTTCAGCATCCTTCCTTCCAGTGAATACTCAGAGTTGATTTCCTTAAGGATTGACTGGTTTGATCTCCTTGCTGTGCAAAGGACTCTCAAGAGTCTTCTCCAGCACCACAATTTGAAAGCATCAATTCTTTGACACAACTCATTAGCATTGAATACGTTCACAGTGTTGTGCATCTATTTTTTTTATCAGATTACAAAAGATACACAAACATTAACTGTGGAATATGTAATTTTAAAAATATAGAAAAACCCAAAGAAGGCAGTAGAACCCATCTAGGGGAAAAAAAGTCTGTTGCTGTGTTAATTTCTTTATTACAATCTCTTATCTCTAATTTTAAAAAGTAAAAATGGGATCTTACTCCATGTTTGCTTTCTCTTTGACTCTTCTATCAGAATATCATGACTGCTTTTATGGGTTTATTTTCTTTNGAAAAAAAGTCTGTTGCTGTGTTAATTTCTTTATTACAATCTCTTATCTCTAATTTTAAAAAGTAAAAATGGGATCTTACTCCATGTTTGCTTTCTCTTTGACTCTTCTATCAGAATATCATGACTGCTTTTATGGGTTTATTTTCTTTTTTCTTTTCATGTATTGAGTTAAAATTTTTTATTGTTTCATTTTTAATACTGAGGAAAACAGGGAAGAAACCTAAAATCTCCCATAATTTTTTCTAACATTAAAAATAAATATATATGTATATACACACACACAGACACACACGTGTGCATGCTCCATGTAAGAAAACCATGCAGTACAGAAAAAGTTGAAAGACAGAAAGAAAAAGGAAAACAAGAGTAGAAAAACAAACAAAAGAGTAGAAACTTCCCGTTTCCTTCCAAACTGATTAACACGTTCATTTTGATTCTTTACAGCACAGAAATGTGTGTTGGTTGTTGTATTATCACTAAGTCATGTCTGATTCTTTGCAACCCCATGAACTGTAGCCTGCCAGGCTCCTCTGGCCATGGAATTTCCAAGGCTAGAATACTGGAGTGGGTTGCTATTTCCTTCCCTCAGGGAACTTCCCAGGATTGGCACCCACATCTCACACATGGTAGGCAGATACTTTACTGCTGAGCCACCTGTGTGTATATGCCTATATATATATATATATCTGTGTGATGTTCTTTTATTTTTGTCCCTGATTTTTCATTTATCAAAATGTCTCAAAGCTCTTCACAAGAAAGCAGGTACACCTCTACCCCACCTNGGGTTATTGTGTACACAGAGGTTTTCATGTCCTCTGGGCAAATGCCCAGGAGTGGGATTGCTAAGTCATGTATAAGTGTCTGTTTAACTTTATTTAAAAAACTGCCAACTCATTTTCCAGAGTGGCTGTACCATTTTGCAGCACCATGAGCAATGTATAAGAGTTCCAGTTGCTATATATCCTTGTCAATACTCAGTATTGTCATTTTTTTCCCCAAAAAATCATCCTCAGGGGTTCTTTAAAGCTTGATCATAGTCATGTTTTATAAGATGGCTTCACATATTTGGAAGCTGAGGCAGGGGCCGGAGGAGCCTGGTGGGAGGAACTGTGAGGGTTCATGCCATGGAAAGCAGGGATGAGGGAAGGGGAAAACTCAAGGGTGGTTCAGGGGGTTTAGAGTGAGGAGCTGGGAGTGGACAGGCAGGAGAGGAAAGTGGAAGGAGGCTAGATCCTGAGTGAGAAGGGCAGGGAGTACCAGGCTGGGAGCAACTGACTCCCAAACTTTCTGCCCAAGTGGATTCTGGGTCTTAATAACATTGGCAGCTGCTATGTTGTACAGTAAGTTCTCTACATATGAACCTTCAAGTTACAAACTCAAAGCTGTGAACACACATCTGGCTCCAGCAAGGAATCAGAATCGGTGCCATCGATGTCAGATGGGAGTGAAATTGCAGCTTGCCCTCCATCTCCTATTGCTGATAGTCCTTCGGCTTTACCACATCCCACCTCCTCTCCCTCCTCCAGCTGGTTACTCTTCTTGACTGTTCATTTGATGCCAGCCCCTGTATGCCAGCTATTGTACTGTACTACTGTACTTTTCAAGGTACTGTACTGTAGGATTTGAAATGTTTTATTTTGTGTGTTTGCTTTTTATGTACTATTTGTGTGAAAAGTATTATTACTGTATGAACAGTACAAAAAGCCAATTGAATTAGTTGAGTGCTTTGACTTTGTTGGACTTAATGAAAGAACTGGACTTAAGAATGTGCTCTTGGAATGAAATTCACTCAATATGTAGGGGAAATTACTGAATTTACCCCTTGAGAATAGATGGTGCACATTAACATATTAAAGGGTCTGACAAGTCCTGCAATAAAGAACTATGGTGTTAATTTAACCCAAACTTAGACATTAGGTTGCTTTTCTCAAGCCATACATCATGCTCGTCATCACCTCCAATGCACACCTCATCCAGCTTGTTCACTATCATGTGTCTAGAACTGGTTTAAATTCAATGGTTAAAAATTTTTCTTTTTGGTTGGGGGAGTTGAGCGAATGATCTCATTAGATCTTCAGAACAACTCTATGTTGCTGTTGTTTTGTCACTAAATCCTGTCCGACTCTTTGTGACCGCATGGGTCGTAGCCCACCATACTCCTCTGTTCATGGGATCTCCCAGACAAGAATACTGGATTGGGTTGCCATTTCCTCCTCCAGGGGATCTTTCCAACCCGAGGATTGAAACCAAGTCTCCTGCTTTGGCAGGCAGATTCTTTACTACTCTATGAGGAAGGCACTAATATAATTTCCTTCTTACAAACAAGGCTCAGAGAGGCCAGGTGACCTGCCTAAGACCACATAGTTAGTGGGTAAAGAGCTGGAATTTGACCTAAAGTGTGCTGGCAGCCTCTCCACCACTCTGCCCATTTCTCAAAGATGCCCCACACCCCCAGTCTCACTGGTGATGGCAAGTGTGGTCTCGCCACTGAGGGCTGCCCTGTGACCTCCCTGAGCCCTTCTCCTTGCCCAGATGGCTGTGGACATATACTCAGGCCGTTGCCCAGAGAGCTTGGCTGTAACTTGAGTCTCACCCAGGCTGGGGGTGATGAGGAGGGTGGGCAGGTGACAGCCAGGGCAGGGAGATTTGCCCAGACACAGGTGAACAGCAGCCTGGCAACCGGTGTGGCCCCGAGGAGATCGGGGCGGGAGGGCTTTAGTAGCCTGTTCCAGAGTCCAGGCAGAGGTCTCCACTATGGGCAACCAGCAAACAGTCTTCACTCATGAGCAACTGGAAGCTTATCAGGTAGGGATGATGGACCAAGCCATCGGTGGGTTTGGCAGCCTGGTTGTTTTCTTGGCTGAAGAAATGGGGATAGCATCCCTTCATCCTGGGCAGGGAATGGGGGGCGCAGTCAGCAAGAGGTCCTGGGGTGGCTCTGTGTGTGGATTCAGGCAGTGATGGGTTGTGGGAGAGGAAGGAGGCACCCACTGCATCAGGCAGGGTCTGGGTTAAGCCAACATCTCTCTCCACAGGACTGCACCTTCTTCACGAGAAAGGAAATCATGAGGTCAGTCTGAGGAGGAAGGGAAGAAGACCTGGGCACTTTCTATGTGCTTTGCAATTTGCGCTCCATGCCTAATGGGGGAATCGCGTGCTCAATTGGTGGATGCACGCAGAGATGGGAAAGCTGCTGAGAAGTCCTATCTGGTCCTATTGCCACACCTCTAGGCTGATGGGCTTGGGCTTTCTCCTAAAGGTGGCAGGGAGCCATAGAGAGTGTGTGAGCAGGGGTGGTGTGGATCAACACTTCCCTCTGAGGCCCAGTGAGAACAGGCTGTGGCCCCAGGGGGCAGAGTCTAGAGCCAGCTCTGGGCAGTGGGGTTGACAGCAAGGTTAGAGGGTAAAGAGGTGGCCCCAGGCTGCTGCAGGTTCCTGGTGTGAGTGAGACGGGCATGGAGGGCTATCCTACAGCATTACCCAGCCCATGGAGCCATTATCCAGATTCTGGACCGATGAACTTTGACCTGTGAAACACAAGCTGGCTGGAGTTTGACTGCAGAGTGATCGGGGCCAAGGCCCCAATTGTGTGGGTGCAGGACATCCATTGTTGATGGGCAGAACTTCCACCAGTAAGCCCGACTGTCTGGGCGAGGGCAGTCCACAGAGTCACCCTGACCATCATGATCAAATTACTGATGGGGAAACTGAGGCTCACACAGGGGAGGCTGACCTCAGAGCCCTGGGCAGGTGGGTAGGGCCCCAAAGAGTTTGAGGCTAACATTTTGTGTGTCTCAAGCTTCTTGCTTCTCACACAGACCTACTGAGCAGAAAGGGGAAGAAGGGGAAGAGAGCCTTACTTGAGGCCATATAGAAACCCAAACCCAGACTGTTCTCTGAAGGGACCCAGCAGTGAAGTTCCAGATACCCCCTCTTCCAGTTCCTAGCCATCATATGACCCAGAGGCTTCTATCCCCTTCTGAGACGTCCCTAACAACTTCAGGATCTCTGGCTCATCAAGGATGGTCTGTACAGGGGCCTGCTCAACATGTTCCAGTGACGGTACAGTATCACCAGGGAAGGGCACTGGAGTAGACACTTGGCCCCACCATCTAGGCAGGGTGTATGGCCTTTGCTGTTTTGCAAAATGCCTTTCATTTACCCCTTGGAAAAACCTGAATATTAGACTTTGCCTCTGGCGCCTTGAGGGAACTGCAACCCCCATTATGGAGGGAGAGAGGGAAAGTGTGAGGATGAGGGTCTTGCCAACAGTGTGATGATGTCCAGCAAATTGTAGATTCACTCAGAGTCTCTGAATGCTCAATGTGAGATGACCTCGCCTTAAGCACTCTCTTTTTTGTCAACCCCATCTGCCTGGTGAGCTCTTATTTGTGCTTCAAAGCCCAGCACCTAGCACCCATGCCCCCTCCTCCAGGAAGTCCTTCCTTCTCCTTGGCTTACTTTCCCCACTCTAGTTTCCTCTAGCTTTGGGGTCTTCTCTTTTTTTTTTTTTTTAACATTCTAAAAACAATGAGTTAATTGATTTTCTGGCTGCTCTGGGTCTTGGTTGCCGTGCAGGTTTCTCCAGTTTTGGTGAGCAGGGGCTACTCTCTAGTTGTGATATGTGGGCTTCTCACTGCAGTGGCTTCTCTTGGGAGCATGGGCTCGCGGGTGTGTGGGCTTCACTGTTTGTGGTGGATAAGCTCAGTAGTTGCCTCACGGCATGTGGGATCTTCCCAGACTAAGGACCAAACCTGTGTCCTCCGAATTGGCAGGTGGATTCTTAATCACTTTACCTTGGCTTTGTCCCTAGGGAGAGAAAGCTGCCTCACGGCATGTGGGATCTCCCCAGACTAAGGACCAAACCTGTGTCCTCCGAATTGGCAGGTGGATTCTTAATCTCTTTACCTTGGCTTTGTCCCTAGGGAGAGAAAGCTGTCTCTGTGTGTGAGGGTTGGGCCCAGGGCCGATGCTCAACATCCTTCATTGTAGAGTAAGCATCTGTGAAAGTGAGAAAGTAGAGACAAGCCCACTCTCACTCATCTCCCAGACCTTCTCATTCATTCCCTCCCCATACCAGGCTCTTCTATCGCTACCAGGACCTGGCCCCTCAGCTTGTCCCTCTCGACTATACCAGCTGCCCTGATGTGAAGGTGCCCTATGAGCTCATTGGCAGCATGCCTGAGCTGAAGGTATGCCCGGGGCCCTGGGGCAGGCATGGGAAAAAATAGAAGGGATGTCCCTTGCTGTATTTCTATGAGGTGACTATTGCAATTATTTCTATTTTACAGGTGAAGAAACTGAATTTCAGAGAGGTTGAGACACTTATTTATGATCACACAGCTAGGACATGAGAGAGACACAATTCAAACTCTGGGTTGTGGGAAGGATGAGATGAGATAATGCAGGTAAAGGGCTTAGCACAGGGCCTGTGACATGGCAAGTACTTAGGAACATTGTGCTGAGTACGTGCTGAGTCTCTTCAGGCATGTCCATTTCTTTACAACCCTATGGACTGTAAGCCTGCCAGGCTCCTCTGTACATGGGGATTTTCCAGGCAAGAATACTAGAAGTGGGTTGCTGTGTCCTTCTCCAGGGGATTGTCCCAACCCAGGGATCGAACCTGTGTCTCTTATGTCTCCAGCATTGGCAGGCAAGTTCTTTACCACTTGCGCCACCTGGGAAGCCCACTCAGGAACATTAGTTCTTCTTTTTCATAGTAGAAGCCATGAAAGACAGATTCTTCTCAGCAGGATGTTTGACACTAGTTTGTGACTCTGGAGGGGACTTGTGGGGTGACAGAGAATAGAGATTATTTTATCACAAGGTTAGAAGCCTCATTCAAGAGGGACAGAAAGTGCTGTGCCTCGGAATCCCGCTCCATAATTCAGCTTCTCCCAGGAAGAGTCTTCAGTCTCAGGCAACCTGTTCTCTTGAGGTAGTGAAGGGAAACACCAACTGCCCCAGATTTCCCCCCATCAGCTCTGCAACAAGCAGAAATGAGGTTCCTCCACCCCAACTGTTTAGAAACTCTCCCAAGGCAGCCTCTGATTGGCCATCTGGAGTCACATTATCATCCTAGAGGCAATTGCCATTGCCAGGTGAATGGAAATCCCTGATTGGCCTCACTGGGGTCATGTGACTGCCTCTGAGGCCAGAATGGGGGTTAACTGGCACCCAGGCCATAAAGGAGGAGACTAGAGTTGTCTGGAGTTCCCTCCAGGGATCATAGGAGGAAGAGAGTCTTGGTGAAGGGTACGCAGGGGTTCCCAGGAAGGTGGGGGCTGACGGTGAAACCACACGGAGCCCCAGAAAACCTGGTAAGGGATGGATTTCCTGTCTCTAGGACAACCCCTTCCGTCAGAGGATCGCCCAAGTCTTCTCCGAGGATGGGGATGGCCACATGACCTTGGACAATTTCCTGGACATGTTTTCTGTGATGAGTGAAATGGCTCCCCGTGACCTCAAAGCCTACTACGCTTTTAAAATTTATGGTGTGTGCACAGACCCCCGGGTGGGGAAGTGGGAACGAACCTAGGTCTTGGGTCAGGGGTTGCATGGCCATCACATACGTCTCACCAAGGGCTCTGAGGCCCTGCCTGGCCCTGTCCTTCACCCCACCTTGGTACCTCCCCCTCCACTCTATCCCTTTGCTAATTCCATCCAGCTACACTGGCCTGGCTGTCTCCCCAACACATCAAACCCTTTCTGTCTCTGGGCCTTTGCCTCTGCTGAGCCTTTTGTTTAGAATACCTTTCCCCTAGTTCCTTCTTACCTTGATATTTCGGTCCACAGTAGTCCCGGCCTTACACCCCATGCCACGTGCAATTTCTCTCCTGCTTAACTTCTTGTTCATTTGTCTGTTCACATCTTGTTGATTTTCTCTCTGAAGAGACCCAAGAGCAGTGACAGTGTTTGGTTTGCCATCTGTCTCTGGCACGTAGTAGGTATTTAGGAAATACTTGTTGAATGAATGAATGAAAACTTACCACAGTGCCTGGCACAAAGTAGGCACTCAGTAAATACTTATTGAAAGAGGGAATGAATGAAAACCAATTATTACTCGCTTGACATGTAGTAGTGATAGTCTCTCAGTTGCGTCCAACTCTTTGCGACCCCATGGACTGCAGCTTGCCAGACTCCTCTGTCCATGGGATGCTCCAGACAAGAATACTGGAGTGGGTAGCTATTCTCTCCAGGAGATCTTCCCCACCTGGGGATTGAACCTGAGTCTCCTGCATTGTGAAAAGATTCTTTACCATCTAGGCCTCCAGAGATTGACACATAGAAGGAAATGGCAATCCACTCCAGTACTCTTGCCTGGAAAATCCCATGGACAGAGGAGCCTGGTAGGCTACAGTCCATGAGGTTGCAAAGAGTCGGACACAACTGAGCGACTTCACATTCACGTTCACGTTCACAAGTGCTCATTAATACTTGAGTGAGTTAATGACCTCCTAGCAGTTACCTACCCAATTCCAAAGCAAGACCTGGTTATTAGCCCAGGGTCTTGGGTTCCCTCCAGTGCCTCAGTTTCTTCCTTTGTCACATGGGGACAAGATGTATTCACCACTGGCCCAGCCTGCCTGGTCCCTGTTGTCTAGTCACCCCCCATGTCCCCACCTGTCCTGCTTTGCAGACTTTAACAATGATGACTACATCTGTGCGTGGGACCTGGAGCAGACGGTGACTAAGCTGACTCGGGGGGAGCTGAGCACTGAAGAGGTGAGCCTGATATGTGAGAAGGTGCTGGATGAAGCCGATGGGGACCATGACGGGCGGCTGTCCCTGGAAGACTTCCAGAACATGATCCTTCGGGCACCAGACTTCCTCAGGTGATATTCCTTGCCCTGCACAATCCATTCCCATGTATGAAAGGAGTGCTTACGGATTAGATCCACAGACTCTGTGAAATTTCCTCCATTTTCTCATTTGGGACCTTGGGGAATTTTCCCGACCTCCCTGGCCTCAGGCTGTGTCTTTTGAATGGGGCTAATTAGAGACCCTGGGGACACCTCTTGTGGGTGGACACAGCTCTTTGGGTAGAACATGGTTGGAACTTCAGCTCTCACTTGCCTGAACATTTTGCAGTGAACAGACTGGACAACTGTACTTGGCAACCCTAGGGAGAATCAGCGCTCTAGGGAGGATTGTTGTTCAGTCATTCAGTCATGTCTGACTCTTTTGCGACCCCATGGACTGTAGTCTGCCAGTCCAAGGGATTTTCCTGGCAAGAATACTGGAGTGGGTTGCCATTTCCTTCTCCAGGGGATCCAGCATAGATTAAATGAGTTAATACAGGGAGTGGGTGGGAATACATGGGAGATGTTTTAATGTCTCCTGTGAGCTTGGAATGGTTTTTACATTTTTAAATGGTTGGGGGGGTGGAAAATCATACTCCACAACACATGAAAGCAATATAAAACTCAGATTTCCATGTCCATTGCTGGTTTTATTGACATACAGGCATGCCTATTTGTGTTCACAGTGTCTACAGCTTCTTTTGAGCTTTAAGGTGACATTGAGTCATTGTGCAAAGTTGTAAATATCAATCATTTAGCCCTTGGCAGAAGAAAGTCTGACTGACCTTGAGCTAGTACATCGAAAGAATTTAGAGCAGTTCCTTGCACACAGTAGGTGCTCAATAACTGTGTGCTACTGTTACTGTTGTGGCTTTCATGCCCAGAGGACCTCCTTCCTCTACCCCGGATAAGCAAGGCTGGTCTTCTGGCCACTGAGACATGAATAATGGCAGAATGATGAGTCCCTTGCCACTAACTGAGTACCTAATGTGCGTCCTGCTCTCTATATTTGCCTCTTTTTAGCCCTCATTACTGTCTAAGCCACCAAGCTTCCCTAGAAGCTCAAATGTTAAAGAATCTGCCTGCAATGCAGGAGACCTGGGTTTGATCCTTGGGTGGGGAAGATACCCTGGAGAAGGGAATGGTTACCCACTCCAGTATTCTTGCCTAGAGAATCCCATGGCCAGGGGAACCTGTGCGGCTACAACCCATGGGGTCACAAAGAGTTGGAATGACTGAGCGATGAACACTTTCCATTCTTTCAACACTTTCCACTTGTTACAGTTCAGTTAAAGAGGGATAGCTGTTACCCCCGTTTTGCTGTTTAGTCTCTCAGTTGTGTCTGACTCTCTGAGACCCCATGGACTGCAGCACACCAGGCTTCCCTGTAATTCACCATCTCGTGGAGCTTGCCCAAACTCATTTCCACTGAGCCCGTGATGCCATCCAACCATCTCATCCTCTGTCGTCCCCTTCTCCTCCTGCCTTCAATCTTTGCCAGCAATAGAGTCTTTTCCAGTGAGTCAGCTCTTCGCATCAAGTGGCCAAAGTATTGGAGCTTCAGTTTCAGCATCAGTCCTTCCAATGAATATTCAGGACTGATTTCCTCTAGGATGGACTGGTTTGATCTCCCTGGTATTCAAGGGACTCTTCAAGAGTGTTCTCCAATACCACAGTTCAAAAGCATCAATTCTTCAGGGCTCAGCCTTCTTTATGGTCCAGCTGTCCCATCCTAGACTACTAGAAAAACCATAGCTTTGACTATGCAGACCTTTCTCAGCAAAGCAATGTCTCTGCTTTTTAATACGCTGTCCAGGTTTGTCATAGCTTCCCTTCAAAGCAGCATGTGTCTTTTAATTTCGTGGCTGATGTCACTGTCTGCAGTGATTTTTGAGCCCAAGAAAGTAAAGTCTATCACTGTTTCCTTTGTTTCCCCTTCTATTTGCCATGAAGTGATGGGACCAGAGGCATGATCTTAGTTTTTTGAGTGTTGAGTTTTAAGCCAGCTTTTTCATTCTCCTCTTTCACTTTCATTGAGAGGCTCTTTAGTTCCTCTTCACTTTCAGGCATAAGGGTTGTATCATCTGAATATCTGAGGTTATTGATATTTCTCCCGGCAATCTTGATTCCAGCTTGTGCTTTATCCAGTCCGGCATTTTGCATGACGTACTCTACACATAAGTTAAAATAAGCAGGGTGACAATATACAGCCTTGACGTACTCCTTTCTCAATTTGGAACTAGTCTGTTGTTCCATGTCTGGTTCTGTTACTTCTTGACCTGCATACAGATTTCTCAGGAGGCAGGTAAGGTGGTCTGGTATTTCCATCTCTAAGAATTTTCCAGTTTGTTGTGATCCACACAGTCAAAGGCTTTAGAGTAGCAATGAAGCAGAAGCAGGTGTTTTTCTGGAACTCTCTTGCTTTTTCTATGATCCAGCAAATGTTGGCAATTTGATTTCCGGTTCCTCTGCCTTTTCTTAATCCAGCTTATGCTTCTGGAAGTTCTCAGTTCATGAACTGTTGAAGCCTGGCTTGGAGAATTTTGAACATGACTTTGCTAGCATGTGAAATGAGTGCAATTGTGTGGTAGTTTGAGCATTCTTTGGCATTGCCCTTCTTTGGGATTGGAATGAAAACTGACCTTTTCCAGTCCTTTGGCCACTGCTGAGTCTTCCAAATTTGCTGGCATATTGAGTGCAGCTCTTTTAGGATTTAAAGTAGCTCAGCTCAAATACATCACTTCCACTAGCTTTGTTCACAGTGATGCTTCCTAAAGCCAGCTTGACTTTGCACTCCAGGATATCTGGCTCTAGGTGAGTGATCACACCATCATGGTTATCTAGGTCACTAAGATCTTTTCTGTATAGTTCTTCTGTGTTTTCTTGCCACCTCTTCTTAATATCCTCTGCTTCTATTAGGCCCATACCATTTCTGTCCTTTATGGTGCCCATCTTTGCATGAAATATTCCCTTGGTTTCTCCAATTTTCTTAGAGACCTCTAGTCTTTCCCATTCTATTGTTTTCCTCATTTTCTTTCCATTGTTCACTTAAGAAGGCTTTCTCATTTCTCCTTGCTCTTTCTTGGAACTCTGCATATAGATGGGTTTATCTTTCCTTTTCTCCTTTGCCTTTTGCTTCTCTACTTTCCTCAGCTATTTGTAAGGCCTCCTCAGACAGCCATTTCACCTTTTTGCATTTCATTTTCTTGGGGATGGTTTTGATCACTGTCTCACATACAGTGTTATGAACCTCCATCCATAGTTTCAGGCACTCTGTATATCAGATCTAATCCCTTGACTCTATTTGTCCCTTCTACCATATAATCATAAGGGATTTGATTTAGGTCATACATGAATGGCCTAGTGGTTTTCACTACTTTCTTCAATTTTAGTCTTAATTTTGTTATAAGCAGTTCATGATCTGAGCCACAGTCAGCTCCTGGTCTTGTTTTTGCTGACTGTATAGAGCTTCTCCATCTTTGGCTGCAAAGAATATAATAAATCTGATTTTGTATTGACCATCTGGTGATGTCCATGTGTAGAGTTCTCTCGTGTTGTTGGACGAGGGTGTTTGCTATAACCAGTGCATTCTCTTGGCAAAACTCTGTTAGCTTTTGTCCTGCTTCATTTTGTACAAGGCCAAACTTGCCTGTTACTCCAGGTATCTCTTGACTCCCTACTTTTGCATTCCAGTCCCCTATGATGAAAAGGACATCTTTTTTGTGTGTTAGTTCTAGAAGATCTTGAATGTCTTCATAGAACTGTTCACCTTTAGCTTCTTCAGGCTTGGATTACTGTGACACTGGGGCATACTTGGGGCATAGGCTTGGATTACTGTGATGTTGAATGGTTTGCCTTGGAAACAAACTGAGATTATTCTGTCATTTTTGAGATTGCACCCAAGTACTGCATTTTGGACTGTTTTGTTGACCATGAGGACTATTCCTTTTTTTTTTTTTTGAGAGATTCTTGCACACAGTGATAGATTGAATTCTTCCATTCCCATCCATTTTAGTTCACTGATTTCTCAAATGTCAGTGTTCACTCTTGCCATCTCCTGTTTGACCACTTTCAACTTGTCTTGATTAATGGACTTCCCTGGTGTCTCAGATGGTAAAGAATCTGTCTGCAATGTGGGAGACCTGGGTTCAGTCCCTGGGTTGGGAAGATCTCCTGGAGGAGGGATGACAACCCACTCCAGTATTCTTGCCTGGAGAATCCCCATAGACAGAGAAGCCTGGTGGGCTACAGTCCATGGGGTTGCAAACAATCGGCCACGACTGAGCGACTAAGCGCAGCACAGCACACGTGGACCTAGCATTCCATGTTCCTTTCCAATATTGTTTGTTGCAGCATCTGACTTTACTTTCACCTCCAGACTGGGCATTGTTACCGCTTTGGCTCCATCCCTTCATTCTTTCTGGAGCTATTTCTCCACTCTCTTCCAGTAGCATATTGGGCACCTACCGACCTGGGGAGTTCATCTTTCAGTGTCCCATCTTTTTGCCTTTTCATACTGTTCATGGGGTTCTCAAGGCAAGAATGCTGAAGTGGTTTGCCATTCCCTTGTTCAGTGGACCTCATTTTGTCAAAACTCTCCACCATGACCCATCTATCTTGGGTGGCCCTATACAGGGCATGGCTCATAATTTCACTGAGTTGGACAAGGCTGTGATCCATGTGATCAGTTTGGTTAGTTTTCTGTAATTGTGGTTTTCATTCTGTCTGCCCTCTGGTGAATGAGGATGAGGTTTGTGGAAACTTCCTGGTGGGAGGGCCTGGCTGCGGGGCGGGGGACTAGGTCTTGCTCTGGTGGGCGGGGCTGTGTTCCCTCCCTGTTGTTTGGCCTGAGGTCAAACTGTGGCAGAGGCAATGACTGCTGCTTTCACCGGGTAGGTATTGAGACCTTTTTAGGAGGTTGCCATTATCTTCATTTTACAGGGAAGTAAACTGAGGCCCAGAGAAGTAGCCTTAGAGTCTGGGGCAGAGCCAGGATGTAATCTCTGATCCAAAATGATGTGCTCTTAACCCCTGTAGGGGCCAGGAAGACCATGGCCTAGGGTTTATTGAAGGGGTCCATCTCCCCCACTCCACCCACCATGGCTCCTTGCCTGCCTTGGGAACTCGCAGTGGGAGTGTTGGGGAGGGGGATGAAGGGAGGCTGCTCTCTGCTTGCTGACAGACTCCTTTCTCTTTGCACCCAGCACCTTCCACATCCGCATCTGAGGGCACCACGGAGGAGCAGCTGGGCCAGAGGACGCTGGGGTGACCCCTCATCCTGCTGTGAAATCTGCTTTCCCTGGGCTCTGGGAATAAACGCATGTCACTGAGTCACAGCTGCCTGGAAAATGTGTTTCCTCCCTAAACCGGGGAGATCAGAGGGAGGCAGCCTGGGATCGCACCTCTGTCCTCACTGTGTGATTCTGGTGTGGCTGCACCCTCTGTGGGCCATCATCTTCCCATTTGTACAAGGAAAGGGCTGACTCTGGACATCTCTCCACTGTGAGGGCTGGAAGTGACTCACCTGGTGGGCAGAGGAGATGAGGTCCCTGCTGTCCCGCCCCAGGGCATCCCCAGGGGTGGAACGTGACTCAAGTCTCCCTTTCCCCTCTCAATCCCTGAATTTCTCAAGGAGACTAAAGCTTCACCTCCTCGTTGATTCATCAGAACTGCTAGAGGAGGCCTCTGGGCAGGAATGTCACTCAGTGAGGCTGGCACGGTGCTTTACAGTCATGAAGCACCTGCCATTCTGCCATTGCATTGCTGTGGCATCCCAGCAGGGCTGCAGAGAAGCACTCCTGCTTCCTTCAGAGACAGGGGAGTGGCTTGCCCAAGGCCACACCTGAAGCCATTTGCAGGGGCAGGCTTGAGCCCAGGCCCACCTCTCTCCAGATCCCAAACCTCTACATCATGCAGATTTGGGAAGCCATACACTAGTCCACTTGGGCTTCCCTGGTAGCGAATCCACCTGCAATGCAGGAGACCCTGGTTCGATTCCTGAGTCAGGAAGATCCCCTGGAGAAGGGATAGGCTACCCACTCTAGTATTCTTGGGCTTCCCTGGTGGCTCAAATAGTAAAGAATCTGCCTGCAATGTGGGACTGACCTAGGTTCAGTCCCTTGGGTGGGATGATCCCCTGGAGGAGGGTATAGCAACCCACTAGTATTCTTGCCTGGAGAATCCCCATGGACAGAGGAGACTGGTGGGCTACAGTCCATGGGGTTGCAAAGAGCTGGATACAGCTGAGTGACTAAGCACAGCACAGCACAACACTCTACTCCACCTAGAGTCATCTTGGGGGCCCATTCCACAGCTCTGATCCATCCAAGGAGTAATCATTCTTGTGACTGAAACCAGACTCCAAGGACCTTCCCAGACACCTCCACTGTGCATAATTTCTAGGGTGCCCCCTCCCATCCTAATCCCCATTTATTAAGTACCAACTGTGCGCCAAAGCCCTAGGTTTTATCGCATTCTGCTGGTTCATCCTGAGAAAAGGGGGATTGCTCTTCTCATTTTCTGGATGAGGAAACAGGCCCAGAGAGGTCTAGTGACTCACCAAAGGTCACACAGCTCCACAACCCAAGATTTCCTCCTGAGCCCACTCCCAACCACAGACCAGGGCTGCCTCTCCCTTCTTAAAGCAAAGGGCCTCCTATGCCTCTCCTACAGCTGCCACTGATGTCAGGAATGTTACTGTGCCAAGCTTTCCTCGAGCCTCATCTCCTCCATTTGCACAAAAATCCAGAGGGGGAGGCATGAACAGCTGTGCCCAGGCACAGGGGATGCGGAGAAAGAGTTCAAAGGCCTGGCTTGAAGTCCTGGTGCTGACACCCCAGCCATGTGTGTTGACTTTGGCCATACCTCTTCTCCTCTCTGAACCTCTCTTCTTTATTTTCTAAGTTTAATTTAATTTTTTTTTTTTTTGGTTGCACCGCGAGGCTTGTGGGATCTTAGTTCCCCAACCAGGGATCAAACTTGGGCCCTTGGCAGTGAGAGAGCAGAATCCTAACCACTGGACTGCCAGGGAAGTCCCCTGCCTCTTCTTTAAAATATGCAGAATGAGCCTACCTGGTGGACCTACACAGAAGGTGAAAAAAATTGAAAAGTGTTAGTCCTCTTCTGTCCATGGGATTCTCTGGGCAAGACTACTGGAGTGGGCTGCCATTCCCTTCTCCAAGGGATCTTCCTGACCCAGAGATTGAACCTAGGTCTCCTGCATGCAGGCAGGTTCTTTACCATTTGAGCCACCAGGGAAGCCCCTGGGTCTGCTGAGAGGCATGAAAGAAATAATGAATGTGGAGGGTCTAGTGTGAGGCCTGGCACACAGTAGGTGTCCTAGCCCCATTGCTATAACTGATTGTTATTATTACTATTATTTTTTGATTGTTTCACATGGATCGAACCTGTGCCCCAACCAAGGATCGAACCTGTGCCCCCTGCAGTGAAAGTCTGGAGTCTTAAACCAGTGGACCATCAGGGAAGTCCTCATTATTATTAAAATGACCAGGTTACCCCACTGGCAATCATAGGACCAGACCCAAGCAATGTTTTTACTACATTTCTCAGGTACCTGAGGGCTAGTGGGTTGCGGCAGAAAGCAAGAGGCCCAGGCGTGAACAGCCGCCAGCAGTGAGGGTCCCAGAGCCAGGGCGAACCTAGCAGTACCCAGGGGCGAAGGGGGGCGGGGGGCGGTACTCCTCAGGGAGAGAGTCCTGAGGTTCTTTCAAGTCCACTGGGCCTGGTTTGGACGCCTGTAAGGACAGGACCCTCATCACAGTCTGGTGCCAGTCCCTGACCTTCGAGGTTGCCTCGCTCCAGCTGACCGACCTTGAGGTTTTCCTGGAGGGGCCCTGTCTGTTTCTTGGAGTTTGGGGCTGTGGGGGGCTTGCGAGGGACGTGGCCACAAAGGGGTCCTTGTCGACGTTATTTTCCCAGGCTGTGTCACCCGTCCCAGTTTCTGAGCCGTCAGTCACTGACGATGAGCTCAAAGCCGCCGGGTGGGATTTCAGCTGCTGCTGGACCTTCCTGCCCGTCTTGGGGAGCATCCTGAGATTCCTCCAGAGTCTCTGACAAGCCTCCTCAAGAGGACCCTCCATGGATGCACCTTCCAGCCTTGCTGACAGCTTCCTTTCCTTTGACTGATGGAGCAAGCCTGGCTTTGCAGAGGCCTGAAATGGAGAACAGGTAAGACCTAGGGCCACCCCACCCACCAGAGCGCTGAATCTCCCCCAGAAATTGGGATCCAGGTCCCACACAGATGCCCTGGGATGGAGAAAGATCCCAAGAGAACCCCCTAAACTTGGTCCCACACCCCATCCTTCCTGTGTCAGTAAAGGGCTTCACTATCTCCCCCAGTGTGCAGCAGACTCTTCCCATAAAGGTTCAGAGAGCCGGTGTTTTCAGCTTTGAGAGTCCAATAGTCTGTGCTTCATTACTCAGCTCTGCTATTGTGGGAAGCAGCTAGAGATTATAGTCAGTGAGCCAGCATGTCCGTGTTCCCAAAATACGGACACAGAAATGTGGGTTTCACCTGATTTTCATAGTCATGAAATACTATTTTTCTTTTGATTTCTTTCAAACATTCAAAAACACAAAAGTTGCACTTACTCATGGGCCATGCAGAAGGCAGAGAAGGAAATGACTACCCACTCTACTATTCTTGCCTGGAGAATCCCATGGACTGAGACCCTGGAGGGCTACAGTCCATAGGATCATAAAGAGTCAGACATGACTTGAAGTGACTAAGCATGCATGCAGGCATGGGGATTCAAACCATGACGATGACCTTCTTTCCTGCTTACCCTCCACCTCCAAGTCATTGGCAAGCTCCACCCTCAGATACAACTTAGGGACTTGAATAACAGCAGCAGGATCTAATCTTCATTCTAGAGACTCTCTTCTGGCAGCTGTGGGTCACCTCTGCCCCTGCATCCTGCCAGCCCACCTCCCACTTTCCAGATTGGACATGCCACTTTTGTATTGCATACCTCCTTGAGCGGGGCCATGGGATAAGAGGAGGGAATCTGATGTTCGCTGAAGCCAAGAGCAGAGCTGGAGGCTTCCTCTACCAGGGCGTTGGAGTAAAGGAAGAGATCTTCATAATCCACATTTACTGGATCCTTCTGCAGGGCAGAGGGGACTATAGCTCAGTTCCAAGGAAGGGGACAGGGATGGGGCTGGGGTCCTGTCCCACCCATAAAACTTCGCACAGCAATGACTGAGGGCTAGGCTTGCCCTCTGGGCCTTATAAGGACTATGCCACACTCACAGCCAGCTTCTGGGGGCCTAGGCCATGCCCATCAATCCTTATAAGGAGATATGTCCCTCCCACAGCAGCATCTCAGGGCTAGGCCCCACCCACTGAGGCTTATAAGGAAATATGCTATTTGGGTAGGTCAGCCAAGGTTATACCTGGTACATGAATCCCTGTAAAAAAAACCAGCCTGGGGACCCAGGGAACAAGGACCAACAGGAACTGCAAGAATGATGGGATCTCAAGAGGCAGAGGGGGCATGCGGGAGCAAGAGTTTGGGGGGGCGTGGCCCTTGGAGGGGCTCCCAATCCTCACCTGTTGGCAGGGCTGCATCAGCAGGTCCCCATGTGGCCGCAGCGGCTGCTGCTGATAGAAGGTGACCAAAGCATGTAGAGAGTCATGGGCCCTCTCTTCCCCAGGGATCATGAAGCTCCCGTCGTCCAACAGTTTCACCATGAAGTGGTGGCAGCAGTTCTGAGCTCTGCGGAGACACAGCTGGAGCTAGGTTGTCCCACTCTCCATCATATGGTTCCCAACCCAGCCCCTCCTCCCCCTCCGCCCCTAGCTCGCGAGCTGGCAGCATCACGGCTACAGCCCGCTGCCTAGATTCCCTTGTAAGCTCCTCCACTCATTAGCCATGTGACACCTGGCAGGTGACTGTGCTGTGCCTCAGTTTCCCCCTTTATAATGGAGGCCACTCAGGCCTTCTTGTGAAGATGGGAAAATCTACTGCAGGTAAAACCTTAGCTCCATGCCTGGCAAGAGTAATGAATCAATAGAAGTGACAATGAAAATTGGTACAGGTACTCAATAAATGTTTCATTATTAATGAATGAATGCATTTACTGATTGGCCACCGTGTGGTTACTGGGCTTCCCAGGTGGTGCTAATGGTAAAGAACCCGCCTGCCAATGCAGGAGACGTAAGAGACATGGGTTCAATCCCTGGGTCAGGAAGATCTCCTAGAGGAGGGCATGGAAACACACTCCAGTATTATTGTCTGAAAAATTCCATGGACAGAGGAGCCTGGCAGGCTATGGTCCATAGGGTTGCAAAGAGTTGGACACGATTGAGTGACTTAGCATGAATGCAAGCATGTGCTTGTTAATGTCCCATTTAGTCCTCACATCAAGACTCTGAATTAACTGCAGCATTTTTATGTTAGAGGTGAGGACTTGGGAGGAGACACAGAAAGAGTGAGTAACTTATCCAAGATCACACAGCATGTTAAGTGGCAGCCTTGGGCTGCCTAAGTGGCTGAAGGCATAAACTTTTCCCTCTGTGGGTAACTCTGTAATAGGACCATTTAAAAAATTCCTTTGGAAAAAAAAAATTCCCTTGGAAAAAGAAAAATTCCTTTGGCCTGGAATCCTTTTGAAAAGTAGTTTGTGCTACTAACTCCTCTAACTGAGATGCTGGATCAGGCATTGAAAACTTAGGGAGCTGAGCTGCCCTGGTTTTCTGTAACATGTCCCCAAGGAAGTCAGGGAGTTGCCATTTATTTATTTAATTTTAAGTTATCTTCTTTATTTAATAATTTTATTTTTGGCTCTGCTGGGTCTTCTATACTGGGCAGGCTTTTCTCTAGTTGCAGTGACGGGGGCTACTCTCTACTTTTGGTTCCCGGGCTTCTCATTGCAGTGGCTTCTCTTATTGCACAGCGCGGGCTCTTGAGCTTGGGCTTCAGCAGTTACGGTGCTCAGGTGTTGCGGCTCCTGGGCTCTACAGCATAGCTGTGGTGCACGGGCTTAGCTGCTCCATGGCATATGGGATCTTCCCAGACCAGGGATCAAAACTGTGTCTCTTGCATCTCTTGCATTGGCAGGAGGATTCTTTACCACTGAGTCACCAGGGAAGTCCAGGGAGTTGCCATGTAAATGGCTGGGGAGAGGGAGTTAGAGAAAAGGCAATAGCTACTTTTGGGTCTCACGCAACCCCTGTTATCACATAGTCTCAGTTACCACCAAGCCCAAGTCTGCTGGTTACAGCCATACCTGCAGCTGCCCACTCTTCAGTTAGATTCTACCAGACCCTCATAGCGATTGCTCACTGAGAAGCACCCATGCCCCCTCCACGTAGGCCCCAGAGTCCCCCTTGCCCCCACCTCTACCCCAGGCCTTACTTGTAAGAGAGTGTGTAGCCCACGTGACTGTGACTAACCCTGATGAGGAAGGATCCCAGGGGCTGTGACTCCAGCAAGTTCTCAGCATCCCNAAGAAGAAGATTCAGACCTTGGGATGTTTAGAGATAAGGATGTTCTCCCAGAGGTGGTAGGAAGCCTCTGATGATCTTGACCATCTCTCACAGCCCCTGCTTGCCTTCCCAACAACTGGAAGGCAAATCAAAGACAGCTTTGGGTCGATCAAGGTGTCACAGGTAATAAAGCAGGAGCTATTCTCAAATGCTTTTGAGTTAAAAATTTTTTTAAAATATTTTTATATATTTATTTGGCTGCGCCAGTCTCAGTTGCAGCACACGGGATCTTCCATCTTTGTTGTGACCTGAGAACCCTTTAGTTGAGGCTTGTGGAATCTAGTTCCCTGACCAGAGATTGAACCTGGGCCTCCTGCATTGGGAGTGTGGTGTCTTAGCTGTGGGACCACCAGGGAAGTCCCCAGATGCATTTGATTTTAAATGCATTTGTTTTTTATTAGCTGTGTGACCCTGGGGAGGGTCAGTCACTTCCTGACCATCAGCTTCCTTAAGGGGAAAGTAAACCCTAACTCCCAGGTCCCATGGGAGGACAGATGAAATGCACATGGTATGAATATGGGAACTGCCAGCTGGTAGGAACACACAAGGTGCTCACTGTTTTTATTACTATTATCCTGGGTTCACACCTAGTGAGAGGTAGCCTTCTAGGAAACAGAAGGGGGATTTTGGACCTGAGCTATCTACTACAGTGGAAAAGGAAATGGAAACCCACTCTAGTATTCTTGCCTGGAGAATTCCACGGACAGAGGAGCCTGGTGGGCTACAGTCCATGGGGTCACAAAGAGTCGGACATGACTGAGTAACTAACATCTACTACAGAGGCCACTGGCCACGTGTGGCTGCTGAGCACTAGAAGTATGGCTGGTAGGAATCGAGATATACTAAAAGCATATAGTACATGCCAGATTTTAAGGACTTAGGGCTAATTACATGTTGAATATACCGGTTTAAATAAAAAAATATGATTAACGTTAATTCTACTTCTTTCTTTTCACCTCTTTTAATAAAGCTACTAAAATGACATAAGATTACAGTGTATGGCTTACATTATACTTCTTCTGTGCACCCCAGAACTTAGAAACCATGCCCAGTTCCTCCTTTCTGTGGCTTTCACAAGGTTTCCTCAACTTCCTGCATTTAGAATGTGGCAATAAAGGTTCTTTTCGCTGCTTATTTAGAGTTAGCCCCTGGGGGTGACTAGGTGGATTTGTTTGTGTCCTAGGAGCTCAGTCGGGTATAGAGAGTGCATTCTGGCTAAACCCTGATGGGCCGAGAGCAGCTGTCTGGGGGGCACTGTGTTAAGAAAGATTCTGAAGCTGCATTTCACCATCACTGACTCAGTGAGGTTGCAGCCCCGCCTGAGCGAGGTGAGGGGAAGGGGCCTGTCAGGTCCCTGGCAGGATTGCTCTGGTGGCCACGTGTATAGAGAGAGCTGAGGTCCAGTAACTTGCCCAAGGTTGCATAGTGAGTCCATGGAGGAGGCAGAATTTAACCCTCTTAACTCACTTAGAGCAGCTGAGCCCAGGATCCTAAAGTCAAAACCTGCCTAGGGTGGGGTTGACTAGGAAAGAAGGTGAAGGGCAGGGTGGAAGGTGTGGCTGTGTCCTTACTCTCTTGAGATGGCACCGTGGAACCACTCAGGGACCCCTTCACAGGTCAGCTGGTCCACCTGCGTCTGCACGAACCAGTCCAGTCGTGGAGGCAGCGGTGGGGGCAGCCTTCTGGCCTCAGTCATGGCTTCCAGGGGTGAGGGCTGACCTGGCGATGGGAAGGAGGAAAGAGAGTCAAGTGTGGTCCACTTCCCACCTTTGCTTCATTCATGTAGTTCATGGTGCCTCCTCCTTTGAGAAGTCCTCCAGGTTGGACAGAGCAACAGGACTGAAATTGACTTGTTTCTTGAGCACCTACTATGTGTTGGCACTTAAAGCACATTCATTCNCTCCCCACCCTATCCCTCTAGGTCATCACACAGCAACAGCTTAGGGTGTCCTGCTTCATGCATCAAACTTGCACTGGTCATCTATTTTACAAATGGTTTTCCACTTTCTAAGTGAACAAACAGCCTAAAATCACTTCTTTTCTTGTTTTTTTTCAGATCTTGGGATGTTTAGAGATAAGGATGTTCTCCCAGAGGTGGTAGGAAGCCTCTGATGATCTTGACCATCTCTCACAGCCCCTGCTTGCCTTCCCAACAACTGGAAGGCAAATCAAAGACAGCTTTGGGTCGATCAAGGTGTCACAGGTAATAAAGCAGGAGCTATTCTCAAATGCTTTTGAGTTAAAAATTTTTTTAAAATATTTTTATATATTTATTTGGCTGCGCCAGTCTCAGTTGCAGCACACGGGATCTTCCATCTTTGTTGTGACCTGAGAACCCTTTAGTTGAGGCTTGTGGAATCTAGTTCCCTGACCAGAGATTGAACCTGGGCCTCCTGCATTGGGAGTGTGGTGTCTTAGCTGTGGGACCACCAGGGAAGTCCCCAGATGCATTTGATTTTAAATGCATTTGTTTTTTATTAGCTGTGTGACCCTGGGGAGGGTCAGTCCCTTCCTGACCATCAGCTTCCTTAAGGGGAAAGTAAACCCTAACTCCCAGGTCCCATGGGAGGACAGATGAAATGCACATGGTATGAATATGGGAACTGCCAGCTGGTAGGAACACACAAGGTGCTCACTGTTTTTATTACTATTATCCTGGGTTCACACCTAGTGAGAGGTAGCCTTCTAGGAAACAGAAGGGGGATTTTGGACCTGAGCTATCTACTACAGTGGAAAAGGAAATGGAAACCCACTCTAGTATTCTTGCCTGGAGAATTCCATGGACAGAGGAGCCTGGTGGGCTACAGTCCATGGGGTCACAAAGAGTCGGACATGACTGAGTAACTAACATCTACTACAGAGGCCACTGGCCACGTGTGGCTGCTGAGCACTAGAAGTATGGCTGGTAGGAATCGAGATATACTAAAAGCATATAGTACATGCCAGATTTTAAGGACTTAGGGCTAATTATATGTTGAATATACCGGTTTAAATAAAAAAATATGATTAACGTTAATTCTACTTCTTTCTTTTCACCTCTTTTAATAAAGCTACTAAAATGACATAAGATTACAGTGTATGGCTTACATTATACTTCTTCTGTGCACCCCAGAACTTAGAAACCATGCCCAGTTCCTCCTTTCTGTGGCTTTCACAAGGTTTCCTCAACTTCCTGCATTTAGAATGTGGCAATAAAGGTTCTTTTCGCTGCTTATTTAGAGTTAGCGCCTGGGGGTGACTAGGTGGATTTGTTTGTGTCCTAGGAGCTCAGTCGGGTATAGAGAGTGCATTCTGGCTAAACCCTGATGGGCCGAGAGCAGCTGTCTGGGGGGCACTGTGTTAAGAAAGATTCTGAAGCTGCATTTCACCATCACTGACTCAGTGAGGTTGCAGCCCCGCCTGAGCGAGGTGAGGGGAAGGGGCCTGTCAGGTCCCTGGCAGGATTGCTCTGGTGGCCATGTGTATAGAGAGAGCTGAGGTCCAGTAACTTGCCCAAGGTTGCATAGTGAGTCCATGGAGGAGGCAGAATTTAACCCTCTTAACTCACTTAGAGCAGCTGAGCCCAGGATCCTAAAGTCAAAACCTGCCTAGGGTGGGGTTGACTAGGAAAGAAGGTGAAGGGCAGGGTGGAAGGTGTGGCTGTGTCCTTACTCTCTTGAGATGGCACCGTGGAACCACTCAGGGACCCCTTCACAGGTCAGCTGGTCCACCTGCGTCTGCACGAACCAGTCCAGTCGTGGAGGCAGCGGTGGGGGCAGCCTTCTGGCCTCAGTCATGGCTTCCAGGGGTGAGGGCTGACCTGGCGATGGGAAGGAGGAAAGAGAGTCAAGTGTGGTCCACTTCCCACCTTTGCTTCATTCATGTAGTTCATGGTGCCTCCTCCTTTGAGAAGTCCTCCAGGTTGGACAGAGCAACAGGACTGAAATTGACTTGTTTCTTGAGCACCTACTATGTGTTGGCACTTAAAGCACATTCATTCACTGACTCATCCCCCAAAACCCCCTCCCAAGAATTCTTCCTTTTCCTTTTATTCTTATTATGTGTACCATTACTACAAATATTAGAAAGCCCCTTTTATACATACATGTACTGAAGTTTAGAGTTTCCCTGGTGGCTCAGTTGGTAAAGAATCCACCTGCAATGCAGGGAGACCTGGGTTCAATCCCTGGTTAGGGTAGATCCCCTGGAGAAGGAAATGGCAACCCACTCCAGTATTCTTGCCTAGAAAAACCCCATGGACAGAGGAGCCTGGTGGGCTACAGTCCATGCGGTTGCAAAGAGTTGGACACGACTGAGCGACTAAACAACCACCGTTTAAGTTTAAGAACCAAGTTTGTGTCACTCAGTCGTGTCTGACTCTTTGCGACTCCATGGACGGTAGCTACTCTGTCTAATGGAGTTGGATGGAATTCAGCAATTGGATGGAATTCAGTATTCCAGGAAGAATACTGCAGCGAGTAGCCAGTCCATTCTCCAGGGGATCTTCCCGACCCAGGGATCGAACCCCGGTCTCCTGCATTGCAGGCAGATTCTTTACCATCTGAGCCACCAGAGAAGTCCGAATTTATGTAAAGATTAAATTTAGTAACTATCACTTTCCCAGGAGGGATGTAGAGATGGCAAAATAATAAGTGAACGAATGAGATAGCAGGTACACAGTGGATGTCATAAAATGTTGCCATGGTTTCATTAAACACTACAGAGATGTGGCCCCAAACAGCTGCTTCTGCCACTATTGTCACCAAGGGTGGTGGCTACAGATGGCACAGCTCTAACTTGACAAGCGCATGACTAGTTCACACACATTCTCAACAGTTTTAAGCTCAGGTACCAATGGACTTCATGAGGCAATGACACAGAGCTGGAAAGCAGAGAAAGCAAACAGCAGCAATTCGCAAAATGGTATTAAGTCAGTGAAAAACCAGCCAAAGGGTTGTACCTTCTTGGATGTCCACACATGACCCTTCACTCTTACCCTTAATTCTGTGCCCATGCCAGAGCTCAACCCTCCCCCATCCCCCACATGTCTGATTTTTCAATATCTTGGAAGGTCTTTGTTACCAAGCTGTTTCTACAGGGAGGGTGTGTTTATCAACCCAATCGATATTGACTTTCTCTTGCCAGAAGACAGATGCCAAGCACACCCTCTGGGGAAGAACCCAAAGAAACTCTGTAGTGAGTGAAATTAAAGAAATATATTAAGAGATGTTTAATAAAGCACGGTGATAAATCAACTGAGCCTGATCAGAGGCAGACAACCTGGGTTCAGACCGCAGCTCTCCCACTTGGCTATGTGATCTCGAGCATCTCATTCAACCTCCCTGTGCCTGAATTGTCATCTGCCATTTGAGGCTAATGATGGTGATTGCCTGAGTTAGCACAGAGGTCAGCATGTATGCATAATAATGAATATTCATGAAGCCAGTAGTGACCTAGAATGAGGAAGTATTCACAGGCTTGTTCTTTTTGTTACCTGGGAGAACTCTTACTTATCCTTGAAGAGCCAGCAAGAATATCCCTCCTCCAGGCAGCTTTCTTGCCTCTTCTCCAGGACAAAGCCCTGGCATCCATCTCTGTCTTCCATCTTTCCTATCATTCCCACCTCTGGCTTAGCCTTGCTTCATGGAACATCTGTGTCTGGTTCTGTCTCTCCATATTAGGAGCTCTTGGGGATCGGGTCCAGGGCTAGGTTCTTTGGGATTTTTCTGGGTCCCCAGCATCACCTGGCACTGAGAGGGTGGCACAAGGGAGGGTGCAGGGTGATGAATGAAGTCACACTAAGTTCTAAGCTCCTGACCACGGCCTTGGAGCCTCCCCCACATCCTCATCGCCCACATCCTTCCTCTGCTCCACACTGACCAAGCTCGCTCTCTCCTCTCCATGTCTCTGCCCTGGCTGTGCCCCTGTCAGGGATGCTCTTTTCCAAATTCCAGCTCTGTTTTCCAATAGTCACCTACCAGTGCCCCCAGAAGGTTCGTCCTGCCTCTCTGGACCTCGCCAGCTCTGGCTCTCCTTCTGCTCCAGCCTGGTTCCCATGTGTTATCTCCTTAAGGGTGGAGATGAGGCTGAGGCTCTTGGGGCCCCAGTCTCACCCAGCACGGGGTGGGCACAGAAACAGGCACGTACCTGGGAGACCCCCGCGGGGCCCAAGGCCCTCACTCTGGGTGAATCTTGTCAACTACAGGAGCCTTGGGTTTCGGTTTAGGGTCTGCACGTCAGCAGGGCGGGGCACTCTGCCCCAAGTGGTTCCTGTTTCCTTAAGTAGGTGAGCCTGGGCGGGGACTACGACACCAACTGGCACCCCCGCCCATCTGCAGGGCCAGCTGAGCTGCTGCACTGTGTGCAGGTGGATGGACACCCTTCCTCCATCCAGACCTTGACAAGTCTTTTTCCCTTTTTTCCTATTTTTTTTGGCTGGGTTTTTGTTGCTGCACGTGGGTTTTGTCCAGTCGCGGTGAGCTGGGGCTGCTCTTCATTTCAGCTTCTCTTGTTGCAAAGCATGGGCTCCAGGGCGGGCAGCCTTCCACAGCTGCGGTGCGTGGGCTCGGTAGTTGTGGCTCTTGGGCCTAGCGGGTTCTCAGCATGTGGGATCTTCCCAGACTAGGGATCGAACCTGTGTCCCCTGCACTGGCAGGCAGATTCCTATCCACTGTGCACCAGGGAAGCCCAGACCTTGACAGGCCTTTACTGAACACCTGTTGTGTGCTAGATCCTCAGGGGACACAGAGGTGACCCCAAGACAGGCATAGGCCCTGCCCTCCCAGCATTGATAACCTGGCAAGCAACGAAGAGGAGTGAGAAATGATTCATGTCATCGTTTTAAAGTGGACAGCCTATTAGGAAGGGGGAGCTGGTGTTGCAAGAACCCCCAGAGGAGGCCAAACTGATCTGGAGGAAGGGCTAGGGAAGGGCAGGTTGGAGTCGACTTGGGGGTTGTTGTGTGGAAAGAATGCTCTGGGTGAGGGCGGGGTGAGAACAGCAGAAGCAAAGGGCCTGAGGCAGCAGGATCGAGCCTGAATAGGCAAAGGCCTCACTGTAAGCAGGGCTCCATTACCTTCCTCTGTGCACAGCAAGCAAAGCACCCATGTAACATTCTACTGTATGCCTGTGTTGACAGCAAGACCAAAGCAGCCCAGGCTGGATATATTTTATATATTCATTATTACTGTACCCATTTTTTTTTCTGATTAAAAAAAAAAAAAAAA
>SJYW01000653.1:34378-89876 GCA_006410735.1 Raphicerus campestris | reverse complement strand
TTGTCACCAAGGGTGGTGGCTACAGATGGCACAGCTCTAACTTGACAAGCGCATGACTAGTTCACACACATTCTCAACAGTTTTAAGCTCAGGTACCAATGGACTTCATGAGGCAATGACACAGAGCTGGAAAGCAGAGAAAGCAAACAGCAGCAATTTGCAAAATGGTATTAAGTCAGTGAAAAACCAGCCAAAGGGTTGTACCTTCTTGGATGTCCACACATGACCCTTCACTCTTACCCTTAATTCTGTGCCCATGCCAGAGCTCAACCCTCCCCCATCCCCCACATGTCTGATTTTTCAATATCTTGGAAGGTCTTTGTTACCAAGCTGTTTCTACAGGGAGGGTGTGTTTATCAACCCAATCGATATTGACTTTCTCTTGCCAGAAGACAGATGCCAAGCACACCCTCTGGGGAAGAACCCAAAGAAACTCTGTAGTGAGTGAAATTAAAGAAATATATTAAGAGATGTTTAATAAAGCACGGTGATAAATCAACTGAGCCTGATCAGAGGCAGACAACCTGGGTTCAGACCGCAGCTCTCCCACTTGGCTATGTGATCTCGAGCATCTCATTCAACCTCCCTGTGCCTGAATTGTCATCTGCCATTTGAGGCTAATGATGGTGATTGCCTGAGTTAGCACAGAGGTCAGCATGTATGCATAATAATGAATATTCATGAAGCCAGTAGTGACCTAGAATGAGGAAGTATTCACAGGCTTGTTCTTTTTGTTACCTGGGAGAACTCTTACTTATCCTTGAAGAGCCAGCAAGAATATCCCTCCTCCAGGCAGCTTTCTTGCCTCTTCTCCAGGACAAAGCCCTGGCATCCATCTCTGTCTTCCATCTTTCCTATCATTCCCACCTCTGGCTTAGCCTTGCTTCATGGAACATCTGTGTCTGGTTCTGTCTCTCCATATTAGGAGCTCTTGGGGATCGGGTCCAGGGCTAGGTTCTTTGGGATTTTTCTGGGTCCCCAGCATCACCTGGCACTGAGAGGGTGGCACAAGGGAGGGTGCAGGGTGATGAATGAAGTCACACTAAGTTCTAAGCTCCTGACCACGGCCTTGGAGCCTCCCCCACATCCTCATCGCCCACATCCTTCCTCTGCTCCACACTGACCAAGCTTGCTCTCTCCTCTCCATGTCTCTGCCCTGGCTGTGCCCCTGTCAGGGATGCTCTTTTCCAAATTCCAGCTCTGTTTTCCAATAGTCACCTACCAGTGCCCCCAGAAGGTTCGTCCTGCCTCTCTGGACCTCGCCAGCTCTGGCTCTCCTTCTGCTCCAGCCTGGTTCCCATGTGTTATCTCCTTAAGGGTGGAGATGAGGCTGAGGCTCTTGGGGCCCCAGTCTCACCCAGCACGGGGTGGGCACAGAAACAGGCACGTACCTGGGAGACCCCCGCGGGGCCCAAGGCCCTCACTCTGGGTGAATCTTGTCAACTACAGGAGCCTTGGGTTTCGGTTTAGGGTCTGCACGTCAGCAGGGCGGGGCACTCTGCCCCAAGTGGTTCCTGTTTCCTTAAGTAGGTGAGCCTGGGCGGGGACTACGACACCAACTGGCACCCCCGCCCATCTGCAGGGCCAGCTGAGCTGCTGCACTGTGTGCAGGTGGATGGACACCCTTCCTCCATCCAGACCTTGACAAGTCTTTTTCCCTTTTTTCCTATTTTTTTTGGCTGGGTTTTTGTTGCTGCACGTGGGTTTTGTCCAGTCGCGGTGAGCTGGGGCTGCTCTTCATTTCAGCTTCTCTTGTTGCAAAGCATGGGCTCCAGGGCGGGCAGCCTTCCACAGCTGCGGTGCGTGGGCTCGGTAGTTGTGGCTCTTGGGCCTAGTGGGTTCTCAGCATGTGGGATCTTCCCAGACTAGGGATCGAACCTGTGTCCCCTGCACTGGCAGGCAGATTCCTATCCACTGTGCACCAGGGAAGCCCAGACCTTGACAGGCCTTTACTGAACACCTGTTGTGTGCTAGATCCTCAGGGGACACAGAGGTGACCCCAAGACAGGCATAGGCCCTGCCCTCCCAGCATTGATAACCTGGCAAGCAACGAAGAGGAGTGAGAAATGATTCATGTCATCGTTTTAAAGTGGACAGCCTATTAGGAAGGGGGAACTGGTGTTGCAAGAACCCCCAGAGGAGGCCAAACTGATCTGGAGGAAGGGCTAGGGAAGGGCAGGTTGGAGTCGACTTGGGGGTTGTTGTGTGGAAAGAATGCTCTGGGTGAGGGCGGGGTGAGAACAGCAGAAGCAAAGGGCCTGAGGCAGCAGGATCGAGCCTGAATAGGCAAAGGCCTCACTGTAAGCAGGGCTCCATTACCTTCCTCTGTGCACAGCAAGCAAAGCACCCATGTAACATTCTACTGTATGCCTGTGTTGACAGCAAGACCAAAGCAGCCCAGGCTGGATATATTTTATATATTCATTATTACTGTACCCATTTTTTTTTCTGATTAAAAAAAAAAAAAAAACAGAACTAAGACATTTTGAGGGCATCCCACATACACTGTGGGCCCCGAGGGTAGGAACCCAGCTAACGGGTCAGCTAGCCCCATGTGTGCTGGCCGCCTCACCCCTCCCTGGCAAAACCACTTCCTCCGAACTTCTCAGACAAAAATGGCCCAGAACCCTGCGGCTGAGCTGGGGCCTCCTTGCGACCTATCGCTCTGGTACAGCTGGTCTAGATAGCTGCCTCCCCCCACACCCCACCCCCAGTTGAAGGCTCCAGTGGGATTGCCGCAGCCCCCCACTGGTCCCTTGCACCAGGGGTTGTGACGGGGGTTGGGGGTGCTGGTCCTGGAGTCCATGCTCAAACTGGGGGCGCGTGGAGCTCGGATTCTCACTCACTCACTCATTGTGTGGCTTTGCGTGAGTCACTCAGACTCTCTTTCAGGTTCTGCATCTGTGAAGTGGGCACAGAGACAGCCCTCCTGAGCCACGTGATGAGAAGGTGAGATAACCTTGCAGCATGCAGCATGGCGTTCAACCAAGGAACATGGGGACTCTTCAGCCTTTGTTCGGGCTGAGGGAGAGGCAAGCTGGGCCTCCTCACTTCACCTCTCGGATCCTCTATGCTTTCCCCGGCCAGATGGATGGGCTCCCCGCCTTGAGGAGAGGAGCAGTGCCGTTGTGGAGGGACAGAATCGACCAATAGACCTTTATCACAGAAAGTCTGACCATCGGGGACCTCATTTACATGAAGCTCAGTCTCGAGAAACAAGAGGTTTTTCAGTCTCCAGGCCCTCCCTGAGGCCCCACCACAAAGGGAGCCACCGATGAGACTGTGTGGGGGATGTGTTCTTTCACAGGCCAAGGCCTCCCATGAGGCTGTCACAGCAGAATCACCCCCACCTCTTGGTGACCAGTCTTTGAACCTGTGAATAGACACATGGCCCTCAGAGGAACATTCCAGAAGGGCACCAGCAGGGAGACAGTAGGGCTGGGGGCTCTAACAGTCCTGTCCACCCCCTTAAGTCAGCCCCTTACTCTAGGATCCTGGTGTGACATTCAGTGGACCCCGTGTGGCGTGGCTCTCCAGTAGCAGTGCCCACAAGGGAGTCTCAGCCCTGGGACACGCTGGGTTGTGGACGTCAGGGCTGGGGGAAGCCCTGTCAACTAGGCCCTGTCAACTCTGGGCTTCACGTGGCCTCACGGTTCTCACGTTAGTGCTCCAGTGCCTCCATTCTAGCATTCATTCGTTCATTCCACAGACACTGGCGAGCCCCACCTGCGGGCACCACGCTACACGCTGGCAAAGAAGACAAAAGAGATTCTGTTCTCGTCCTGCTAGAGCTCATTATGGTCCACGAGGAGACTGTTGCCATGCAAGCCCACACGGGGAGAGGCTGGCCGAAGAGAGGACAGCAGGGGAAACGTCCTGGGGGAGGGACAAACTTGGCAGGCTTGCGTAGCAGACAGGCAAAGTGTCCAAAAGGAGGCGACAACCCAGACATCCATCAACGGGTGAACGCAGAAGAGATGCGGTCCACTCACACAGCAGGATATCACCCAGCTGTGAAAAGGCGTGAAGTGCGTGACTGATCCCCAAAACTCTACGCCGAGTGAAAGCAGCCAGATGCAGGTCACAGTGTACGATTCTACTTCTATGAAATGTTCAGGACAGGCAAATCCATAGAGACAGAAAGCAGATTAGTGGCTGCTGGGGGCTGAGGAATGGGGAGTGACTGCTAACGGGTAGCAGGTGATAAAAATGTTCCAAAACTGACTGTGGTGATGGTTATGACTAGTCAGAACTACTGAACTGCACACTGTGGTGGGTGAATGCTATGTGTATGAATTACATCTCACTAGAGCTGTTACTGGGAAAGACTGAAGGCAGAGGGGAACGACAGATATGGCTGGATGGCATCACCAAATCAATGGACGTTGTTTGAGCAAACTCCAGGAGGTGGTGAAGGGCAGGGAAGCCTGGTGTACTACAGTCCATGGGGTCACAGACTCGGACACAACTGAGGGACTGAACAAAAGCTGTTATTAAGAGCCGCCACGGTATCATGTGTCTCAGTACAGGGGGGAGACGGTAGCTGCGATGCGGATTCTCTACCTGCACCTCATCAACATCTTTAGAAACAAGGAAAAGTAATGACTCTCTGAGCAAGAGGCTGATACAAGGTGGGACTGACGAGCTCAAGGGTCCCACTGGGAGTGACTGGTGGAAACTTGGGGCATTATGAATACCTTACAGCTCAAAGCTGTTAACTTGGATGACCCGTCCCTGTCAGACAAGATGTAAAACAAGAGGTGAGCCTTTCTCTTGGGAGACGAGTAACAATGCTAATGGTATTGAATCAGATGACAACAGAGGCCTTAGCAGCTAGCCAGGGATGTGCCCTCTCAGGGACTTTTCAGAGGCGTCCTGCAAGGTGGAGACCACGACACTGTCCATTTTGCAGATGAGGGAACTGAGGCTCAGCTCCTGCTTGAGTGGTGGGTCTGAAGCAGGATCTCCTGATAGGCGAGGGAGGGGGCTCACAGTGGAGTGCTCAGCTTGGCAAAACAGGTGTCAGCAAGGGCCAAGAGAAGCTTGGCGGCATGGTAGGGTAAATGTGGACCCAGTGGGTTCAGTAGAGGGCCTGATGCTGGCAGCGAGCCTTCTGTTTCCCTATGCTGTATGTGTATGTGTGTCTGGGGGTGCCGGCAGGCTGTTTCCCAAGTCAGTCTTTAATTGTGTCACCTCCTCAGAGCTTGGGGCTACCTTCTCCTCCAGCTTGGGTTAGTCTGCCGCCTCCACTCTGATCCCATCCAGACCCAAGGCCCCTGCTGACCTGGGCTGCGTTTTAAATAGCAGGTGTCCTGTGAGCCCAACGTCTGGCCACATCTGTGTACCTACACGGAAAATGCGGACATAAAGATCCGTTAGCTTTGAAATGAGCTTTAATTTGTTTTCTGTAAGTGCATTTATCGACGTAAACAGAACAGGTTAAAGAGATTTCCAGGAGAGAGCAGACTATTGCTGGTATGTTGGTTTTAATTCAAAAAAGAAAGAGAAAGGCTCCCTGGTGACACCCCTCTGACCTGGCGACCTGGTCCTGACTGCCATCTCTCCGGGAACTTGAGCTGTTGAAACAGCAGTGGGTGTCGACGGCAGTTGAAAACCCAGCCAGACTGCTCTGTAGACAGGCCCCGCAGGCCACCCCGCGCTCGGCGCAGGAAAGGTGTGTGTGTGTTCCTGATAGATCACCTGGGCCTGCCATTGTGAATCAGAGACGGAATCACCTCCTGACACTATGGATCGGGAAAAATAAAAATCTCCAGAAAGAGCGTCCAATTTGGAGACAACGGGAGGAGGAGGAGCGGGGGAGGGGGGGGCACCCCAGTGGAGGGTGGGCCGAGTGGAAACGGTGTTTGAGTGCGGCCCCAAGGCATACACGTGACCCCTCAGTGCTCAGGTGGAGGCTGTGGGAGAGACCTACTGGCTGAGCCCGAGGCCCGGCTAGACCAGGGGGCCAAACCTGGCTGTAAACAGGAAAGGCCACGCCATGCTTCTTTCCTCAGGATTTCCTTAATTTGTGCTTCCCTTTGGTTTGACAGTTAAAATGAGATGGGATGAGGGGAATGGGGCAGGGGTGGGGATAATGGTTTCTGTCCCTTGTCCAGACACTGAGAGAAGAGGTGACAGTGGGCATCGGATGTGCAGGGCGGGTGCTTCTCGGCCTGACGTGGGTCATCGCGCTCAGCATGCGGAGCCGGGCGCTCTGGGAGTGATCGCCAGCCTCTGGGGGGCTTCACTTCTGCCGCAGGGGGACGTGGATGGTGGACGGGCTTCCCAGTGGGGCTCTGGCTGTTGAGGCCCAGAAGTGGCGACCTGCCGCGTGGGCTGCTACTGACGCTGCGACTCCATCTCTCTCTCTCTCTAGTTACACACGGTGTGGAACCATTCAGTGGACGTCGCAGGAAAGACAGCAGGTTCTTTTCACTCATTCCATCTCCAGAGTTGAAAAAGAGCAGTTGCTAAAATAAACGATTTCTCGATTGTGTTCTGTTGGCCGTGGGCCCAGTGGCCGCGGCGTGGCGAGGGGTGCTGGAGGGGGGAGGGCCCCGGCTGAGTGAGGGGCTCACTCAGGACAGGCACAGTCAGCTGGGCCGAGCGAGGCTCAGAGTAAGGCGGCACTCCTCACAGAAGAACACATCGGAAGAAGCTGCTCCTCTTCTGCTGGTCCGGGGTGATTTTGACTCCTTGGTTGCTCCCCTGGGGGCTGTTGCCTTCCTGAAATCACAAGGGGTTTTCTGGGGTTACAGCCAAGCAACATGAGCTCTACGTCCCTCCANAGGAGCGGGGGGAGGGGGGGCACCCCAGTGGAGGGTGGGCCGAGTGGAAACGGTGTTTGAGTGCGGCCCCAAGGCATACACGTGACCCCTCAGTGCTCAGGTGGAGGCTGTGGGAGAGACCTACTGGCTGAGCCCGAGGCCCGGCTAGACCAGGGGGCCAAACCTGGCTGTAAACAGGAAAGGCCACGCCATGCTTCTTTCCTCAGGATTTCCTTAATTTGTGCTTCCCTTTGGTTTGACAGTTAAAATGAGATGGGATGAGGGGAATGGGGCAGGGGTGGGGATAATGGTTTCTGTCCCTTGTCCAGACACTGAGAGAAGAGGTGACAGTGGGCATCGGATGTGCAGGGCGGGTGCTTCTCGGCCTGACGTGGGTCATCGCGCTCAGCATGCGGAGCCGGGCGCTCTGGGAGTGATCGCCAGCCTCTGGGGGGCTTCACTTCTGCCGCAGGGGGACGTGGATGGTGGACGGGCTTCCCAGTGGGGCTCTGGCTGTTGAGGCCCAGAAGTGGCGACCTGCCGCGTGGGCTGCTACTGACGCTGCGACTCCATCTCTCTCTCTCTCTAGTTACACACGGTGTGGAACCATTCAGTGGACGTCGCAGGAAAGACAGCAGGTTCTTTTCACTCATTCCATCTCCAGAGTTGAAAAAGAGCAGTTGCTAAAATAAACGATTTCTCGATTGTGTTCTGTTGGCCGTGGGCCCAGTGGCCGCGGCGTGGCGAGGGGTGCTGGAGGGGGGAGGGCCCCGGCTGAGTGAGGGGCTCACTCAGGACAGGCACAGTCAGCTGGGCCGAGCGAGGCTCAGAGTAAGGCGGCACTCCTCACAGAAGAACACATCGGAAGAAGCTGCTCCTCTTCTGCTGGTCCGGGGTGATTTTGACTCCTTGGTTGCTCCCCTGGGGGCTGTTGCCTTCCTGAAATCACAAGGGGTTTTCTGGGGTTACAGCCAAGCAACATGAGCTCTACGTCCCTCCATCAACCAACCAGTGTATCCATCTGTCACCTTTCCAACCTACCGTCCACCCGTCTCCTTCCTTCCTTCCATCCAACCATCCATCCATCCCCTTCCATCCAACCACCCACTCCCTCCCATCCATCATCCATATACCCCCTTCCTTCTTTCCATCCATCTCCTTCCAACCACCACCCCAACCATCCCCTTTTATCATCCCTCAATCCTTCCAGCTGCCCCCTCCAACTGAAAACTCAAATTTCAAACACCCATGGATCTGCTTTTCATCTGCTAGCCATCCATCGCTCCCTCTAACCATGTATTCCTTCAATCACTCATTCATCCACCCATCCACCCCTTTCCAACATCTTTCCAACCAGTGATTCACCCATCTCACACTCTTCTCCCCCTATTTCCTTTTTACCAGTCACCCATCCTTCCCTCCTTTCCGTCTCCTATCAGTGAGGCAGCTGAGGGGCAGCAAAAGGCTCTGCCTCTTGGGATGTGGAGGTGTTGCGTTCTAGGTCCCGTTGCCACTCACACCCACTGGCCTCCCTGTCCCTGTGCCAAGGCTCCGGCTCTCACCTCTCCCCATGGTTCACCCTCCACCCTGCTGCAGCTGAGGCATGCCCTAAACTTGAGCCCTTCTGAAAATCCATCAGTGCTGCTGCCCAGCATGTGAAGCCTCTGATCTGGCCCCTGCCAGCCCCAACATCTGAAATCCTATTTTTCCCGACAGATTTGGAAGGGTGCAGGTGCTGTTTCTTTGACTAATTTCTTCGCATCTTCCAGTTCTCAGGTAAAATCTGAATTTATTTGACAGTAACTGTTGAATGTTATAACAATGCCCAACTTATACAATGTCTCATGTCAATTACAATTAAAAGGGGATGATCCGGGACTGCCACTCTGAACATAAACAAAGGTAGTAAGAACTGGACAGAGTTTAACGGTTGGTGATTTGCAACTTAGTTAAAATAAAAAAAAGGAATTACACAGATCATCGCTGAGCATCAGAATCTCATAATCTATGCCTTGGAAGGAGGCAACCAATAGGGCTGTATGAAAAGCACAGGCAGGGATGTTCCTGGTGGGCCACAGTCCCGTGCAGGGAGCGTGGGTTGCTCCCTGGTGAGGGAACTCCCACAGGCCATGGGACAACTAAGCCTGCGTGCTCCAGGGCTCACGCTTTGTGAGAGAAGCCTACGCGCTGGAACCAGAGAAAACCCGCGTGCCACAACAAAGACCCAGCACAGCCGGAATAAAAAATAATAATCGTACAATAAAATAAAAAAATAAGAGCATAAAGTGTTGTCATGATGCCCAGTGTAACTCCCAGCGGGCCCAAGTGAGTCAGAATGATGGTTAAGAAGCAAAATCTTATGGTTATATTGAAAAGAAAAGAATTCTAAGAAAATTACAACTGTAAGAAAATTTTTCTAAAAGTACCTTGGCTTACATAGACTGTTTCCTGTTTTGGCTAAAGAGCTGCTACTCAACTCATCATGCACCCTGCAATCCAATTCAGAGCATCCTAGAATTAATGACCAGATGTAGAAGGGGTCATAAAGAGAGTGCTTCAGGTTCTTGTCAGACAACAGGAAGCATCACTCGGCAGAAAAAGAATGGTTCCTGGAACAGAGGCCCTGGGGCAAGGCTCACGACAGCATGTAGGTGCTAAACATGCCCAGAACACAGTTCAGCGTTCAGACTCCACCAACAAAGCGCTAGTGATGCCGAATGCTTGGGACTATGAAACTGCCTGTGTGGTAAACCAACAAGCTGGAAGTGAATGAAAAGGTGTATGGGGAGGGACTCAGGCAGGACCTCTTAGAAGCCTCAGAGCCCTGGATGCACTGAAGGGTGCCACAACTTGCAGACTGAGGCTGGGAGGAAAAAGGCTATCAACCTGCCAGACTTGTCAGGATGGAAAACCAGCAGCCGTCAAGACACAAGCCTTGTTTGGGGGCCTTGCTACTGGGTAGACTGTGGTTCTAAGCCTGCCTGGTGGGTTTTTCTGCAGGAGGCCCTCCATCTTCCTGCGTGCTTGGCTCCTGAGAGGGGAGGAAAGGGCCCTGTGTCCCCTGCCAGCTGGTGGGCTTAGTGAGCAGTGGGTGCTATTGAGTAGCTCTGGGCCAGAGGAAAGATGAAGCTCATGACGCACTTCCCTCGTGCCACAGTGATACAAATCCGCCCACCAATGCAGGGGACGTGGCTTCGATCTCCCATCTGGGAAGATCCCACATGCTGTGGAGCAACTAAGCCTGTGCACCACTACCGCACCCGCTCGTTGCGACTACTGGAGCCCTTGAGCCTATGGTCCACACCCAGAGAAGCCATCGACTGTAATGAGAAGCCAGCGCACCACAATCTAGAGTAGCCCCGACTCTGGAACAAAGACCCAGTGCAGCCAAATAAATAGTAAAACAAATACATCAAAAACAACTATGTCATTCTCAAAAAAAAAAAGATGAAGCTGATGAGCAAGCTCAGGGTGGATGCCCCCACCCCACCTGCTAACTCGGCCCCGCTTCCTAGGTGCAGCCCTCAGAAGCAGGGCCCTGCCCAGGGATGCATCACACCACTGGGGGTGACGCTGGCCAGTTCCAACAGGGACACCCACTCACCAATTTTTTATCCATCTTTGCTTTGATGTCTCTGGCAAGAGTGTAAAATGCCTGTGGAATAAGCACACAGTGAGTGCCCTGGGAGTGGGAGGCAGATGGGGGCTGGCCATTCCTGGTCCCTGCCATGCGATGCGTGTGGCTCAGCGTGGAGCCAGTACGGGTAACAGTGTTAGGACAGGGACCCAGGTATGGGGCTCGCCCATCCATCCCCGTCTCTCTCCTGCGGCTGCAGGGATTCCCCTGCTCACCCAGATCACCACTTCCCCTGAGCCAATGACCCTGGGAGGTGGGATCACCCTTGACTGGTCAGACAGGAAACTGAGGCTTGGAGGGGCCACGTGACTTGTCCCAAGGCAGCCAGTGGCTCACTGACCCCTCGAGCTCTCGTCCTCGACCCCTGTTCTCTGTCTGCCTGCTCTGCCCTGCTTCTAACAGTCAGAAGCAGGGCAGAAAGATAAGTGGCTGGTTCCCTGGCCAAACAAGCTTCATTTTGGGTCGCTGTCCCCAAAGGCCTCGTAGGTAGGGTCAAAGGTTCATCTTCCCAGGATGGGTGAAGGCTCGAGCTGACCTGACCTCAAGCTGCTGCTGGTCCCAGTCTCCTGATCATTTACTTCTTCCCTTCCCTCATCTGGGCAACACTTCCAAACCCCACTCTGGCACCAGCCCTGCCTCAGGCCTAATACAGGGACGAATCAGCCTCATCACGTGCTGTTGAGGGGCTCCTGGTCTGGGGAGAGGCAGAGTCTCACCGAAGACATGGTGTGGTCAAGTTCTGCTGTGGAGAGGGTCTTGGGGTGCTAGGGATGCCCAAAGTGGTGGGCCTAAGGGCCTGGGGGATGGCACAGGCCTCCTGGGGGAGGGGCCGCATGAGCTTGTCCCTGACGGGAAAGGGAAGGAGGCAGAACCACTGTAAAGGCTTGGAGGAGGGAACGGCCCAGGGGGCCAAGGACAGAGAGAGGTGGGTGAGGCCTGAGTCACGGGCGACACACACTGGCTGGGCCAGCTAGGGACGGCTTTCTGTGCCTCTTGTAGGTGGCTGAGGTCCGGAGTGGCGTGGAAGATCCATTCTGGAAAGACCTCAGAAGTGGTGTAATGCAGCAGAAGGCAGGGGAGCTACAGGGCTGGTGGAGCGGAGAGGAAGGCCTGCCTGGGCCTAGTCTCGGCAGGGCCCCCACTCTGGATAGGTGGGTACTGTGAATGAAAGCACGCATCTGGAGGTGGGCCTGGGTGCCGGCCGCTGGAGGACTCTCTGTGCCTCAGTCTCCCACCCACAAAACCGCGCCTGCTCCCTAGTGTGGCCCGAGAGCCAGTGAGATCCTGTCCCAGGTACCCAGCTGGGACTGGCCCCTGTTGGTGTCAGAACAAGGGCGCGATTCCCCCAGACTGCTTGGGCCTTGCAAGGGGCCTGGCACGTGGTACTGCTCAAGGAGAACATCACGGTCATCAGTCCAGAGGCTGCGGGAGCCTGTGGCCAGTCCCCGAGACAGCCTCCGTGGAGGGTGCTATCTGACCCTTGGCCCAAAGGGGCCGGTGCCACGAGCCTGGGACTCACGTTCTCCACGTTGATGTTGGCCTTTGCGCTCGTCTCCATGAACTTGATTCCATAGTCCAGGGCCAGCTGGGAGGGAGGGAGACACACATGTGAACATCAGCTGCTGGGTGCCCTGACCCCCACACAGCACGCTAAGGGGGCAACACTGAGGGGGCCTACGCCCTCCAGCCCCGGTGGAGAGCAGGTCGCGAGCGTCCCTGGCAGGAGGGTCGGGGGGCCTGGCCCAAACCATGGCTCTACTCTCTGCCCCGCTGGCCTCATAGGGACCCATGCAATGCTGGGTGGGGGCAGCAGGGCATGCCAGGAAGCCCTCACTGCTTTCAATCTTTAGGCTGAAGCCTGGCTAGGCACGATCCCACCTTCTCTTCCCATGGCACATGCCCACTGACATCCGACTCCACTGTGTGCTTTAGCTAAGCCTAGCATCCCGGGAGGGTGGGTCATCTTTGCTCATAGAGATGGTGAGGGATTCTCCCCTTCTAAAGCCTGGCCCCTCAACCCCATCGGGGGGGCCATCTGGGGCAGGGCAGGGGTGGCCTCCGTGCAGGGAACTCTAGACCCTGAGGTCCCTCTGCCCATGGCACCTGGCAGTGCCACGCCCGTGCTGGTCACCACACCCACCTTTTCTCCCCGCTCCTTGGAAACTTGTCTCTTGTCGTTCACGTCGCACTTGTTCCCAAGGATCATCTTTTCCACGTCTGCAGAGGCGTGCTGGGGAGGAGGGGCGGGGGTGGTGGTGGTGGTGAGGCAGACTGGACTACAGGCCCGCTGCCAACCTGCGCCCAAGGTCAGGGCGGCGTGACCCAGACAGCTAGACACACCCTGAACACAGGGCAAGCTGAAGCTCAGAGAGGCCGAGGGCCCTATCCCGTGTCTGAGAGCCAGTGCCAGGGCTGAGCGCAGGGTTCTGCCTGCCACCCCAAGTGCACGCTTTCCGGCAGTCAAGGACGCCTTCTCTATGGGCTGCATCAACCAGGCTACCGTGCTTGTCCTTGGACTCCTGGCGGTGTCTGGCCTATGGGAGGCAAGTGAGGCTGGGGTCCTGATCCCTGCTCGCCTCTCCCCTTCCCTGGCTCCCGGGCTGGAGGCATCAGCTGCTGTTCTAGGACTGTCTGCCTGGCTCCAGCTCCCTTGTTTTGGGCTCCAGACACAGGCTGTGCCCAAGGTGGTCCTAGCCCTTGGCAGTCACCAGCCCTGGGTGCTCTGCCTTACGGGCATTTCCTTAACTCTGCCCTCATGCCTGAAAGGGATTCCCTGGTAGCTCAGCTGGTAAAGAATCTGTCTGCAAAGCAGGAGACCCTGGTTCAGTTCCTGGGTCAGGAAGATCTGCTGGAGAAGGGACAGGCTACCCACTCCAGTGTTCTTAGGCTTCCCTGGTGGCTCAGACTGTAAAGAATCCACCTGCAAAGTGGGAGACCTGCGTTCAATTCCTGGTTTGGAAAGATCCCCTGGAGAAGGGAACGGCTACTTACTCCAGAATTCTGGCCTGGAGAATTCCATGGACAGAGGAGCCTGGCAGGCTATAGTCCATGGGGTCGCAAAGAGTGAGACATGACTGAGGGACTTTCACTTTTACTTCATGCCTGAAAATGGTTCCGTCTTCCATCTCTCCTCTACACCCCACAGTGGGCCTCACTTCCTGAAGGATTAGGCCATGAGAGGCCCTTAAGAGACACACCAGGGTGTAAACTATTACAGGAGGATTTCAAAAGGTCCCTAAAGCACAGGAAATGGAAAGTTATCCAGACCCACGATCGAGCCTATCTGGTTTCTCAAGGAGGGGAAAAAAGGTTGGGCTGACTTCATGGCCACTTGCTTTCAATCAGAGACATCAGAAAAACAGAGGAGGGTCTGAGTCTCAGCTCTGCCACCCACTGACGGTGTAGCTTTTCACCACTTTGATCCTCGGTCTCCCTTTCGGTGTTATAAATGAAGTGATAATGTTTCTTATCTTTAAAAGGTGGGTCAAAGGTGACTAAAGCAAACAGAACCTTTCTGTTCTCAAAAATATAGTTCTTTTTCAAAAAGTGTGTGTGCTTTTTCATTCGAGCAAAGAACAGGTTTAACATTATTACTTTAGATAAATAAGTAAATACATTTTTTTTAAAAAAAGAAAAGGTTCTTCTTGCTGTAGCTTAGATCTGGCTTCAGAAAAACGCTCTCTGATGCTCCCAAATGTCCTACTAACTGGAAGGCTCTCTTGCTCACTGGCCGGAAGGGAGAACTTCCAGAGACTGCTGTGAGGACCCCTCCTGCCAGCACATGTGGGGTCCTCAGCCCAGAGCANCAGCATGGTTGGCCTGAGCACGGGTCCCTCCTCCCAGCTCCCAGCCCGCTCTGTGGTAGCTCAAAGTCCGGCCTGACACACCCTCACCACACCCTCCAAGTACAAAGCTCATGCCACTTCGAGACCCTTCCTTCTTTAGAAAGAAGGGTGCTTGCGGGGCCTGGGTCTCTTTCTTCCTTGATCTCAGGGTTGCCCAAACCAGACAGCCCGGCTGGCGGAACGGCCTCTCAGGGCTGCTCTATGACGAAGCCACGCTTGGGTGGTGTCCAGGGTCGACTGTGAATTCCTGTCCCTCTTTGTTCCTAGCGAGTTACTTCGAGGTGCCTCTGTGCTCAGGGATCTCACGGGTAAACCAGGGAGCTCCCGGAGACTCACCTCTTCAATGTTCCGAATCCAGTTCCGGATGTTATCAAAGGACTTCTCGTTGGTGATGTCATAGACCAGCATGATGCCCTGAGCAGGGGGAGACAGACACACAGGCTCTGGACAAGCTGCGCGCTCTCTCTCGGGGGGGAGGACCCAGCAAGGTGAGCAGCAGGGACCCCGACAGGACGCCCTCCCGGACCCTTCCTTTTGCTGGGCTCCGGCACCAGCCTCTCCCTGGTGGCCCAGGTTCTAGTCCTGTTCCTTGGCCACCGATGTGACCCTTCCTCCAGAAGGCCAGACACCACTACCCTCATGCTTACAGAGGAGGCCTGCGGGCAGGAAAAACACAAGCCTGCAAGCCTTGGCAGCCAGCGAGGTCCCAGAGGCTGGCCTCCCAACGCCACTTCCTACAGCCCCTGCTCTACAGACTGTGCTCCCCCTCTTGCCACCCTTGGCGATGCTCGGCCTCTTCCCCACCCACTCACCCCATGCCCTGCCGAGGCTTCTCCTAGATTCAGCCAGGGCTGCCTCCTCTGCTCATCCCAGCATCACCCCTCATCTGGTGCCCACCATGAGCTGGGCACTGTAACAGGGTCTCCCTGAGACCCACAGGCTTGGGTTGGGTGCCCCACCGTCCCCACGGTGAGAATGGGGACCCTGAGGCTGCAAGTGGGTGAGTGGTAGGTCCCTCTCTCCAGACACACGAGAAAGTAAAGGACACAACTGGGGTCTAAGCCTAGGAGGACAAACCCTGATGCCCATGTGCCTTCCGGCAACCCCACCATTACTGGGCTGGCTTCAAGCCCTGGGGCAGGCAACGCTGAGGCCTCTGTAGTACTGTAACCAACGTGTGAGCCACTAGGAGATGGTCCATGGGTTCTGAAACAGCTGCAAAGTGAACCCGCCTCCGCTTGAGCNTTCAAGCCCTGGGGCAGGCAACGCTGAGGCCTCTGTAGTACTGTAACCAACGTGTGAGCCACTAGGAGATGGTCCATGGGTTCTGAAACAGCTGCAAAGTGAACCCGCCTCCACTTGAGCCTACAACCTGCCAGCGCCGAGAAGGACAAATACCCGACTTGATCAAAGGAAACTAAAGTGCAAAGAGAGGTGGCCTTTATGATTCCAACCCAGCTCTGACGGAGCTGATGACAGGAACCTCCCTGGACGCTCCACAGGATCAAACAGTGCTCAGGACCACCCTGTGACAGGACCCCTGCAGCCCTGGACATCCCCACAGGGCACGTGGTAAGCCAGCCTGCAACAGGATATCTGGCCCCTGTGTGGCTCAGCCCTGGGTTTCAAGGCACACGGCCCCAGCTGTCCTGCCGAGGCCTGGTTCACTCCATTCCCTCACCTTACATGCTTCCCTGGGGGGTCAGAATCTGCCTGTGACGCAACTGGGTTTGATCCCGACCGGGAATATCCCCTGGAGAAGGAAATGGCAACCCACTCCAGTATTCCTGCCTGGAGAATCCCATGGACAGAGGAGCCTGGTGGGCTACAGTCCATGGGGTTGGAAAGAGTCAGACACGACTTAGTAACTAAACAACAACCACCTGCTCCAGGGGCCTAAACCCTCCGTTCACAAGCTCTGGTGCTGGCCAAGATGTCTCTAAGGCCGCCTGAATTTGCAGAGTAAGAACGCGGGCCATGTGTGCTGGGCAGATAACCACAGGGCGAGGCTGTGACAAAACCACAGGAGGGCAAGCAAGCCGCTCCAACTCCCAATCCCCACTGTGACTGTGAGGCTACGTAAGTGGCCGTATAGCCTGCCACAGCCACGACTTCTCAAAGATGCCACCTGGGAACTCTCACTCAGTAGCCTCTTGCGGAGACTAAATGGAGATTGCAGACAGAAGACTTGGAGGAGCTTTTGGTGGCTGTGATGTGTGCCACGCTCCAGCCAAGGTGAGCGTGAGAAGAAGACTCTGGCGGGTAGACACTCTGAACCGGGCATCATTGGGGCCTCTACCCACGGGGCAAGAAACACCACAGGCCTGGGAGGCCTTTCTGCCCCTTTGTTCAGGGACTGGCCCCTGTGGTGGCCTAGGATTCTGCTGCCACCACTGCTAGGTTGGCGCCATGGATGCAAGATTCCAAGGTCCCAGATTTTTACCTGTAGGGGCTTGGCGAGGAGGGGGGGACAATGAATGCAACTCTATCAGGAAGGCACAGGAGTCCCTGGAAAGTGACTGCTGTTGCTCAGTCATGTGCGATTCTTTCAACCCCATGGACTGCAACCTGCCAGGCTCCTCTGTCCATGGGATTTCCTAGGCAAGACCTGCTTACATTCCCACAGAAGGTAAAAGTCTTCTGTGTAAGAAGTGGGTTGCCATTTCCTTCTCCAGGGGATCTTCTCGACCCAGGGCTTGAACCTGCATCTCCTACACTGGCAGGTGGATTCTTTACCGCTAAGTCACCAGGGAAACCCAAAACACAGGGTCACTCTATCTCTGGTCCTCCCTGAAGCTCCCCTCAAGGCTCCAAGTGAGCATCTTCCTGGCCTGTTAGGGCACAGCCCCCCAGATCTGACTGCAAGCTTACAACTGGACACTGGATGTCCGATGCTCCCCAAACCTTGGACCCAAGGGTCTAGTGTCACAAGGACAAAGAAAAGGTGATGACGGGGCTGCAGTGGTGGCAACGCTCCCCACCCTATCTTATGGTCACCCCTGGCTGTACAAGGCTCTGGAACACCGGAAATGCGGCAGGCGGGACTGAGGGCCTGGGTCGCCAGTGTTAACAGATTTAGATTCACATGGCCACACCCAGCTGGCAGCTTCCGTATGAGTTAGCGTAGGTCTGGGAGGACATGGTCATCTTGGGATTGGACAGCGTGTCACAGATGGCTCAGTCCTGCCTCATCGGGAGCTCCCTGAGGACATGAGGGCTGGGAAGAGCCAGTCACTCACTACCAGCCCAGACATTTATGTTCTATGTGAATTTAAGCAGGGCCTGAAATGGTGCCGAGCCTCAGGCTCCTCATCTGTAAAATGGGGACAATCATGGCACTTACACTCAGAGGTTTATGGTCAAGATCTAGGGCCCCTGCCAGCTGCAGAGAAGGGTTTGGCGAATGGGGCAAGTGGATGGTGGGTGGGGGTATTATTTCAGCCCAGAGAGGGACAGGGTCTGCCTAAGGCCACACAGCAAAAGCTCCCCCAGGACCCAAGTGCCCCAAGACCTCACTGTACCACAGCACAGCAAGGTGAGGGGAAAATTAGTAAATTAATTTTAATGAGGAGCACTAAGGTTGCAACCCACATGATTGAGTTTCTATTATGTTCAGATGCTGTGCGGGATGCTCTAAATACTTAATGCTTCTATTCATTGCTGCTGTCTGCCGGCACTGCCCAAGCTCCTAGCACCCTCAGTTTGGTCCCAGGCATTGGGCATGTGCTGGGGACCCAGAGGCAGCACAGCCCTCTCGGAGATTTCGGCCTAGCGGAGGAAACAGGTCTAAGCAGCTGATTGATGGGGCAAAGCTGGAGCTGGAAACGGGGAACTGGCCATCTATGCTCACAACTGCCTGGGACATTCCTGTTCTCTATACCACTTTACAAGTAAGGAGAACGTGCTCAGAGAGCGACCCAGGTGGCTGAGTAGGTCTTGGGGACCTTCCTCCCACTCCCCGCAACCCCTGGGCACCCTGCTTTGTATACACTCCTCACAGGTGCGGGACCTGTTTGGGGATCGTGAGGACAGGACCCTGGCCCAGGACAGGTTGGCCTATGCATCTGATTTGGGCCTGGCCTTGAGAAGGTGCCTGGTGAAAATATTTGACGAATGAAGAGTGATTCCCCCCAATCTCCTCAACCCACCTCAGGCCCAGGAAGCAGATTATAACAGACAACAACCCAGAGCAAGTCAGCTCCTGGAAGATCTTCAAGTTTTCGATAGCAAATTCCACAGAGACTGACGCGGGCCACGTGAGTGCTCCTCAGCGTTGGGGCATGCCAGCTCCTATTTACCTGACCTCATCTGGAAGAACCGGCTTCCTGTGTCTTCCTTTACTCCTGGGGAATTAGGTTTCCTTGAACCCTGCATTGTCTCTGGGGCTGGAAGGGGATGCATGGACAAGGGGGTGGAGGTGGGGCAGAGCCTTTTCCTAAACTAACCTGGGACCAAAGACCCCCGAGGAGCCAGACTATGGGTTCTTCAGAAACTTCCAGCTATCAGTGTCTAAAGACGAGATGTTCATTTGACTTGGGAAAAAAAAAAAGCCCCAAACCCCACACAAACCAGTACATACCATTGCACCCCTGTAGTAGGCTGTTGTGATCGTCCGAAACCGTTCCTGACCAGCTGTGTCCCTAACGATGAGAAGGCAAAGAAGGGACATTAGTGGTGATGCAGAACAAGAACAATCATCACAGTGAGAACGAGGGGCATTTACCCAGGACGGACAGCCAGCTTTCTCATGGGTCATCATCTCCTGATTCATTACTCTGCTGCGGGGCACTGCCCCCATCATTAGAGAAGGAAACCACGGCCAGGGCAGCTGTCTGAAGTCTCCTGGCTGGCGACATGGCAGAATGACTCCTCTTCCATACCCTGTCTCCCTGGGGATTTCCCCCAGGGTTTCTGGGCCACAGAGAGCCAAGGTTGGACGGTATTATCTGTGAAAATCTGGGGCCAGGTGTGTGGAAGGGGCTGGCAGGTGGCAGGGGGACACAGACCTCGCTGGTAGGCTGAGTTAGGGGAGCCCCGAGAAGCTCAGGAAGCAGCTCCCTGCTCATCTTGGTGGAGACCCCATGGGAAAGGCCTTCCTTATGGGTACGGTGGCGACACCTGGGTCAGATACGCCCCTGCCCAGCCCAGCTCCTGGCATGGAGGGTATTCAGTATTCTGTTTGAAGGTGACAAGTGGCCGATGGCAGAGCCAGGGCAAGACCACAGCTTTTGTCTCTGGGCCCAGGGCTCCTCTTGCGACCTTGCACCACCCTCTGCTCAGGGCTCGGCATGTCCGGACCAGACAGACACACCTGGTTTGGGGCCATGTTGACTTTTGACCGCCAGTAGCAGATGACACTAGCAGTTATGATCAGTTATTTTACGACTGTTCTAGAGGAGTTTTAAGAGTCGTTAACCCCACTGTGACCGCTAAGAGCAGAAGCAGGAGGAGGGGAGGAAAAGAAAGCAAAGCTCCTGCTTGCTGGTGCAGTGTCCCTTTGAACTTGGGCCCTGAGGCTGCAGGGAGCCAACGTGTTATAAAATAGAGGAACTTGAACGGCCTGTAACTTACGAGGCGGCCAGAGACTGGCTGCCTCTCGAGCTCAGGAGGATCAGTTAGGCCACACCCAGACAGTTCTGAAGTTGGGCTCAGAAGTGGAGACCCCTGAAGTTGAGGGGACCCGCTAGGTGGGTAGGGCAGCGCTCAGCATCTGAGACTTGAGCTGGGGAGAGGAGCTGCAGGGAGGGGGCTCCGCAGCCCATCTCACGGCCCCACCCCACACACAGGCACATGCCTGGACTGGAAGGACCGAGTTGCCCTCCCCAATGTGACCTCTCTCTGTGTGGTTCAGGGTTTGCATTTCCCCTGTGAGTGATGGGGCTGCAGGCTGAGGCCCTCCTACATCTGACCACCTGAGCCCAGCCTTCCTAGGGTGGTGGCCTACAGACCACAATCCGTGATGGGGACTCACAAATTCTGATTTTATGGAGCACAGGAAGTCAGTCCCAGGTGAGCTGAACAGAAACAGATCTAACTGTTGGGCCTGGCCTCAGCTCATTTTCGGTTCTGGGGTTTCAGGTCTGCGTGTTAGGAAGTGAGGCCCGGGTGTCCCCAGGAGAAAAGAGGAAGTGATGTTAGGCCTCCCTCATCAAGCTGATGGGCTCATGGAGAGGCCGGGCAGAGGTTATCCTGCTATTTTGGTGGCCTTCACTGCTGCCACGAGGGTTCTCTGTGAGCTCAAGGGGAGTGGGCTGCTCTGAGGCACAGTGTGTGCCCACATGTGAACTGGGTCTGGAGGCTATGTCCTCAGAGGGGGTGGACACCGACTCTAAGCCCCACCAACCAGCAGAGCACTGTTCCTGGGGCTTCTGTTGGCTCCTCCTTTCTTTTTCTGGCTGTATACCTGGGGATATGGGGCTTCCCTAGTGGCTCAGATGGTAAAGAATCTGTCTGCAATGCAGGAGACTTGGGTTCAACCGTGGGTCGGGAAGATCCCCTGGAGAAGGGAATGGCAACCCACTCCAGTATTCTTGCTTGGAGAATTCCATGGACAGAGAAGCCTCATGGGCAGCAGTCCATGGGGTCACAAAGAGTCAGACACGACTGAGCGACTAACATTCACGTTTCTGAGTTTGTGGGATCTTAGTCCCCTGACCAGGGATTGAACCTATGCCCTGGAAGTACAGGGAAGTACAGTCTTAACCACTGGGCCACTGCGGAAGTCCCTTCACCTGGGGCTTCTGAAGAAGGCCCAAAGTGTTTGGGCTAGGCACAGAGAGATGAGGGCCATGGTCGGGGGGCGTGGGATTGGGGGTGGGTGGGTGGCGGGGAACCAGGAGCTTCTAGCTCAAAGCACTTGCTGGCAGAGGGGCTGATGAAGGCCACAATGCTTACCATATCTGTAGCTTAATTCTCTTGCCATCGAGCTCTATGGTCCTAATTTTAAAGTCAATTCCTGAAAGAAAAGAAAAAAGACACATCACCGTCAGCCTCTTTCCCAAGCTGCATCTACGGCAGGTGCTGCCAGCCTGTGCAGGAACAGCTGCCATGGTCTCAAGGGCCCCTGCTGGCGCTTGGGCATGCAGGATCTCTAAACCCCTCAAACAAATCTGGAGGCGCCTGGTGAAACTTCTCCTCTCACAGAAGGTGAGGCTGAGGCTCAGAGGACAGAATGGAGCTGCACAGAAGGAAGCTGGTGAGGTGCAGAGCTGGNTGATGGGGCAAAGCTGGAGCTGGAAACGGGGAACTGGCCATCTATGCTCACAACTGCCTGGGACATTCCTGTTCTCTATACCACTTTACAAGTAAGGAGAACGTGCTCAGAGAGCGACCCAGGTGGCTGAGTAGGTCTTGGGGACCTTCCTCCCACTCCCCGCAACCCCTGGGCACCCTGCTTTGTATACACTCCTCACAGGTGCGGGACCTGTTTGGGGATCGTGAGGACAGGACCCTGGCCCAGGACAGGTTGGCCTATGCATCTGATTTGGGCCTGGCCTTGAGAAGGTGCCTGGTGAAAATATTTGACGAATGAAGAGTGATTCCCCCCAATCTCCTCAACCCACCTCAGGCCCAGGAAGCAGATTATAACAGACAACAACCCAGAGCAAGTCAGCTCCTGGAAGATCTTCAAGTTTTCGATAGCAAATTCCACAGAGACTGACGCGGGCCACGTGAGTGCTCCTCAGCGTTGGGGCATGCCAGCTCCTATTTACCTGACCTCATCTGGAAGAACCGGCTTCCTGTGTCTTCCTTTACTCCTGGGGAATTAGGTTTCCTTGAACCCTGCATTGTCTCTGGGGCTGGAAGGGGATGCATGGACAAGGGGGTGGAGGTGGGGCAGAGCCTTTTCCTAAACTAACCTGGGACCAAAGACCCCCGAGGAGCCAGACTATGGGTTCTTCAGAAACTTCCAGCTATCAGTGTCTAAAGACGAGATGTTCATTTGACTTGGGAAAAAAAAAAAGCCCCAAACCCCACACAAACCAGTACATACCATTGCACCCCTGTAGTAGGCTGTTGTGATCGTCCGAAACCGTTCCTGACCAGCTGTGTCCCTAACGATGAGAAGACAAAGAAGGGACATTAGTGGTGATGCAGAACAAGAACAATCATCACAGTGAGAATGAGGGGCATTTACCCAGGACGGACAGCCAGCTTTCTCATGGGTCATCATCTCCTGATTCATTACTCTGCTGCGGGGCACTGCCCCCATCATTAGAGAAGGAAACCACGGCCAGGGCAGCTGTCTGAAGTCTCCTGGCTGGCGACATGGCAGAATGACTCCTCTTCCATACCCTGTCTCCCTGGGGATTTCCCCCAGGGTTTCTGGGCCACAGAGAGCCAAGGTTGGACGGTATTATCTGTGAAAATCTGGGGCCAGGCGTGTGGAAGGGGCTGGCAGGTGGCAGGGGGACACAGACCTCGCTGGTAGGCTGAGTTAGGGGAGCCCCGAGAAGCTCAGGAAGCAGCTCCCTGCTCATCTTGGTGGAGACCCCATGGGAAAGGCCTTCCTTATGGGTACGGTGGCGACACCTGGGTCAGATACGCCCCTGCCCAGCCCAGCTCCTGGCATGGAGGGTATTCAGTATTCTGTTTGAAGGTGACAAGTGGCCGATGGCAGAGCCAGGGCAAGACCACAGCTTTTGTCTCTGGGCCCAGGGCTCCTCTTGCGACCTTGCACCACCCTCTGCTCAGGGCTCGGCATGTCCGGACCAGACAGACACACCTGGTTTGGGGCCATGTTGACTTTTGACCGCCAGTAGCAGATGACACTAGCAGTTATGATCAGTTATTTTACGACTGTTCTAGAGGAGTTTTAAGAGTCGTTAACCCCACTGTGACCGCTAAGAGCAGAAGCAGGAGGAGGGGAGGAAAAGAAAGCAAAGCTCCTGCTTGCTGGTGCAGTGTCCCTTTGAACTTGGGCCCTGAGGCTGCAGGGAGCCAACGTGTTATAAAATAGAGGAACTTGAACGGCCTGTAACTTACGAGGCGGCCAGAGACTGGCTGCCTCTCGAGCTCAGGAGGATCAGTTAGGCCACACCCAGACAGTTCTGAAGTTGGGCTCAGAAGTGGAGACCCCTGAAGTTGAGGGGACCCGCTAGGTGGGTAGGGCAGCGCTCAGCATCTGAGACTTGAGCTGGGGAGAGGAGCTGCAGGGAGGGGGCTCCGCAGCCCATCTCAAGGCCCCACCCCACACACAGGCACATGCCTGGACTGGAAGGACCGAGTTGCCCTCCCCAATGTGACCTCTCTCTGTGTGGTTCAGGGTTTGCATTTCCCCTGTGAGTGATGGGGCTGCAGGCTGAGGCCCTCCTACATCTGACCACCTGAGCCCAGCCTTCCTAGGGTGGTGGCCTACAGACCACAATCCGTGATGGGGACTCACAAATTCTGATTTTATGGAGCACAGGAAGTCAGTCCCAGGTGAGCTGAACAGAAACAGATCTAACTGTTGGGCCTGGCCTCAGCTCATTTTCGGTTCTGGGGTTTCAGGTCTGCGTGTTAGGAAGTGAGGCCCGGGTGTCCCCAGGAGAAAAGAGGAAGTGATGTTAGGCCTCCCTCATCAAGCTGATGGGCTCATGGAGAGGCCGGGCAGAGGTTATCCTGCTATTTTGGTGGCCTTCACTGCTGCCACGAGGGTTCTCTGTGAGCTCAAGGGGAGTGGGCTGCTCTGAGGCACAGTGTGTGCCCACATGTGAACTGGGTCTGGAGGCTATGTCCTCAGAGGGGGTGGACACCGACTCTAAGCCCCACCAACCAGCAGAGCACTGTTCCTGGGGCTTCTGTTGGCTCCTCCTTTCTTTTTCTGGCTGTATACCTGGGGATATGGGGCTTCCCTAGTGGCTCAGATGGTAAAGAATCTGTCTGCAATGCAGGAGACTTGGGTTCAACCGTGGGTCGGGAAGATCCCCTGGAGAAGGGAATGGCAACCCACTCCAGTATTCTTGCTTGGAGAATTCCATGGACAGAGAAGCCTCATGGGCAGCAGTCCATGGGGTCACAAAGAGTCAGACACGATTGAGCGACTAACATTCACGTTTCTGAGTTTGTGGGATCTTAGTCCCCTGACCAGGGATTGAACCTATGCCCTGGAAGTACAGGGAAGTACAGTCTTAACCACTGGGCCACTGCGGAAGTCCCTTCACCTGGGGCTTCTGAAGAAGGCCCAAAGTGTTTGGGCTAGGCACAGAGAGATGAGGGCCATGGTCGGGGGGCGTGGGATTGGGGGTGGGTGGGTGGCGGGGAACCAGGAGCTTCTAGCTCAAAGCACTTGCTGGCAGAGGGGCTGATGAAGGCCACAATGCTTACCATATCTGTAGCTTAATTCTCTTGCCATCGAGCTCTATGGTCCTAATTTTAAAGTCAATTCCTGAAAGAAAAGAAAAAAGACACATCACCGTCAGCCTCTTTCCCAAGCTGCATCTACGGCAGGTGCTGCCAGCCTGTGCAGGAACAGCTGCCATGGTCTCAAGGGCCCCTGCTGGCGCTTGGGCATGCAGGATCTCTAAACCCCTCAAACAAATCTGGAGGCGCCTGGTGAAACTTCTCCTCTCACAGAAGGTGAGGCTGAGGCTCAGAGGACAGAATGGAGCTGCACAGAAGGAAGCTGGTGAGGTGCAGAGCTGGTGGGCAAACCCAGACAGCTTAGCTGCCAGGGCCTTGCTCTCTTCCCTTCCCTGGTTAGTGGCCTCATGGAGTGGGTGCCAGAGTCCCCCACTTCCCGCCACCCGTACCTGGCCCTCTGAGCACACGGGCGCTGGGCCTGAGATGTGCCTGATGCAGATGAAGTGCTGGCATTTACACGTGTAGTTCCTTCCCTGTGAGTGGCCCCCACCTGCCTGCCTGTTAGCCTGACAAAAACTGATGAAAGGGCCCCCTCCCAAGAAGCTTTCCTGACCCTGCCCTCCTTCTTTCCCACCCTCCGGCCCTAGGCCCCTTTCCCCAGCATCAGGGAGACCTCTCAGCCTTCTTAACTGCCCTCCAGGCTCTCACACCACTGTTCCCTCAATCCCCTCCCTAGCTTCCCAAACACACACTCAGCCATGTCACTGAGCTAACCTCGGCTCCAAACCTTCTGGTGTGTTCACCAGCACATGAGTGGATAAACAAAACGTAGTCTGTCCCTACAGAGGAATATTACTCAGCCACAAAAAGGAATGGAGCCCTGACACACGCTGCTGTGCAGATGAACCTTGGAAATATGACACTGGATGAGAGAAGCCAGACAGGAAAGGTCACGTAGTATATAATTCCAGTCACATGAAACATCCAGAAAAGGCACATCCAGAGCAACAGAAAGGAGACTACTGGTTGCCCAGGGGGGTAGGGGAATAAGATTGACCAGGGGCTGTGAGCTGTCTTTCTGTCATAATGAAAATGTTCTCAAATTGACTGTGATGATGGCTGTACAACTCTGTAAATGGGTTTGAAGCAACTTATACACTTTAAATGGTTGAGCTGAATTATATGTCAATAAAACTTTTTTTGTGTGTGGCCATGCCGTATGACGTGCAGGATCTCAGTTTCCCGAGCAAGGGATTGAAATGAGCCACAGCAATGAAAGCCTGGGATCCTAAGCACCAGGCCACCAGGGAACTCCCCATAACAAGACTACTTAAAAATTTCCCCCAACAACTTTCAGTGGCTTCCCACTGACTCCCCGGCCCCAGAATAAAGTGAAAACAGCTGCCCAAGTGCTCTAACCCGGCCCCTCAGCACCCATGGCTCTCAGCCTCCTCTCTGGCCACACCACCCGAGCATGTCTCAGCCTCAAGGCTTTTAGGTTTGCCCTTTCCCCTCCTGGAATGTTCTTTCGTTCCCTGGCCACCTGGCTCCCCCTTCTCTTCACTCAGGTCTCCGTTCCAGTCACCTCCTCGGGGAGCCTTCCTAACCATCCTCTTTCCTCCAACCTGCTTCCTCTTCTTCATGTATTATCTCTCACATTGTTTATTCACTCCATGAAGCTAGGAGCAAAACGTGATGATCTGAATGGCCTGTGAGGAGGAGTAACAGCTAAGTGCAGTCTCTGCCCCTAAAAGTTTGTTCTAAATCTCTGTGGGCATTTCCCTGGTGTCCTGTGGCTGAGACTCTGCACTCCCAATGCAGGGGACCCAGGTTCCATCTCTGGTCAGGGAACTAGATCCCACACACAGCAACTAAGAGTTCACATGCCGCAATTAAGCCCTGGTACATCCCTATCTATCTATCTATCTATCTATCTATCTATATATATATTTTTTAATCTCCGCCTGTGACCCTTTGAGACTGAGGCCTGGCTTGACCCCTTAGAACCCAAGTCTTCTAGGAAAAGTTAATTCCCCGTGACCTTGAAGTTATGGGTTCATGTGCGTGTGTTCAGCTGTTCAGTTGGGGTCGGACTCTTTTTGACCCCACGGACTGTAGCCCGCTAGAATACCTTTTAGGGATTCCCCAGGCAAGAATACAGGAGTGGGTTACTATTTCCTTCTCCAGGGGATCCTCCTGACCCAGAGACTGAAGCTGGGTCTCTTGCGTCTCCTGCACTGGCAGGCGCCTTCTTTAACCACTGAGCCACCTGGGAAGCCTAGAACCCCACAGGGGAATGCTAATTCCACCCTTGCCTGCCTTAGGAGCTGTCCTGTGGACGAGAGGGAAGGTAAGCCTGCATCTGAGTACTGGCCTTTAGAACATAAGCTCCGGGAGGGCAGGTGCTCTTTTAGCTATGATTGCATCTCCAGTGACCAAGTGCAGCATGGTCACTGCAGCATGGTCACTGCAGCATGGGAGTGCGTATTTGCTAGAAGCTGATCACCCAGTCCTGCACACAAACTCTGACTGCAGGCCTAGTTAGTTAACAGTTCCGCTTCCTCCTGATCCATCCAAGTCACCCCTCCAGCTCCTACACTGAGCCAGATGCCTGGTGTGCAGCAGGCAGTGGGGAAAAGCTGGCTGCGTGAAAAAAAAATGAAGAGCAATAGATCTACGTGGTGCTGCGTGGTTTAGCAAGCACTTTCACATACATCATCCACCTCCCTGAAGGAATGAATGAATGGGGCTCTAAGGAGAAGCCAGGGGTTGAGCCAGGCTGGGGAGAGCTAACTCCAGGAGCCACGGGGCCAAGTTCACACCACAAATGATCGATGGAGCTTATGAGAGCAGGCTTTGGCAAAATGTAACCTGGGCAGAAAATGAACAGCCACTTAATCCCCAATCTATAAAGAAAATACAGAGGTACGCTCAGTGCCAATCGCCTCTATGCATTAGGCTGTATTTCAGGACTAAGCCACATGCAAGTGGCTTCTTAAAGCATTCTTAAAGTCTTCCTAAAACATCCCCTACTCCTGTTATACATGCGCGTGCACACAGGTGTGTGTGTATGTGTGTGTTAGTCGCTCAGTCGTGTCCAGTTCTTTGGGACCCTATGGACTGTAGCCCTCCAGGCTCCTGTGTTCACAGGATTCTCCAGGCAAGAATACTAGAGTGGGTTGCCATTCCCTTCTCCAGAGGACCTTCCCCATCCAGGGATCAAACCCAAGTCTCCTGCATTGAAGGTAGATTCTTTACTTCCTGAGCCACCAGCAAAGCCCACATACACGGGAATGTATGAAATCAAGAAGCACTGTCCAATCAACAGAATCCAAAGCACCAGTCTATCTGCCTCTTGGGTTTTACTAACACACCAAGTTTAATTAAGAAGTGTAAACTTTACAAGGCCTAAGAGTTATGAGGCCATAACTTCAAGGTCACAGAAAACTAACTTTTCCTAGAAAACAGAGGCCAGCAGGAAGGCTACACATGTAATGAGGATCCCGGGGTGGGGGGGCAGGATTCTGGGTTTAAGTGCCACATCCACTGCCTTAGATGACCTTGCCCAAGTGACATCCTCACCTGTAAGTGGAGGCTGGCCTCCTCAGAGACTAGATTGGGTTTTCCCGTCAAGAATTAAGAAGCAAACAAAAAACTCAACCCCCAAATTCTCACTAGGAAGGTTCTGACTCTGGGAAACCGAGGTCTGGACTGAGAGCGAGCCACAGTCTACCAGGAGTGAATATCACTTCCTGATTGGTGGGGATGCAAAGGTAAAACCCCAAAGTTGGACCTTGGTGTTAATGAAGGGGAGGAATCAGAAGGACCCGTGTCCAGGGAAGGATGCTGTCATGATAGGAGACACTGTGCTTCCTCTAGATGGCCACTGACAGTGCGGAAAGCCCCTTATTCACTGTACAGCTCTGATCCTCCACCATCCAGGTGCTGGCCAAAACAGAGACACCACTCCCAAACTGAATAAACAGGGCTCGGAGAGGTGAAGTGCTTGTTCAAGGGCAAACAGCACCTGGACATCAGAATGATGAGTGCCAGTCCAATTCTCTTTCCATTTGGCAGCTAAGAGTCTTGCAAAGTGCAGCTCTGGAAGAAGGCAAAGATGGAATTGGCAGCTCACTATGGGGATTAGGGAGATAAGGCACACATGGGTAAAGCAAAGCCCATTTCCTAGGTTTTTTCCCCTAACCCCTGGGCTTAGTGATCTTTCTCCCAGTTCCCCACTCCACAGCAAGGCTGCATAGTTTACAGGCCATGGGCTTTACGGATGTTACTTTCAGGTCAAACTTTTTTATGTGGACAACAGTCATTTTTGTGGGGTGGGGAGAAGCCAGCTCCACTTTCATGGATGTCAGAAGTGAGAACCAATAACTGTGTTCCACCACAATATGGGTTGGCCCCGCAGGCAAGGGCTGTTCTGCAAAGTGACAACCAGTGTCCTGGGCTGAGCGATAGGGAATTCAGGGCTGTCAGTGGCAGCGGCTGATTTTGGTTTCTCACTGAGGCTTTTATCTGGCATCTGCCTCGAGATGACAGGTCCCAGAGCAGACAGCAATCAGTCACCATTTATGTCACCCTCGAGTGGGATAGAAGGATGGGCACGGGCAGGCAAAGTCTGCACTCCCTCTCACCATTCCTTCTAGAAGAAATTCATCCATGGGGGAATCAGGTCAGGGAGAGGGGTGCAACCCCTGAATATTCCAGAGGAAAGAAGAGGAGATGTCTGGGATGGATCAGCTGTTCTTGGCCTGGGGGTGAGTGCTCACATCTCTCTGGGATGGTTGAGCCTGGATTTCTGGGTTCAAACATAAAGTGAAAGTGAAGCCGCTCAGTCCTGTCCGACTCTTTGCAACCCCATGGACTGTAGCCTATCAGGCTCCTCTGTCCATGGGATTTTCATACATATCTGGAAACAAATACCATCTTTGCCACCTGTAGACGGTGTGACCACAGGCAAGTCTAGCTAGTGTGCTCTGTGAGCCTCAAATTTCTCATGTGTGAAATGAACTAGTAACAGCACCTAATACAGAGCTTTCGGAAGTGTGATAATGTACCATAAAGCGCCTGGCACACAGTAAATGCGTAATAAGGTCAGATGTCACTTGTTGCTGTCCTTTCCCCATGGCTGTTTCCAATTAGTAAGACGAGGAAACCAAAAACTGCTTCAAGGGCTGCTGCAAAGACAGAACAAGACGACGCGGGCCAAGACCTCAACCAGGACATATACTCCCTGAGCAGGCTGAGGGTTGGGGCCTCAGTCTTCCCATCTGCAAAATGGGCACCTGGTCCTCACTCTCTCCCATGTCCGGGGAACCCCCAAACGATGATGCAGGCGACTGCTCTTTAACCCTCTGGCTCCCTTAGATCCTCTGAGATTCCTGGTCCATCCCGCCCAGCCGCTCCCTCAGCCCCAGCTCCTCAGGGGCGCGCCCGGCCCGGGCCTCTCGCGCCCCCGGCCGCTCCCCAGCCCCGCTACCTATGGTGGAGATGAAAGTGGAGTTGAAGGCGTCCTCGGAGAAGCGGAACAGGACACAGGTCTTCCCCACCCCCGAGTCCCCGATCAGCAGCAGCTTGAACAGGTAATCGTAGGTCTTCGCCATATTACACTCTCTCCCCGACGGGAAGTGCTGCTAGCGCCTCTCCACTGGCCGCTAGCCCCGTCCATCAGCGCCGATCCCGCCCCCGATTGGCTCCTGGCCCGACGCGCGTCACCGCAGCCGACGCCAGCCCCCGCACCCCCGCCCGCCTCGGGAAGACGTGGGGAAGGGGCGAACTGGGCGCAGAGCCGGAAGCGACCCAAACGCGCTGCTCATTGGCCGGCGCTCAGGACAAGGCGGGCTGCGATTGGCCAGTGGTGAGACGTCAAGGAGCTTCAAATACGGACAGGGAGGAGGCGTGGCATCCCCTGTCCCCGCCTTCTTCCCTCGACTCTGGGGCGACCCCGCCCCACGATGGGATGGGGATAAGCCGGGAGCTTGGTCAACGGCTTCGCGCGCCCTCAAACTAGGGGCTGGTCTGGAGCTTGTGCGCACGCGCGCCAGGAAGACCGTTGGTGCCAGCAGAGGGCGCACGCGCGTGGGGTCTCTGGCGCCCGCGCTCCAAGACCCGCGCAGCCTCAGTTGGATCCCGGACAAGTGCTGGGAGGCAGCGTGGCTCTGGTGGTGCGCTGTGGAGACGTCGGCGTCTTTCCAGGGGAGCCAAAGAGCAAAGGAGAACAGGGGCACAGTGATAGTCGAAGCGAGGTCCCCTGGAGACCTGCTGAGGGACCTCGGCCCGGCCAGGGCACCTACCTAGAGATATACCCAGACCTCATTCACCAAGCTGCGCCCTGAGGCCTGCAGGACTCCTCTGGACCGGCCCACAAACCTGTTTAGAAGTTATCCAAGTCTTACCCTGGAGCCTCGCCCGCGGCAAACCAATCAGCCCTTTGAGGCGCACCTGGGGGCTTCGCAAACCTCTGAAGGAGTTAGCACAGTGTGAATTACAGGGAATACTTAACAGGCTTTGGCTCTGTGCCTGCCATTGTTGTCAGCATTTACATGGTGTTTTATCCCCACCCCAACCTACTGAGGTAATTATTGTCCTTCCCCTGTTTTATGATGAGGAAACCGAGGCCAAATAGGTTGTGACTTTCCCAGGGTCTTAACCAGGTAGGCTGGATTTTGAACTCAAAGGGAACAGCTTCAGAGGTTGAGTTCTTTTTTTTTTTTTTTTGTCTGCACCATGTTGCTCAAACGGTAAAGAATCTTCCTGCAATGCGGGAGACCTAAGTTCGATCGCTGGCTGGGGAAGATCCCCTGGAGGAGGAAATAACAACCCACTCCAGTATTCTTGCCTAGAGAATCCCCATGGACAGAGGAGCCTGGAGGGCTACAGTCCATGGGCTTGCACAGAGTCGACATGACTTAAGCAACTTACACACACACACACACACACAAACACACACACACGTACATGTTGCGTGTGTAGACCTTAGATCCCTGACCGGGTATGCCTCTGCAGTGGGAGTGCAGATTCTTAACCACTGGATCGCCAGGGAAGTCTGGAGGCTGAGGCCTTGATCACGATGTTTTTCTGCATCATTGAGATGAGCCATACTACCACTTGCAGGGCTTCCCTGGTGGCTCAGAGGATAAAGCATCTGCCTGCAACGCAGGAGACCCGGGTTCGATCCTTGGGTTGGGAAGATCCCCTGGAGAAGGAAACGGCAACCCATTCCAGTATTCTTGCCTGGAGAATCCCATGGACAGAGGAACCTGGCGGGCTACAGTTAACGGGGTCGCAAAGAGTGGGTCAGGACTAAGCGACTTCACTCACGCACATACAGCTTGCATGGCCACCGCTAGGTGTCGCTCTAGGGGTATCATGCATAGAGACTTGCCCAAGGAACTTATAAAAGATGGCTCCTACCTCTTCCTTCCACTGCAGCACATTTTTCTGCTAATCTTCCTATGGTTAGGAAGAGCTTCAGCCGGAGCCATTGGCCCCTTCGCAGGTTTCTACCTGTGTTGTTTGCTACTATTGACCAGTCTCCAGTGGTCCTCTTCTTGGTACTGTTCCCATTTTATTTCCCCGTTTCTTTTTATTACCCACACCACCTCTTCTCTGGGTGCTGCTTCTCAGATTCCATTGCAGTCTTTGGAGGGGTTTTTGCTTGTCTCTTAGATGTTGCTGTTCTTCATGGTTCTCTCTGTTCTTGCTTCTGGGGTGATCTTAGTCACTTCCCTGGCTCCTATTATCTCTATGCTGGGTGATTTTCTAGCCCATAGCTGAGCCATCCCTCCACGTCCCAACCCAACTACTTTTTGGGTATCTGCTTTTGTATCTGTTAAAGATACCTCAAACTCGTCATATCCACAACTGAACTTGTCATCTTCTACTCATACTACCTTGAGTTATTTTCTGAGTGAGACCTAAGTTGCTTTGATACTTTTTCATCCTTCACAGCTTGGTTTTTAGAGGTTCTAAATGGCTCTTAAATCTTGTCCTTCTATCTCTGTTGCCTGTCAGATCACATCTCTCCACTAGTCTCCCCGATCATTGTCTAATCCAGATTCTGCCCTTCAGTGTGCTTAGTCTAAAACATTTATCCCGTATCCATCCATGGTCTATTGGCAGGATAAAGTCCTCACAATCTGGTCCTAACCTCACCTTCTGTCCCACTCATACTTAATGGGACTGTGTACTCCCCAAGAGCTGAGACAGGTCAGTTTAACAAACATTACTTGTATTAAGTGCTGAGGCACCAGGATGACTAAAAAACAGTATACTGAGATTAGATTACAGCCCAAGGTGGGAGGGGGGAGATGAACTTCAATCTAGCAACAGTAGGGCACTTAGGGGACTGCATTATACTTCATTAGATCTACCAGGTTAACAAGCTCACAGTGTCAGCATAACTGTTGAATTAAAATGAAAGAAATGTTTTTGATTGTACTAGGTGACCAAAAAATTGTTTGCCTTAATGTCTTAAAGGCTTTCATTTCTCCTTTTGATTCCCTATTCTTCTTCCTCAAGATCAGATCNTGTCAGCATAACTGTTGAATTAAAATGAAAGAAATGTTTTTGATTGTACTAGGTGACCAAAAAATTGTTTGCCTTAATGTCTTAAAGGCTTTCATTTCTCCTTTTGATTCCCTATTCTTCTTCCTCATGATCAGATCTTAGAGCAAATATCAAAGCAATTCAGGTAGTGAAACTGCAGTCATCTTTGACCTTTTCTTCTTTCAGTTCAGTTCAGTCGCTCAGTCATGTCCGATTCTTTGCGACCCCATGAACCGCAGCACGCCAGGCCTCCCTGTCCATCACCAACTCCCGGAGTCCACCCAAACCCATGTCCATCGAGTTGGTGATGCCATCCAACCATCTCATCCTCTGTCATCCCCTTCACCTCCTGCCCTCAACCCCTCCCAGCATCAATCTTTTCAAATGAGTCAGCTCTTCGCATCAGGTGGCCAAAGTATTGAAGTTTCAGCTTCAGCATCAGGACTGATCTTTAGGATGGACTGGTTGGATCTTCCTGCAGTCCAAGGGACTCTCAAGGGTCTTCTCCTTTAGGTTCTTCTTTAAGTTCCCGCCAACCGATAAACTAAGTCTTCAGTTACTTTCCTTCATATCACTTCTCCCTTTTTATTGTTATGGCAAGCACTATATCCTGGGTTAACTGAAAATTGTCCTAGCTGATCTTTCTGCCTCTAGTCTACCCTCACTCTAGTCCTCTGACAATGACTGCTAAGGGGATGTTCCTAAGTAATTACTAAGTAATTTCTTCAATTTATTGATTACTGATTGGCTCTCCACTCCTGACCAAATTAAGTTCAGGCTCTCATCAACGTGGACCCTGCCTACCTTCCAGCTTTCCTACTCCCTTCCTTTATATGTGTTAACATAGAGAAAACCTTACTCAGGCCGGCCTTGTGCTTTCCTGACTCAAGCGACAGGGACCATCTTTCCTGCTCCTATCTTTCCTATTAAAACCTTTCTCATCCTTTTAGTCTGGTGCAGGCAGGATTGGAGATGACGGCGGACCAGAGGTTTGAGTTACTAAGGCAAAGAGCTCTCCCCTGTAATATAGAGATCATAATCCTTATATCAGGTAGTCATGTAAACAGCAAATAAATAACATTTGTTGAATTGTTGGCCGTTTTCCCATTCACATTTGTTGAACCAAAATGCTGTTATGTCCCCACACACTCTAAAATTCACACAAATTGGAGTTTATGTAAAAATTTATTTGACCAAAATGTAGAAAAAGTGATACTATTACATATGATACAGTTGCAAGAATCTAAATGGAAAGTGTGGGTTTTATTCAATTGCACAATTTGCTAGTGTATCTCCTGGGTAGTGTGGCGCTTAATAAATAGGAGTGAGGGGCAGAGGATTCAGATAAGCTAGAAGCAGGGTGATTTTTTTAGTCAGAATTGTAAACGAGTTGGCCCCCACACTGCTGGGGAATGTGGAATGTTCCAGCTCTGAGATGTTAATGGAGAAAGCAGAAATATAACAAAATATAACACATTATGTGCAGCCCTGTGTACAAAATACTCCACATCCAGTTTAATCAGGAGTTTCTTGGTCTTTCATTAACTTGGTCCTAAAGAAGGAATTAAAATTCTAGATAAGTAAATCTCCAATTTGCCATTCTTTCGAGTATAGAGATGAAGTAACACCAATTTTTTAGTTTTTACTTTGTGCTGTCTGAGAGGGCCATTCTGCCTAATATTTGTTCACAGAAAAACAGTCTTGCTCAATTACTGATGGTTTTGAAAAAGACTGCTTCTCTGAATAGGACTGAATTCTCCAACATTCATTCCTCCTGAGTGGATGGCCTCATATCAGAGCAGATAAGCATGGGTCATTATTGGAATAAGACATCAGCTCCTCAGAGAACTTTAGATTGAAAGAAACATATAGAAGAGCATATCAAGGATCTATTCAAAACACATTTGGCTAATTATTATGACTCTTTTCTAAGCATTCTCATGCTGACTGCTCAGAGGATGTCTGTTCTGTTCTGCACGGTGGAGTGCAGAAAAGAGCCGGTATGATCAGGTTAACCTCTTCGTGGTTTATGACTTCCCACAGTAACCTCACCCCCCTTTTTTGGTCTGGATGGAAAATCCCCACCTATTTTAATGTGATGATCCCAGGCCTCCTACCAGGTGACCAATGGTAGACATTCTCCAACCTTTTAAACTGACCTATGACTAGATGTCAGAATCTGTGTTTTTGAAAGTGTGGGGTTGTCTATTCTCCCAGGAACCAAATGCCCTCAGTCTTAAAAGAGTATGTATGGTCAATATGAAATACCCTGCCTACCTTAGGAATATATGCAATTTAAGGATAAAAATAGAGCTGAAAAAACGTGTCATTTTGAAAAACAGGAAGGAACAGATTAACTGGTGCTCAAAGCTTCTCTGATACAAAATATTTGGTCATGTATTCATAATTTGCTTGACATTTCCAGCAAAGCGAAGAGGCAATAACACAAGAAACTTCTTACAAGAGAAGAGAAAGACACAGCGCTTTGGAGCTTCTGTTGGAAAAAACTCTTCTGTTTCGGTTATATACAGTTTAGTTCGTTTAGTGTCTGATCCAGTGTCTGATGTAAGCCCACGTTCTCTTCTTTGGCCTGGGCAAGTTTTTCTGGTGAAAATTAAGAATGAGGGAAAAACAAATTAATAAGCATCTTTATTAAAAGGGGGGGGTAGTTTTAAAACTCCACATTGTCAGAGTGAAAGAGCAGAGAAAGTACTCTGCATTTTAATCATAGCAGAACACCATGGACTTCTAGATACTAAATACCAAATCTGGGAGTTAGATAGGGTTGGAAAATGAAATACAGGGTGCTCGGTTAAATTTGAATTTCATATAAATAAAAATTTTAATGGAAGCGTATTGCAAATGTTGCTTGAAATACACTTATGCTCAAAATTTATTCATTGCCTATCTGAAATTAAAATTTAACTGGGTGTCTTCTATTTTAATATGCTAAATCTGGCAATCCTAGAGTCAGAACACCTGGATTTAAGCCCTGTGAAGTAAATGCCACTTAACCTAAGTCATTTAAACTTTCTAGGTCTCAGTTTCCCCATCTGTCAAAAGAGGGTAATACCATTGTGTGGCAGAGGGTTATTATGAGAAACAAATGAGAAATGCTTCAGAACTTATAAAATGCTACACAAACATAAGCTTTTAGTCTGAGATGTGGATGTGTTAATACATTTTCTCTCTAGTGCTGGTTAGTCCTTGAGCTTATGGAAGGGAAATATAACCCTGCAACCCATCTTTCCTTTGGAGCTTCTGAGAATAGCTGTTTAAATTCTAGGAATAGTTGTGTTACTGTTCCTATATGTCCATTTATGTGTCCACAGCAGTCAAAATCCAGGTAAATGCAGAATGATTGAAATTTAAGCCAGACTGCTGCTGCGAAGTCGCTTCAGTGTGTCCCGCTCTGTGGTATGTTATTAAATAGTTGAGCTGATAAACGAAAAAACAAACAACCCGCCTGCAAACTAAACAAATCAACAAAACTCTAAGATGCCACCTAGAGCTATGCATGACAGAGCACAAGAGAAAACTGGTTTGCAAGGAGTAATAGCTGATAAGGGACTAGGCCAAGACTCATTAAAATACCAGAGGAAAGCAAAATATCTCATAAAATGTGATATGATCAGCTTGGAAATATTCAGAAAGAAAATGACTGCAAAAGATGGCCACCTTTCAACTACAACTACTGAAGCTTTCATTCGATGTTGTACTTTAAGAAAAAAATAGTGACTTATGGTCTGGGAGGATTCTGTCAGAGAATAGTGACCTGGGCCCGTCTGGATTAACACAGTAACTGAGTGCCTACTGCATGCAAACCCATTTCTTCTCAGTTGTCTCATTTAATCCTCAAGAACTCAGCTCTCACTTTTATTTTTGCAGAAAAGGGCTAGACAGCTCAAATGTCAGAGCTGGGGTGCAAAGCAAGGTATCCCAACTCCAAATCCCAACCTCACTTCACCTTGCCACTTGGATTCCCTGGCATCTACTCTGTTATTAGGTCTGAGAGAAAGTAAGAGTCCCTTAAAGTGTTAATTGCCCCTGACAAATGTGACAGCAAACCCCACCCTCCACCCACCCCATCACCCTGTCAACAGGTAGTAGTAGATCTACCGAAGCCCTAATCGCCGAAGTTCCACCTAGGTGCTTAGGTGGAATGACTGGATAGGCAGGGCTGCAGTTATTTCAACGGGTGGAGGCTACATATGTCTGGAAAAATCCCAGGAACAAATACCTGGAGAGAGCAAACAAAACACACCCACCCCTACACCATTTAATCTTTCCAGGGTCACACTCACGGCAATATGTGAGGGGAGTGGTTTACGCAGAAGTTCAGGGGGGAAGCCAGGAAGAGAGGAAAGTTGGGGGTGGAGGGTGTGGGTAGTTTAGTAAAGTTCTATTTCGCAGGAATGAACATTGTGACAAAGGTTCCCACCTGAATAAAATACCAGATGAGGAATAAGTTATGGTGACCAAAAATAAATGATCTACTCAGGTTTTCATGACACTTTCAAGTTCAAGGGGCAATCTAGAAGATGGCTTGGACTTCAAAATGTCAGTGTTTCTGGGAAAATTTGAGGTGGTGGTGGTGGTGGGGGTGTACAGGGGAGGACCAGACAGATTATTTGAAATTTATGGATTCTCTTGGGGAAACTGATAAGCTTTTGGTTGCTAGGTTTTTAACACCCACCCACAAACTTCATGCTGCTGCTGCTGCTAAGTCACTTCAGTCGTGTCTGACTCTGTGCGACCCCATAGATGGCAGCCCACCAGGCTCCCTTGTCCCTGGGACTCTCCAGGCAAGAACACTGCAGTGGGTTGCCATTTCCTTCTCCAATGCATGAAAGTGAAAAGTGAAAGTGAAGTCGCTCAGTCATTTCTGACTCTTAGCAACCCCATGGTCTGCAGCCTACCAGGCTCCTCTGTCCATGGGATTTTCCAGGCAAGAGTACTGGTGCCATTGCCTTCTCCGCACAAACTTCATGAGCCCTCACTAAACCAAAGTTCCTGGTTCTAATTAACTATGAGGGGAGATACATGTTGCTCAGGAAAGTTGCTTTGGAACTCAAGAATCACCTTAATTCCTTTGTTCGGCCTTCTAGCAGCTTCCATTCCCTTGCCCTGCTATGGGATGCCCTTTAATTCCTTGCAGTTGTTTTCTAAGGGTAGGGAATAGAGGTGAGCTTCTCTGGTGATCTGCCTTCCAGAACTGGGAGCTGAAGAGGTGCTTCGTGAACAGTGAAGACACTGGGAACCCCAGACACCATTCTTCAAGTGTAACAGAAAAAACAAGAGAACAGGACTAAGGAGACCAAAATGCCATTGCCGCTATCTGAATCTGCAGATGAAGTTCCATCCCAAGGTAGCTTCTTTTTAGAGATAAGCCTGCTGGTTTTTGCATGTTCTGCTGACTCTCTTAAGCTGCTCGAGAGGTTGGATGAGTCTCCATTCAAAACAATTTCTATGTAAGGAAAAACTGCTAGTGGCATGCACATACAGTTAGCTAATACATTTGAGAGCTCAGACCAAGTTCGCTTTTGTATTTATGTTGTCAGAAAAGAATCATATGAGCATAATTTTCTTTTTTGAAACCAGCTCTTCATGTGAACCACTCACTTTTGGTTGCAGTCACAGTCAAGGGCCTCAGGCTACGGCTCAAAGGCAGTAAGTGGAGAAAATGAAAATGAGAGGGCATGAAGATGAGGACGGCCTGTCTTTATTTCAGTCACACCGTCACAGACACAGCAGCATAAGGCTTGAAAGATCAAACCAAGAGGCAGGAAACTGGAGCTTCTAGAAGCCCATAGGAGTGGAGGCATCACAGTGAGAAGGCAGACTTCAGTATTGCTAGGACAGAGGGTGGCACCCCAGCCGCCTCTCAGAGAGAGTTCGTGTAGGTGAAAGCACGGGCCAGCTCCTCGCTGACAGCTTTGTATGTGCGCATCTGAGCGCACAGCTCATCTGGAGGGCAGAGGTCCCCAAGCAGAGAGTTCAGAAGAGGTACGGGGGTAGAATTCGAGGGCTGCAATGGACAGCCACACACTGAGAGGAAGAAAACAACTGAGAGAACAAAGCACGAACGAGGACAGGGTTGCGTCTCATGTGAAAACGCACGAGAAAACATGAAGACTTACGGAGTGATTTCTAAGTGGAGTGAAGCTCTGCAGGGGATCAGCCATAATAAAACTTTAGAAAGAGTGGCGACGAGAAATGGTGAGAGCTTCTCCCCACCAATCTCCCATCCCAGGTTATCTGACTTTCAGTGATGTCATCCAGTCCAAAGGTCATACTTTGGAATGGGGGCATTTCGCCTTATATGGAAACCTCACTTCCCAAACCAAACACTTGGACACACGGTCTGAAGAACGAGTTTTGTACCCTTTCTGGGAGAGATAGGCAAGTTTGGGAGAACTGAAATTCCAGGATTCTGGAATTTCCGGGTTACTCCGCGAAGAGCACAGGACAGAATTTTCTTTTAAAGACGCAACACTTCAAGAAATTCTGGGATACGTGGGCACCAGACTCACAGACTGGAGTCTTTAGTCAGGTCTCCGCGGTCTCTAAATTTCCATTTTCTCATATTGTGATAAGCTTTGAGCTCTCTGGGAGAGTTCCCATAAAAAATGCAAGGCATTTAAAAAATGCGAGGCGTCTCAGAAATGAGCAAATTGAAGGAAACTCTAAAGAGCTAAAAAATCAGCCATATTTGGATCTCTGTACTTACATATGGAGTTAATTATACAGAAATATTTTAGTTCTGGAAAAATGGCAACCCTAGTTTGAATCTGATTTTGCACTGTCCCGTCCCAGGGCTCCAGACTTCCAGAAGTCACATCACTCTGCTCTCCTGACGTGGATGAAGCCCAAACCAGCCTTTCCAGATATCCCCCGACTGTGGGTGTGTCGTGTAAGGGGGAGGCAGAGCAAACACAATTAGCTGGTGATTTCATACCTTCCAGGTCATCAATTGTCTTTTCCAGTTTCGCAACTGTTCTCTCTGCAAATTCCGCACGGGTCTCAGCCTAGGGCAGAAGAAAGGAGTCACCAGGACTGCTTCAAGACCAACCCCAGGAGAATCCTGAGCGTGGGGATCACACTCACCTCTTTCAGTTTGTCGGACAGAAGTTTAATTTCCTCTTCATATTTGTCCTCCTTTTCAGAATACTGTGGGAGAGATCAAAACACTACTTTTTAAAATGGAGGGAGCGGGAAGAAAGCACAAGAGAACGCACATTCCCCGACGCTTGGAGAAAAGCGCATGCTTGAAGCTGTGAACCTGCCTAACAAGCAAAGGAGAGACAAGCACCTTTCCAGGCAGATGAAATGTGTGGGAAATAGAGTCTGGGAGGGGATCCCTCTGGGATGGGACTCATCTCAAGACCTGAGCTGACAACTCGAGACACACGTGTGATGAAGACGGAGGCAGATGAAGGAACGGAAACATGCCTCTCAAGGCCCTCCACAGCAGCTGGCCTAGTCTGTTGTTTCCAACCCCGTTTCCCGCCGCTTCCTAACCCTCTGCTGAGTACTCTGTGGTCTCCCAGCCCTTGCCTGTGTCTGGACCCCCAGGCATGGAATGTCCCCTTCCTCACTGCTGTCTGTCAGAAGGTATGCTTGTCTTTCAAGGCTCAACGCAGGTGAGTATTAGCCAACTTTTATCATCTGCCAGCTGAGTGGTTCGCACCAATCCCAGTGTACAGATTAGCGAAGAGTCATGAAAGCTATCTAATTAGTCAAGGGTCACATTGGCTACCACCTGACCAAGCCACAGCTGGAGCCTGATTCTGGAATATGAGCTCCTGGCTGGCATCCTCCTCTATAGTTTTCTTTTTCCCCCTCTAATAATTTTATTTATTTATTTTTGGCTGTGCGGGTCTTCCGTGCTGTGAGGGCTTTCTCTAGTTGTAGCAAGTGAGGAGGGCTGCTCTCTAGGTACACTACACAGGCTTCTTACTGCGGTGACTTCTTGTGTTGCAGAACACAGGCTCTAGGGTGCTCAGGCTTCAGTAGTTGCAGCTCCTGACTCGAGCGCAGGCTCAGTAGCTGTGGTGCATAAACGTAGCTACATGTGCGATCTTCCCAGATCAGGGGTCAAACTCTTGTCTCCCGCACTAGCAGGCAGATTCTTTACCACTGAGCCACCAGGGAAGACTCTACGGTCTTTTCTAAGGTCACCTCCTTGCGACACCTTTCCCAGCTTTCCTAAGTCCTTCTGTGGAAGCCCTACCACACCCTAATTACTTTGGCAACCCTTCTACTCAACTAGACTACAAGCTCTTCAAGAGCAGAAGATCACCGCAGCATCTCTCCCAATGACCAGTCTCTGGCATACCCACATTTTCTCACCAACTATCCCAGCACGAAATACCCGCCCGCCACCAGGCTGGGACTCATGACACAGCTCTAAACGAGACCAGCAGAGTCCCAGTCTCTACAATCTAGTGAGGACGGCATGCAATTACTCATAATAAATGTGATCAACCCTCATGATAGGGAAAGAAGTAGGTGGGGCTATGCAGCTGAGAAATACCTAACCTAGATGAGCAATCCGGGAGGGGTGAACAGGGGGTTGCCAAGCAGAGAGAAAAGGGAGCAGCCACTCCAGGCTGTCTGGACAGAAGGTTCAAAGAAATCACTGGAAGTGACCAATGTGGAATGTCTGTGAAACTGAAGTTCAATGCAACTGGAGGGGAGTAAGAGGGAGAGTGAGGAAGAGCTGAAAAAGGGGAACTCAACAGCAGGGGTTGGGAGGGGAGGGAAGGAAGGTCATGGAAGGGTCTGTACGTTCTCTCTTAATGTAATGACTAATGCTCTCTCCTGTAATGACTGCTTTGGGTACTGTTTCAGCAACAACAACAAGCCCAATTCCACCTGTGATTGCTGCTCAACCTTCTAGAAAGTATTTCTGGAGGAACCTGGGGATTCAGTTGAGAGAGAGGCTCTGTAGGCTCTGTGTTTATATGATGAGGCTCCGAATTCCCTAATATGAGCCTGAACAGGTCTCGATCTCAGATTCTAAATTCATCTTCAGGGGACTTCCCTGGTGGTCCAGAGGTTAAGATGCCTCGCTTCCACTACGGGGAGTATAGGTTTGATCCCTGGTTGGGAAACTAAGATCCCACATGCTGCCTTGTATGGCCAAAATAAATAAATAGATAAATAAGTCCACCTTTGTAGGAGGTTGAGATAAAAGCTGGCATTAAGACCCTATGAAAGAGGGAAATCTAACCATTGGACACCCTTTTCTATAGGAGAAAAAAAAACCTGGCTGCTGGGTACCAAAGCTACTGTTAGCAAATATAAAGTCAGATCCCCGATACGCTGGCACGCTCCTGCGTTCCTTGGGGGAAGAAAAAAGTCCAGCAAATCACCCTCCAGCTCAAGCCAACCACCAACCTTTTCAGATGCAGCCTCGAGTGACTTCAGGTTGTTAGTGACATTCTTGAGTTCTTCTTCCAGGTCACCACATTTTCTGCCCAAAGACAAAAGAGGATTTTTGGTGTCTTATCTTTTTGCACAAACTGCAGTCTCCTAAAAGAAGTTTTCAAAAGGAGGAATCCGCACTGTCAGGGGCCCCCAGAAGGCATGTGGGGAAAAATGTTAATGGCTTTCTCTGAGACACAATGCTGTGTACTTGTCAAAACCCCATCGTGCCAGCCAAAGGCGCGGCAGGCCGAGGAGTATTTGGGAGGTTTGTAAAGCTCTTGGGATTTGGGCTCCCGCCAAGTCTGAGGCAACAGGGACTTGTGAAATCCACGACTGATGAGGCTGACTCCGGAAGGTGTTTAAGAATGAGACGCAGTGCAGGAGGCTGGGAGAGGGCAATCCAAGTTTACGCCGGACACGCCAGGAAGCAGGCCTGGAACGGATTTTGGAAACCAGATCTCTCTCAGCACTGCAGGAATGCTCTAGGGAGCTTGATTTCTCACCTGAGTCTGAGGGGAGAGGCTTTTGGGGTTTTGTGGTGGCAGGGGGGGAAGGGAGCTTATGGGGACTCTGGTCAAGCTTGTCACCTTTCCTCGCCACCAAGAATGTGTCCTAGCCAAGCAATGACATCAAGAACAAGGCATTTAGACACAGACACGGCAGCCTGCCCTCAGTGCTCCTTTAAGAAGGTACAGCCTCCTGAGGATTCCTCTCTGGGAAAACGGGACTTCTGGGCTTCTCAGCTACTGCCCGACACTTGTATTTCCCAATACCTTTGTGTCAAGAGTCAACATGTGGGCGGTACTTCCCAGGGTGGTGAGAACAAACAGTCACCTGTCACTCTTCGTCAGCCAGGGAAGCAAAGAGGAGGGACTGATGGATGAGTCCCAGACACCCATCCACTTGACCAGAGGCCCTGGTATCAATTCCCAACATAACTTACTCCCTCCCAGCTCCCCTACCAATCCCCATCCACCACGTCCAGAGCTAAGCTGGGCACCACCCAATCCCACTCTGCCACTCACAGTTCGGACACCTCGGCACGCTCCTCTGCCCTCTCTAGCTCACCCTCCAGGATGACCAGCTTACGAGCTACCTGCAGAAACAGGAAGGATCAATTAAGACACCCCCAAGAGCCACATCTAACAGGATACCCCATCCCTACCCGGTGCAAACAGCAAGGCCACGTCCAGCAACCTTGGGGCTTTCTGCTGCTGCTCCAAGTCTAATTTCCAAACCTAAATTCTCTCCTGTGGGCTCCAGGAAGGGGAAGGAAGAGAAGAAGCCATGGGGGCAGGCAGAAGGAGAACTGAGCTTTCGTGGTCTGAAGACCCACGGCCGGGGACCGCAATTCCCCATTTTAGCCTAACGCCCAGCTGGAGGACAAAAAAAGGGGATCTGATCACTTCGTTTCCCCTTTAAGTCTAAGTCCCCACTTGTCTGAGTGTCACAGAATTTTCCAGGACTTCTGGCATCGTGGAAGATACGGTTTCCTAGCCAAGTGGCTGTCTTCAGAAAAAAACAGATGTGGACGCAGAAGGACAGCTGAGCTGACCAAGAGCTTCCTTTAGGCAGCCCCAGGGTCTTCCCTATCACAGGTCCATTTCCTCCCGCTTCCTGCTACTGCCATCCACCAGCCCCACTCCCCGCCACTCACCTCCTCGTATTTGCGGTCGGCCTCCTCGGCGATGTGCTTGGCCTCTTTAAGCTGCATCTCCTGAATCTCCATCTTCTCCTCATCTTTCATGGCGCGGTTTTCTATCACCTTCATCCCTCTGCAAGTAGCAGAACTTGTCATTGCCTCCAAACATACATCACGACCTCACTGCACACCTCCAGGCATCTGCTCAGCTAAGCACTTCACTGACATCGACCAAGAACCACCCTCCAAAGAGGAGACTAGAGCTGTTCACACTCACGTGCATCTTTGCTGGACACCAGGCACCATTTTTAAATGTCACAACCCCCGTCCCTAGACAAAGGTACAGTACCCCCATTTTACAGAGGAAGAAACTGAGGCATAGAGGAGCTAAGTAACTTGTTCAAGGTTACACAGCCAGTAAGAGGCAGAGCTGGGATTCAAACCCTGTTGATGTGGCTCTGGAGTCCACACTCCTATAGTCTCTCACTAACTAGTAATGAGGGGGACTTGTACGCCAACAGTTACCAGGATCTGATCAAAGGTCTGGGCTGGCCTGGCTGTGGGAACCATGAATTCTGCTGCATTGGGGTGGGGAGTGGGGTAGGGAGGGTGTGTTTGTATGTCACAAGGGGCTTCCCCGAAGACAGTCCACAAGTGAACAAGGAGAGGAAAGGTATTCTTCAGTGAGAGAGAGAGCTACACAAGAAAGCCTCAGAGAAAGGATAAAGAACATGTGGTATACACATACAATGGAATATTACTCAGCCTTTAAAAAGAATGAAATAATGCTGTTTGCAGCAAGATGGATGGACCTAGTGGTTGGCATATTCAGTGAAGTCAGACAGATGTGAAAGTCGCTCAGTCATGTCTGACTCTTTGTGACCCCATGGGCTATACAGCCCATGGAATTCTCTAGGCCAGAATATTGGAGTGGGTAGCCTTTCCCTTCTCCAAGGGATCTTCCCAATGCAGGGATCAAACCCAGGTCTCCCACATTGCAGGTGGATTCTTTACCACCTGAGTCACAAGGGAAGCCCAAGTCAGACAGAAAAGGAGACACCCCTTACATGTGGAATCTAAAAAGAAGTGATACCAATGAACTTATAAGACAGAAAGAGACTCACAGACTTATCAAACAAACTTATGTTGCTGGGGGGGAAGGGATAGTTTGGGAGTCTGGGATGGACATACACACACTGCTAGATTTTAAATGGATAACTAACAAGGACCTTTCGTATAGCACAGGGAACTCTGCTCAATGTTCTGCGGTAGCCTGGAAGTGGGGGAGGTTTGGGGGAAAATGGATTCACGTATATGTAGGGCTGAGTCCCTTGGCTATCCACTTGAAACTATCACAACATTGTGAATTGGCTATATCCCAATACAAAATAAGAAGTACAAAAAAAGAGAACACTCCAGAGGAATGAAAGAATATGGCAGGGAAGTAAGGGTGGTTGCACCACAGGCTGCTTGAATGACAGGCTAAGGGTTTTGCACCAAGGGAACAGGGAACCACAGGAAGGTTTCAAAAACAAGTGTGAATGGAAAGCAGAATGATGGCTGGGACTTCAGTGGGAAGAGCAGGTAAGAGGCAGATATCCACAAAGTGATGGGTGAGGAAGCCCTGAACTGAAGTGGATACATCCACCGGGGGAAGGACGGTGTTCTGGGAACAGCTGGAAGTGCCCTGCAACTTCTGACCGTGAAATGGAGCTCACCGTGGCCTGCACTGTGTGGAGTGGACACGGTAAACTCAGAGATCTCCAAAGAAGAGGCCAACCCAGTATAATGTATCAGTGTGTACTGGGCCTGCCCACAGCAGAGGACCATGATTACACCTCTAATAAACACTTCCATTCGGACTGTCACTGCCCTTCTCAGCTAACTATCCAAACACTCTCCAGGCCCGTATGGGCTTTCCAGGGGGCACAGTGGTAAAGAATCTGCTTGCCAATGCAGGAGGCGCGAGAGACTTGGGTTCGATCCCCGGGTTGGGAAGATCCCCTAGTGCAGGAAACGGCAACTCACTCCAGTATTCTTGCGTGAAAAATTCTATGGATGGAGGAGCCTGGCAGGTTACACAGTCCATGGGGTCGCAAAGAGTTGGACACAATTGAGCATGCATGCCTGTACCAGGCCCTGAGATCAGCAAGCTTGGAAAATCCTCTACAGTCAAGGAGTGATCAAAAGGACTAGCTCAAAGCCCCATAGTAAATGGCAGTGGAAAATCTAGATTCTTCAGCTCCTAAGTACAGAATTCTTTCCATCTAAACAGTAGTCTCTAACAAGTGTGCCATCAAAGGCTACTGGTAACATGATACCAACAAGCAAGGGGCCTTCTGACCTGGGGAGGTGCGAGATGTGAGTGAGACACCTGGCCAGGCCGGTCTGACGGTGAGCAAGGGAAGCACCTGAGGCCCCTGGCACAGCCGCGAGCAACTTGTGACTGGATCCTTTAGACTTCCACGTGGCTGCCCTGAGCTACTGCCCTCTCACTCTATGAAGTGGCTGAAGCAGGGCACGCACTGCGATCTGCACCCTCCCTAAGGGCCACTCTACTGTCCGGCAAAGAAACTTCCCACTTAGACAACTCAAAAAGTCAGTCTCCAAGATTCTCCAGTTGGTTGAGACCCCTCCAGTGTAAGGGTGCAACAGAACCATCAGGAATGGCTCCTTGGGAGAAGTTTATACCAGAGAACTATGGTNCCAGACAGAAAAGGAGACACCCCTTACATGTGGAATCTAAAAAGAAGTGATACCAATGAACTTATAAGACAGAAAGAGACTCACAGACTTATCAAACAAACTTATGTTGCTGGGGGGGAAGGGATAGTTTGGGAGTCTGGGATGGACATACACACACTGCTAGATTTTAAATGGATAACTAACAAGGACCTTTCGTATAGCACAGGGAACTCTGCTCAATGTTCTGCGGTAGCCTGGAAGTGGGGGAGGTTTGGGGGAAAATGGATTCACGTATATGTAGGGCTGAGTCCCTTGGCTATCCACTTGAAACTATTACAACATTGTGAATTGGCTATATCCCAATACAAAATAAGAAGTACAAAAAAAGAGAACACTCCAGAGGAATGAAAGAATATGGCAGGGAAGTAAGGGTGGTTGCACCACAGGCTGCTTGAATGACAGGCTAAGGGTTTTGCACCAAGGGAACAGGGAACCACAGGAAGGTTTCAAAAACAAGTGTGAATGGAAAGCAGAATGATGGCTGGGACTTCAGTGGGAAGAGCAGGTAAGAGGCAGATATCCACAAAGTGATGGGTGAGGAAGCCCTGAACTGAAGTGGATACATCCACCGGGGGAAGGACGGTGTTCTGGGAACAGCTGGAAGTGCCCTGCAACTTCTGACCGTGAAATGGAGCTCACCGTGGCCTGCACTGTGTGGAGTGGACACGGTAAACTCAGAGATCTCCAAAGAAGAGGCCAACCCAGTATAATGTATCAGTGTGTACTGGGCCTGCCCACAGCAGAGGACCATGATTACACCTCTAATAAACACTTCCATTCGGACTGTCACTGCCCTTCTCAGCTAACTATCCAAACACTCTCCAGGCCCGTATGGGCTTTCCAGGGGGCACAGTGGTAAAGAATCTGCTTGCCAATGCAGGAGGCGCGAGAGACTTGGGTTCGATCCCCGGGTTGGGAAGATCCCCTAGTGCAGGAGACGGCAACTCACTCCAGTATTCTTGCGTGAAAAATTCTATGGATGGAGGAGCCTGGCAGGTTACACAGTCCATGGGGTCGCAAAGAGTTGGACACAATTGAGCATGCATGCCTGTACCAGGCCCTGAGATCAGCAAGCTTGGAAAATCCTCTACAGTCAAGGAGTGATCAAAAGGACTAGCTCAAAGCCCCATAGTAAATGGCAGTGGAAAATCTAGATTCTTCAGCTCCTAAGTACAGAATTCTTTCCATCTAAACAGTAGTCTCTAACAAGTGTGCCATCAAAGGCTACTGGTAACATGATACCAACAAGCAAGGGGCCTTCTGACCTGGGGAGGTGCGAGATGTGAGTGAGACACCTGGCCAGGCCGGTCTGACGGTGAGCAAGGGAAGCACCTGAGGCCCCTGGCACAGCCGCGAGCAACTTGTGACTGGATCCTTTAGACTTCCACGTGGCTGCCCTGAGCTACTGCCCTCTCACTCTATGAAGTGGCTGAAGCAGGGCACGCACTGCGATCTGCACCCTCCCTAAGGGCCACTCTACTGTCCGGCAAAGAAACTTCCCACTTAGACAACTCAAAAAGTCAGTCTCCAAGATTCTCCAGTTGGTTGAGACCCCTCCAGTGTAAGGGTGCAACAGAACCATCAGGAATGGCTCCTTGGGAGAAGTTTATACCAGAGAACTATGGTGCATGAGTGCCAAGTTGCTTCAGTCAGGGCCGACTCTTTGCGACCCCATGGACTGTAGCCCGCTAGGCTCCTCTGTCCATGAGATCCTCCAGGCAAGAATCCTAGAGTGGGTTGCCATGCTCTCCTCCAGGGGACCTTCCTGACCCAGGGATCGAATCTGCATCAGTTGCATTGGGAAGCAGGTTCTAGCGCCACCTGGGAAACTTGAAAACTACGGTGAATGAGTCCAGTGAGATTTCTGGTGTGATGCTGTGGCAGATACGTGAGGAGCACCGGCCCAGCACACACCACCACCACACAAGGAACCCACTGACCATCACCCAGAGATGGCCACTTCTGTGAATTACACAATCTGCCCATAGTCCTCCAGAGCCTGCAAGGCGTGCTGCTTGAGAGGACACAGCACCCTGCTGGAGGCAGCAGGAGAATGCCCTGGAGATAAGAAGAGCTATCAGTTGCAAATACATTAATCTGAGTGGTCTGTGCATGTTCCTGACACACAGTTGTCCAGTGACNCTCCAAGGGATCTTCCCAATGCAGGGATCAAACCCAGGTCTCCCACATTGCAGGTGGATTCTTTACCACCTGAGTCACAAGGGAAGCCAGACAGAAAAGGAGACACCCCTTACATGTGGAATCTAAAAAGAAGTGATACCAATGAACTTATAAGACAGAAAGAGACTCACAGACTTATCAAACAAACTTATGTTGCTGGGGGGGAAGGGATAGTTTGGGAGTCTGGGATGGACATACACACACTGCTAGATTTTAAATGGATAACTAACAAGGACCTTTCGTATAGCACAGGGAACTCTGCTCAATGTTCTGCGGTAGCCTGGAAGTGGGGGAGGTTTGGGGGAAAATGGATTCACGTATATGTAGGGCTGAGTCCCTTGGCTATCCACTTGAAACTATCACAACATTGTGAATTGGCTATATCCCAATACAAAATAAGAAGTACAAAAAAAGAGAACACTCCAGAGGAATGAAAGAATATGGCAGGGAAGTAAGGGTGGTTGCACCACAGGCTGCTTGAATGACAGGCTAAGGGTTTTGCACCAAGGGAACAGGGAACCACAGGAAGGTTTCAAAAACAAGTGTGAATGGAAAGCAGAATGATGGCTGGGACTTCAGTGGGAAGAGCAGGTAAGAGGCAGATATCCACAAAGTGATGGGTGAGGAAGCCCTGAACTGAAGTGGATACATCCACCGGGGGAAGGACGGTGTTCTGGGAACAGCTGGAAGTGCCCTGCAACTTCTGACCGTGAAATGGAGCTCACCGTGGCCTGCACTGTGTGGAGTGGACACGGTAAACTCAGAGATCTCCAAAGAAGAGGCCAACCCAGTATAATGTATCAGTGTGTACTGGGCCTGCCCACAGCAGAGGACCATGATTACACCTCTAATAAACACTTCCATTCGGACTGTCACTGCCCTTCTCAGCTAACTATCCAAACACTCTCCAGGCCCGTATGGGCTTTCCAGGGGGCACAGTGGTAAAGAATCTGCTTGCCAATGCAGGAGGCGCGAGAGACTTGGGTTCGATCCCCGGGTTGGGAAGATCCCCTAGTGCAGGAAACGGCAACTCACTCCAGTATTCTTGCGTGAAAAATTCTATGGATGGAGGAGCCTGGCAGGTTACACAGTCCATGGGGTCGCAAAGAGTTGGACACAATTGAGCATGCATGCCTGTACCAGGCCCTGAGATCAGCAAGCTTGGAAAATCCTCTACAGTCAAGGAGTGATCAAAAGGACTAGCTCAAAGCCCCATAGTAAATGGCAGTGGAAAATCTAGATTCTTCAGCTCCTAAGTACAGAATTCTTTCCATCTAAACAGTAGTCTCTAACAAGTGTGCCATCAAAGGCTACTGGTAACATGATACCAACAAGCAAGGGGCCTTCTGACCTGGGGAGGTGCGAGATGTGAGTGAGACACCTGGCCAGGCCGGTCTGACGGTGAGCAAGGGAAGCACCTGAGGCCCCTGGCACAGCCGCGAGCAACTTGTGACTGGATCCTTTAGACTTCCACGTGGCTGCCCTGAGCTACTGCCCTCTCACTCTATGAAGTGGCTGAAGCAGGGCACGCACTGCGATCTGCACCCTCCCTAAGGGCCACTCTACTGTCCGGCAAAGAAACTTCCCACTTAGACAACTCAAAAAGTCAGTCTCCAAGATTCTCCAGTTGGTTGAGACCCCTCCAGTGTAAGGGTGCAACAGAACCATCAGGAATGGCTCCTTGGGAGAAGTTTATACCAGAGAACTATGGTGCATGAGTGCCAAGTTGCTTCAGTCAGGGCCGACTCTTTGCGACCCCATGGACTGTAGCCCGCTAGGCTCCTCTGTCCATGAGATCCTCCAGGCAAGAATCCTAGAGTGGGTTGCCATGCTCTCCTCCAGGGGACCTTCCTGACCCAGGGATCGAATCTGCATCAGTTGCATTGGGAGGCGGGTTCTAGCGCCACCTGGGAAACTTGAAAACTACGGTGAATGAGTCCAGTGAGATTTCTGGTGTGATGCTGTGGCAGATACGTGAGGAGCACCGGCCCAGCACACACCACCACCACTCAAGGAACCCACTGACCATCACCCAGAGATGGCCACTTCTGTGAATTACACAATCTGCCCATAGTCCTCCAGAGCCTGCAAGGCGTGCTGCTTGAGAGGACACAGCACCCTGCTGGAGGCAGCAGGAGAATGCCCTGGAGATAAGAAGAGCTATCAGTTGCAAATACATTAATCTGAGTGGTCTGTGCATGTTCCTGACACACAGTTGTCCAGTGACCCAAGGCCTGAAGCACTGCTAATAATCATTCACGCAGACAGCCCATTCCCAGTTTTCATCCCCCGTGTTCTCATATCACCCTGGAAACCGATGTCTTGAGAATGCTGACAACCAGATGCACAGTGACTTTCAGAGAGAACAGGAGACACAGCGCTCTGCAGACTGACTGCCGACGACAGTCTTACATCTGCCCGTTTCTTGCCTTCCTCTGTCTGGTGGTAGTTTTCCTTCATAACCGCCACGTCAAATGCCTCCACACACAGCATGACGGTTTACAAGGTATGGTTGCCCATTTGTATGTGTGTGTACACACGTGTGTCCTTGGGATCTCACTGACTCCCACCCCAGCTCTGGGAGGTTGGCAGTATGGGAGGACCCCAATTTCCCTGCAGTAAACGCTCATGCCACGGGGCTCAAAGCGTCCTTACCTCTCACTCTCATCTGCAGCCTTTTCTGCCTCCTCCAGCTTCTGCAGAGCTGTGGCCAGTCGTTCCTGAGCCCTGTCCAACTCCTCCTCAACGAGCTGGATGCGTCGATTGAGAGCTGCCACATCACCTTCGGCCTAGGGAGGTCAGAGGTGGAACCAGGTTAAGAAGGAAATAGGTCAGCCAGCCTTCCACTCACAGTGTCCTTTTCTCCAGCTAACACACTTCCCCTGCCAAAGCCCACCCAGGAGTCCAGGCGGTAAGGAATTCAGACTGTCTCTTCTGGACAATGTGAATTTTCCATATGCTCTTTTCTGCCAAATGTCAGTGAACACTCCCCACAATAGGACAGGCTGTGAAGTCATTATGGGCTTCCCTGGTGTGGTGCTAGTGGCAAAGAATCCATCTGCCAGTGCAGGAGATGCAAGAGACGTGGGTTCAATTCTGGGTCAGGAAGATCCCCTGGAGGAGGAAATGGCAACCCACTCTAGTATTCTTGCCTGGAGAATCTCCATGGACAGAGAAGCCTGGAGGGCTACAATCCATGGGGTTGCAAAGAGTTGAACACGAGTGAGCACGACACTCAAGTCAATACAGGAGAGAGAGAAGTTAAGCTGTATCTTCCAAGAGGATGGTGCTGGCCTCTCCATGGGACTTCTAGAGAGCAAGACTAGGTCTGCTCCTAGTCACCTGAGCGGTAAGACAAATGCAAGACTCTGGACGCCTCAGTTATACGCTGACCATACAGTTGGGGCAGTGGGGGGTAGGGGTGCTGAGTGGGGGCAGCCCGATGGAACTCCATCCTTAATCAAAGCTGGCTGAGAGATGTAGGGACAAAATGATATAAGAAAGCAAAGAAAATTTGGTTACAGGCACAGAGAGATGGCGGAACGGTTTTACTGGCTTTTCACCTACAAGGAATGTAATAAATACGTTGGCATGCGTAAGAGCAACAATTCAAGGATCAAAACGTACTGGTCAGAATCCTTGCTCCACCAGCGTTCAGCCATGTGGCACGGAGCAGGCAGCCTCCCTGCTTGCTTTGAGCCTATCCCAGGGGCTGTTTCCTTCATACCTTTCTGGGGACTGTAATGCAAGGGTGTGGCATTGCAGCTGGCATGTGAGAAGTCCCACAAAGGGCAGCTCTTGCTGCCATGATTTCTCCCTCATTTAATCCTCGTGGCTCTCACCCATTTTACAGTTGGGAAAACTGAGAGATGCAGGAGAGGGAAACAGTCTTTTTCAGTGTCCCAGAGCTGGCAGGGAACAGATTCTTGAGCCCTAGACCAGGGTTCTTCCATTGCCAGATCTATACTCTTGGGTCCTGTGGGGGCTTTGAGGCCTCACACTTAGGAATATTGAGAACTGGTTAAAACGGGGCCCAACCGATGGGAGAAGTATAAAATCACCCTGGCTTCTTCAGAACAAGACAAATAAAGAATCTCTGAATGGGGGAGGGCTGTAAAAAATTAGTGGAGTAACAGAATGAGGCCAGAGTTGCTGAAATAACACAGACTCAGGAAACTTTTCTCAGCTCCACTATCCTAATTGCGGAAGGAGAGGAAATTCCCCCAGGTGTTTCTGATCGCTTCCTCCGGAACACCAGTTTGGAGAATCCATTTAAACCACTGATGAGCTATTTTAAGAAATGTCACCCACTCCTTCCAAAGAGTGGGTGCTTTTTATTCTTCTTAAAATTAGATGAATCTTCACTCCTTCAGCAACTGGGGCAGGAATGGACTCCTCCCCTCAACGTTTTTTTAGTACACTCACAAAATTGTGTAACCAACACCACCATCTAATTCCAAAAGTTTTGTCACCCCAAAAAGAAACCTCACACCCATCAGCAGTCAAGGCATTGATTTTTCAGATCACGCGGCGGTGCCGGATTCATGAGTAGATTTTGTTTTTTTTTAAAAGAGCCCCTCCTTTTATGGAGGATTCTGAATCCCCACAACCATGCTTTTGGCACATTTTCAACTATCTGGAACGGAAATAGTTCTGAGATACATTCTTCTATGTACAGATATATATATATATATATATTCTTGAAAAACTGCTAGTCACTGCTAGTCATTTTGGGCTCCACCCCTTCCTGCAATCAAAGCTTCTACACCCTACAAAGGATTTTCCTTATAAGGTAAAAGAGGCTTGCTAGATACATGTGGCAAAGCAACAGGAAGATGTCGGTTAATCACACAAAAATCTAAACCAGCTGTCGGGAGGCAGACCCAGCAGTCTGCCACACGCCGGCTCTTGGCTTTCTCTACAAGAGACTGAAAAAGGCCTCCCCCTCCCCCCTGGGCTTCATTCCTTCTAACCAGGAACCTTCTTAAGGCTTTCTCCCCTTTTCCTGACCAAGAGAAGCGTGCTTTGAAAAGTGAACTTCTTAAGCAGTTCGAAACTTTTCCAAAAACATCTTTCCTCCCAACTGGATGGTCCCACTCCTGAGTCTTGGCTCCAAGCTGAGGGCCATTTTTAAGCAGGAGTAATTGTCCTCCAGCGAGATGGCTTGGGATGAGATCAGAGGGAGGGTTATGCCGGTTACATGTGTGAAAGAGGCCAAACCAGCTACTGTTGGGAGGCTTACACCAGGTTTCTAAGGGCTCTTCACGCCAAGGCGGCCCTTGCAGGATTAAAGGCTTTAACTTCAGCCAGCACAGAAACAAGCTTTTTGGGGGGTGGGGGCGCGGTTCTTACCCAGATCTGTCGATCTCCACAGCAGTGCCCTCTGCCTGAGCATCTTTTCCACTTCTGGGGTCTCCACCCTGAGTCTCAAAACTCCAGCTTTCCGAGACCCTGGGCCTCCACACTCTTCCCCCAACTTTCTTTCTGAGTCTTTGCAGTCTCTTGTCCTATCAAACTCTTACTTATTCTAAGACTTCTCAGCCTCCATATTGAAGCCAATCCCACTGGCTGGTTCTTTCTCTCATGCTCCCAGTAAACAGAACACAAACCCCCGCCACCCGCCATGGTAATCAGCCTTATCTGACTCCCCTTGCCCCCACTAGGCTGTGAGCCCCTCTACCGGTAGAATGCGGGGAGACAAGCGCAAGAATAGAGCATCTAGTAGGTGCCAGGCAGAGAGGTTTTCCTCCACAGTCCTTCCCAGCAATCCTACGGGGGGGAGAGAGGGGGAGCATTATTGTCACCCCGACTTTGGAGACACGATCCTCCTAGGAGTCAAGTACCAAGTGGGATGGGATGGGATTGGAATACAGATCTCTCTCCAGTTCCAGAGGTGGCCACCACCTGTCCCGTCCCAAGGGTCATCAAGGGACAGAGAGAGGGCGGTAAGCCCCCCTGACCCCATTCAGCCCCAGGCCTCGCATTTTGCAGCGGCCGCACACAGAACGACCGTGGGTCGAGGGCCCCGAGCTAACATTCCAAGGGGCTCCGCGAGCCAGGCAGGGTCCCGCGGGCCTCGTTTCCGCAGGGGACCAGCTGGGGAGGGAAAGGCCGGCCGCTCGGGAACTGAACTTCCGCCCCCCGCCTGGAGCAGACACGTCGCCGCCGCGCCCCTGGGAACAGCTGGGAAAGTTCGGCAGGAACCGGGAAGCCCTGGAGGTGGCGAGAAAGTACGGCGCCCCCACCCCCACCCCCAGTATCGGCCAGTCCAACCCCAGACAATGGAAGCTCAACGTTTTCACTCTCACTTCCCGCTCCTAGGTGGAGCCGCAGCTCCCCGCCCTCTCCCGCCCGGACCCAGGCGCCGGCGGCGGCGAGGCGGAAGGCAGCAGGGTGCCCCCTACCT
>SJYW01000653.1:20051-34225 GCA_006410735.1 Raphicerus campestris | reverse complement strand
CCTGGATCGCGCACCCCCCCCCCCTTATATCGCCCCCACCTCCCGCTCCACCAGCCCCGCCCGACCCGGATGCGGCGCCCCCTCCCCCCGTCCCAGGCCAGGGAAGGAGAATGGCGGTGGAAGATGGGGGCTCTGCAGCCGGTCCGCGATCCGGAGCGCTGGGGCCCGAGGGTGCGAAAGTGGGATCAGGAGGGGGCGACAGCGGATGGCGGGCGCGGAGCGCGAGAAGCGGGTGGCACCGGGAAAAGGGAAGAAAGGAGGGTGACGGCGGGGCCGGGGGTGCGGGAGCCCGGGTGCGCGGGGCCAGGGCGCGGGCTCTCACTTTCTCGCGCCGCTCGCGCTCGCCGTCCAGCTCGCGCTGCAGGCCCTGCGCGCGGTCCTCCGCCTCATCTGCTTGCTGCTGCAGGGCCTGGATCTTGCGTTTCACCGCCTCCAGGGAGTTGAGGCCAGCCATGGTGCGGAGGCGCACGCAGCGGGCGGCGGGCAGCGGCGTGCGCTCGGTTCGGCTCGGCTCCGGTAAGAGCTGCAGCAGCCGCGCCCCGGCCCCCGAGCCTTTGCCTGCACCGGGCCGCCCCCGCCTCTCCCCGCCCCCGGCCCGGCCGCCGTCGGGGCGATGAGGTCACCCGGCCGGGCAGCCGACGTCAGCACCGCTGGGGGAGGGCCTGACGTCGGCACCGCTGGCCGCAGCTGCTGGAAAGTGCCCCTTTTCGGGACTTATTTGGAGAAAGCGCCGGGAGGCACCGCCTTCTCCTCTTCCTCCTCCTCATCCTCGAGTGCTTCCCGCCCGCCCGGCCCCCGGGCTCCTGCCCGGCCCGGCCCGGCCGGGCCCGGCCGCGGGCGCCCCCATTACTGGGCACGTACGTCGGAGGCTTTCTTCTCTGTCAGCTCCAGCTTCTCCTGCGCGTCTTTCAGGTTCTCGGAGTATTTGTCCAGCTCATCCTCTGTCTCCTTAAGCTTCTTCTGGAGGTGGGTCAGTTCCTCCTCCACCTGGGGACAGATCGGGGGATGCATCAGCCTGGGGGTCCCCGTCCTCGCGGTGCAGACGCGCCCCCCACACTCACTAGAATCCACGTTTCCTGATCTGTGAAACAGGGAGAAAAATGTTCTGCCCCATTCACTAAATGCAACACTCATACCTATTAACATNCACTCACTAGAATCCACGTTTCCTGATCTGTGAAACAGGGAGAAAAATGTTCTGCCCCATTCACTAAATGTAACACTCATACCTATTAACATGGCTTTCACATCCTTCCCTTGTCCTGGGACCAGCTGTGTTTATCTTTTTTGGGGGTCCCCCAGTACTCTTGCAGAATCTATCACAGCTTTTGAGAAACAAGTCCCGACACGTTTTCTAGAAACTCGGGTTCAATTTTGCAGCCTCCCTGGTGGAGTCTCGTACGCTGGCCTGGACCATCACCCTACCCTCAACCTTCTCAACATTGGCAGCCAGACTCTATCTCTGGGGAGAAACTGCCTTGGCTCCCTATTGCCCAAAAGGGTGAAAAAATGAAAAAGTGTTAGCCACTCAGTCGTGTCCCACTCTTTGTGACCCCATGAACTGTGTAGCGCACCGGGTTCCTCTGTCCATGGAATTCTCCAGGCAAGAATACTGGAATGGGTTGCCATTCCCTTGTCTAGGGGATCTTCCTGACCCAAGGAGCCAACCTGGAACCTGCCATGGTTCCCTATTGCCCAAGAGAGTGGTTCTCACAAAATAACCCAAAGGTTTGAAAGGCTCAACCCCTGCCCCTGTCCCCCACTCCTGGGACTTTGTGAAGCTTACTGGAAGAGAGCTACTCCTTAGAGATCACTTTCTTGGAAGATTCAGGTTAGGGCTTTTTAGTTCTTGCAGTCTGGCTTGTGTTTAATAAAAATGTCCCCAACACCCCCCAGATTTTCAGTCCTTTTCATTTATCCAGAGAGTCTTGCCCCCTCCCAGCACCTCCAGTTTGAGAACTCCTATGGAATACCAAGACCCCTTAACCTTTCCATCACCCCCCACCACACCAGTTAAGGGTCAACTCAGAAAGCTTCTCTGTCACCCTCCTTCCCTCTGCACCTCTCCCTCCTGCCCCTAACTTTGGGCTGGGGTGCTCAGTCCCGCTCAAGTTTTGATCTGACTTTATGTCTCAGGTGGTTTGACCCCTGGCCCTACTCATGCTGTCAAGGTGAGCAGACAGCCCCAATGGGCCCTGCATCCTCCTCCTGCTTCCTCCTCATGGCAGGAAGCCCAGAGAGGTGGAGTGACTATCTGTGGGTCATACAGATCTGCATTTGAACCCACATCTGAACAAGCCCTCCTAACCGACCTACTTTTCTGCAGCCCCCCGTGGCTTGCTCCTGTTCATTCCTGAGCCGATGTGCAAAATGTGCCAGGTGCTGTGTGCGTTGTGTGTGTGTTTCACATATGCGTGTGTGCGCACATGCAGATTCTTAAAAGGGCTGCTATTCCAGCCTCCCTGGAGAAGGAAATGGCAATCCACTCCAGTATTCTTGCCTGGAGAATCCCATGGACAGAGAAGCCTAGTAGGTTACAGTCCATGGGGTCGCAAAGAGTCGGACACAACTGAGCGACTTCACCTCACCTCATTCCAGCCTCCCATTCCCAGGACTTCTGAGAGTCTTACTGATGAGCTGAGGAATGGAAAAGGGGTGGGGGATCCGAGGAGGAGGAGGGTGGCTGCAGCTTCCGCCTACAACAGGGTTCACCGGCCCTGACCTTGACATCTAGGCAAGGAGCCCGGAAGGCTCCAAATCCCCATTGTCTGACCCTGTCCCCCTTTCTGGCCTCTTTCGTCATCTGCAAAATGGAAGCCTTGACCTGGTAGTCTCCCAGCACCCTGGCAGCTGCTTTTGAACTTCCGCTTTCATGGAGAAAATGAGCCAGTTTCCTTAAAGAAACAGGTCAGCCTGATCCAACATCCACCTGACTTCCTTCCAGCCCTGTACAGTGCAGCATTTCCTAGGTGCTAGGACTTCCCCTGACAGTCCAGCGGTCCAGACTCTGCTTCCACTACAGGGCACGGGTTCGATCCCTGGTCAGTGAACTAAGGTCCTGCGTGTGGTGGCCAAAAAAATTTTTTTTCTATGGCAGCATTTCCTTGGAGCTGTGTGCCAGGCACAATGCTCTTTTAACATGGAAGACTGAGGGCAAATTCTGCAGCGTCGGGCTCAGTTGGCAGGTGTCAAGATTGTTTTTGATGACTTTTTCTGGACAATAAAGGGTGGGGACTGTGATAAGGTGGGCAGGGGGCTGTGAAGCAGTTAGAATGTGCCAGTGTCACAAAAGGGGAAAATGAAAGTGAAGTCGTGTCCGACTCTGGGACCCCATGGGCTGTGGCCCACCAGACTCCTCTGTCTGTGGGATTCTCCAGGCAAGAGTACTGGAGTGGGTTGCCATTTCCTTCTCCAGGAGATCTTCCCAACCCAGGGATCGAACCCAGGTCTCCCACATTGCAGGCAGACGTTTTACCATCTGAGCCACCAGGGAAGCTCAAGAGGGTAAGCAGTCCCTAAATGAAAATGGGACCTGCCTGAGGCCCTTCAGAGAGGGCATTTGAACCCCTGTCAGACTGACTTCAAANCTCTGTCCATGGGGATTCTCCAGGCAAGAGTACTGGAGTGGGTTGCCATTTCCTTCTCCAGGAGATCTTCCCAACCCAGGGATCGAACCCAGGTCTCCCGCATTGCAGGCAGACGTTTTACCATCTGAGCCACCAGGGAAGCTCAAGAGGGTAAGCAGTCCCTAAATGAAAATGGGACCTGCCTGAGGCCCTTCAGAGAGGGCATTTGAACCCCTGTCAGACTGACTTCAAAGCTGTTTTGCTTGACCGCTAGGCTAGGCTGTGCGCGCGGCCCAGGAAGCCCTCCTCCTTTTGACCTCCCCACCCAGGTCCCTCCCCTGGGTGGTTTGCACTGTTGCACTGGGCCCCTGGGCCCTGTCCCACCCTCTGGCCCCACCCTGACCCCTGGGGCAGGGGTACACCTCTGTGTTTGGCTCGGTCTCCCTTAGGGATGGCTCAGCTGGTAAAGAATCCACCTGCAGTCCAGGAGACCCAGGAGATGGGGGTTCAATCCCTGCATTGGGAAAATCCCCTGGAGGAGGAAATTCTCCAGTATTCTTGCCTGGAGAATCCCCTGAACAGAGAAACCTGGTGGCTATAGTTCAAATGGTTGCAATGAGTCGGATTGAACTGAGTGACTAAGCACTGCACGCCCCCTGGGGCTGGAGCCCTTAGTGAAACAGGCTTACGTCACTCTGGGCTCCAGTATCGCCCAGCACAGGACTGGGCTCCATGTTCACCATGGAACCCCGGGGGAGGTTTGCAGAATGAATCCATGACACAGTTGCAAGTCCCTCAGTGGTTGGAGCCAGGTCTGAAAAGATAAAGCTGACACGGGTCGGGTTCCTGTCCCTTTGAACTGCACACACACAAAGCACCTAGGATGTGTGGTGTCTTGCTGAGCCTCGCAATGGCTCTCCAAGATCTCCCTCAAGTCACTTCCTTCTTGGAGCCTCAGTTTCTCTGCCAGTAAAATGGCCAGGAAGGTCGTGGATGGCAGACCTTGGTCCCTGCAAATGGGGCCTTTGGGCTGGGCTGAGGCAGGATGTGGGGTCAAAGGCCAGTTGGGGAGGATGTCACTGCCCTGCAAGGGGCGTGGGCAGGAAGCAGGCCAGGGAGGCCTGGCCCATTCCCATACTTAGCAGAGAGGGTTTGGAATGGGGGCTTTGTTGCAGGATCCCTGAGGGTCAGGCTGGCCCAAGACCCATGCTCTCTGGCCTCTTGAAGCATAAGGCACTCCAAATAAGCTTAGCCTTTCATGATCTCCTGCCTTTGTTCCCAGGCAGAATGGGCTGTCTGCTCTATAGGGCTCAGGCTTCTGCTTTGCATCTCTGGAATCTTACGTACCCTCTATCAGAAGGCGTCATTTGCCCCATTTCTCAGATGAGAACACTGAAGGAGCTCAGTGAGAGAGCAGCAGCAATGTGCCCTGGTTACAGAGTTAGATGATCTGGACTGGATGTGAGCACAAGTCCATGGGGTAGCAAAGAGTTGGACGTGACTGAGCATGCCTGCATGAACCACCCTAGTAGGCAGCTTTGGGCAAAAAAAAAAAAAAGAATGAAAATCCAGTTGGAGATCAGAGACCCTATCCCCACCTCCTTGGCCATGCAGCTGGTGGGATGCTTTGAGGAGCCTTCCCTTTTGGACTTGTGTCGGCCCTGGGGCTTCCCTAGTGGTTCAGCAGTAAAAAATTCTCCTGCGGTTCAGGTGATTTGGGTTTGATCCCTGGGTTGGGAAGGAAATGACAACCCACTCTAGTATTCTTGCCTGGGAAATCCCATGGACAAAGGGCTATAGTCCATGGGGTCATGAAAGAGTCATACAGGACTGAGCAACTGAACAACAGCTGCTTTGGTAGAATAAGCTATATCAGTCACTCACACCTTAGTGCGAGTTAGAGCCATTAAACTGCTTTTATCTGAATCCCTGGCTAAAGCCCTCATGCTGAATGCTTAGTCGCTCAGTCGTGTCCAACTCTTTGCAACCCCGTGGAATGTAGCCCGCCAGGCTCCTCTGTCCATGGGGATTCTCCAGGCAAGAATACTGGAGTGGGTTGCCATGCCCTGCCTCAAAGCCCTCATGGTAAGTGCTAAATGATGGATGGAGGCCGCAGCTCAGGGCCAGCACAGGATGGGCGTTTGTGTTTGCCAGGGAGGGAGGCGTTTGTGGCAGGGAGCACTGGGGGTGGGGCTATCCTGTGCGGATATGTTACTGCGCACTTAGGGTAGCTCCGGGACACTGGGGGATGGGGAGCCCAAAGGGGAAGTAGGGTGGGGTAGGAAAGAATCCTGAGTTTCTGGAGCGCTTACACTGTGCCGGGTACCACGCCAAGGGCTCCACCTGCCTCGTCACCTCTAGTCCTCCCATGGTGGTAAGGGAAGCAGCACTGTCACTTCCTCATTTCACACGTGTAGCTGCAGAGGCACAGAGAGGTGAAGCTGGCTTCCCTGGTGGCCCAGCGGCAAAGCATCTGCCTACGATGCAGGAAACCTGGCTTCGAGCCCTGGGTTGGGAAGACCCCCCTTGGAGGAGGGCATGGCAACCCACTCCAGTGTTCTTGCCTGGAGAATCCCACGGATAGAAGAGCCTGTTGGGCTACAGTCCATGGGGTCACAAAGAGTCAGACACAACTGAGGTGACCTAGCATGCCGCAAGCGTGCCCAGTGCCTGAACTGCGAACCTGGCCAATCTGAGCTCAGAGCCTGCACTTTTACCTGTTGAGCTGGCCTGGCGCCCAGGATGGGCAGGGCTGGGCACTTGGTGTCACCATCCTGGGCGTCTCCTGGGGCTTATCAGAGACCCTGAAGCTCCCCAGGGCTTGGCAGTTGACCCCAGCTGGGGCAGGCTACTGTGGGAGGGATCAAGACCCCCTTTGCTCCTCTTACTGGCTGCTCTGACCACCCAAACCCAGACAACTGAGTCCTGTTCTCTGCCTCAAGCCAAGGTCCTGGGAATGTCCAGCCCAGCCCCCTTCCATTGGCTCTCTGATGGATCCCTGTTGTCCGGGCCCCTGGGAATCTTATCCCCAAAGCTCTGAATCCAGGGCCTCTGCCTGCCACAGGCACCCACACCTTCCTCTGCCAGGCTCACAGCAAGGGCACCCTCAGAGACACATTGAGATTCTCAAGTTCTCCCTGAAATCTCTACCCACCCCAGTCCCCAAACCCTCATCAGCTGCCGTTGCAGCCAGTCACAGCTGTCCCACCACACACCCATACCTTTGGCCACACTTCCCAGTCTGTCACCCACACTCACACACAGATACCCCAACAGAAACACAGCCATGCAATAGGCGTACACACACCCTGACAAACACGCACGCACCCATGCCAGCCCGAATGCAGTCGCTTCAGCACACACACGCTCACCCTGACACACACAGTTTCATCAACGTCATGTCAACATTTGTACAAGAACACACAGCTAGTCTCTTCCCCTGTTGGTAAAACCCAGGGCAATACCACCGTCAATACTCACTCAGACTCACAAACACATCCATACTTTTTCACACCCACTGTCAACAGCTGTGTAGCCTTCCTCGGCACACATATTCTCAGTCACCTTCAGGTCTGCACACAGCCAGAACACACACAATGCATGTAGACACACAAGTGCTCAGACGCTCACAAATACCTTTCGCATACACACAGCAGCCCTAAACCACCCATTCTAACACACCCCGCATGGTGATCCCCTCACCCCAACACACCTCCTCAGACTCTTGTCTTTGCACATACACACACAGGCAACCCACACAAATGCCCCTCCCTTTCTTACACGCTTTCCCACTCTCTCTCTCACTTTGCTTCCACTGGCCTTGCTGGAAGTGGGTGCAGTCGCCCCCTCTCTCCCAGCCCAGGGACCCCCTCCAAAGAAGACAATTGTCCCCTTACTCTCTCTCAGCCAGAGCATCACCCCCTGTCTCAGCCCCGGTCTCCCAAGTCCTAAGGTTTCCTGAGATTCCCACCCTCCGCCCCAGCACTTCACCAGCTCAGAGAAGGTGCTGGGCAGCCTGGCGCGGTCCAGCGGAGGTACATCACCTGCTTGCACTTCTCCTCGGCAGCTTTCTTATCCGACTCCGCCTGCTCGGCCCGGTCGATGGCGTTCTCCTTGTCCAGCTTCAGCATCTGCATCTTCTTCTTGATGGCCTCCATGGCTGGGTGGTGGGGGGCCGTGGGCGCAGAGGGGGCTGCGGCGGCTGTGGCGTCAAGTGAGCAGCCAAGGCGGCGGAGAGGCCCTTATAGGCTCCCGGGGTGCACCGCCCTGCTGCGGGGTGAGTCTTGGAGGAGGCCCAAACGCAGGCCGCCTGGGCCAGCCGCCACTTGCTTGCTTGCTCGCTCAGGAGGACTTGGCCAGCTCACCGGCCTCCCTGCAGCCCTCGCCTTATTTGGGCCTAGGATTTTCTCAAAGGGAAAAAAAAAAAGCCAGATCCATTTCCATTTTTAACCTGGTGATACAGGTCCCGCGTGGGCAAGCGGGCACAAGGGTGGCCCAGGAGGATGAGGCTGGCCTGCATACCGGCCTCAGTTTTCCCATCTGTGGTTGGGTGGGCTGAAGAGGGCTGGTGTGTGAGTGAAAGTTGGAGTGAGGTGGGCAGAGGAGGCTCCTGTTCTCCCTTCTCCCCGCTCCTGGGTCCCTCCAGGTACTGGGGTCAGGGCTGCACCCTGTCATCTGCCACTCCTGGGGGCCTCCCTGGATAACTCCCACCTCTGTCTGCCCAGTCTGTCTCCTTATGTTTATCTTCTGCCTTCCTTTTGGTGACTGTCTCTTGTGTCTCTCTCTCCATCTCTCTTTGTCTCTGTGTCTCCCTGTCTCTCTGTCTCTTTGTGTCTTTCTCTGTTTTCTTCTTCCTGTCTCCCCGTCTCTTTGGGTCTCTCCCCCTTTGGACTTTCTCTGTATCTCTTTGTCCCCACCCCGTCTCCTCCTCTACGACTCTTTCTCTCTCTGTCGTCTCACCTGCCCCTGTGGATCTGGCTCACCAGGGATAGATGGACCCGGAGTGTCTTTCTCTAGGAATCTCTGGAAGGCCAAGGCAGGCCCAGACCAGACTCTAAACGCCTTCCTTAACTCTTGCCCTCTCCCTCCCCTGCTCAGAATCTGGCCACGGCTCTCCAGCACTGGTAGGAACAGGAAGTGGCTTACCTCCTCAGCTTCTCACTCAAGACTCCTGCCCACTCCCACCCCTAGCTCTCCTCCCATTCAGCTCAGCTCCTCCACTGCTTCCCAAGCAGGGCGTTCCTATTATTGTTAGTATTTGATCATCTATTTTGGACTGTGAGCAGCTTTGGGGCAGTCCTGTTGACTGAGTCTTATCTGTGGCCCTCTGAATGCACCCCTGGAAGATCAGAAAGTCCTTATTAATTCAAATGAGCAGTTCCCTCTGTACAGTCATGCACTTGCTCATACATTCACACACAGACACATCTCTAACTAGGAAACTTCTATTCATCCTGCAAAGCCCAGATCAGATGGGCCCCTCCTCCAGGAAGCCCTCCTGTACTCTAGACAGAGCTCTGGACCCCCAGCCCAGCACCAAGACTTCTATATGGGATGGAGCGGAGGCAGTGAGGCTTCTATGTTTCTTGCCCAAGACTGCAGAGGGAGTGAAATAAAGGNTTCAGCATCTGCATCTTCTTCTTGATGGCCTCCATGGCTGGGTGGTGGGGGGCCGTGGGCGCAGAGGGGGCTGTGGCGGCTGTGGCGTCAAGTGAGCAGCCAGGGCGGCGGAGAGGCCCTTATAGGCTCCCGGGGTGCACCGCCCTGCTGCGGGGTGAGTCTTGGAGGAGGCCCAAACGCAGGCCGCCTGGGCCAGCCGCCACTTGCTTGCTTGCTCGCTCAGGAGGACTTGGCCAGCTCACCGGCCTCCCTGCAGCCCTCGCCTTATTTGGGCCTAGGATTTTCTCAAAGGGAAAAAAAAAAAGCCAGATCCATTTCCATTTTTAACCTGGTGATACAGGTCCCGCGTGGGCAAGCGGGCACAAGGGTGGCCCAGGAGGATGAGGCTGGCCTGCATACCGGCCTCAGTTTTCCCATCTGTGGTTGGGTGGGCTGAAGAGGGCTGGTGTGTGAGTGAGAGTTGGAGTGAGGTGGGCAGAGGAGGCTCCTGTTCTCCCTTCTCCCCGCTCCTGGGTCCCTCCAGGTACTGGGGTCAGGGCTGCACCCTGTCATCTGCCACTCCTGGGGGCCTCCCTGGATAACTCCCACCTCTGTCTGCCCAGTCTGTCTCCTTATGTTTATCTTCTGCCTTCCTTTTGGTGACTGTCTCTTGTGTCTCTCTCTCCATCTCTCTTTGTCTCTGTGTCTCCCTGTCTCTCTGTCTCTTTGTGTCTTTCTCTGTTTTCTTCTTCCTGTCTCCCCGTCTCTTTGGGTCTCTCCCCCTTTGGACTTTCTCTGTATCTCTTTGTCCCCACCCCGTCTCCTCCTCTACGACTCTTTCTCTCTCTGTCGTCTCACCTGCCCCTGTGGATCTGGCTCACCAGGGATAGATGGACCCGGAGTGTCTTTCTCTAGGAATCTCTGGAAGGCCAAGGCAGGCCCAGACCAGACTCTAAACGCCTTCCTTAACTCTTGCCCTCTCCCTCCCCTGCTCAGAATCTGGCCACGGCTCTCCAGCACTGGTAGGAACAGGAAGTGGCTTACCTCCTCAGCTTCTCACTCAAGACTCCTGCCCACTCCCACCCCTAGCTCTCCTCCCATTCAGCTCAGCTCCTCCACTGCTTCCCAAGCAGGGCGTTCCTATTATTGTTAGTATTTGATCATCTATTTTGGACTGTGAGCAGCTTTGGGGCAGTCCTGTTGACTGAGTCTTATCTGTGGCCCTCTGAATGCACCCCTGGAAGATCAGAAAGTCCTTATTAATTCAAATGAGCAGTTCCCTCTGTACAGTCATGCACTTGCTCATACATTCACACACAGACACATCTCTAACTAGGAAACTTCTATTCATCCTGCAAAGCCCAGATCAGATGGGCCCCTCCTCCAGGAAGCCCTCCTGTACTCTAGACAGAGCTCTGGACCCCCAGCCCAGCACCAAGACTTCTATATGGGATGGAGCGGAGGCAGTGAGGCTTCTATGTTTCTTGCCCAAGACTGCAGAGGGAGTGAAATAAAGGCATTGGGCAGTAGGCAGCACCACTGGGGAGTGTGGGTGTCCGGCTAAGATCTAGAGTCCCCAGCACTTCTCTGCCACCTCCTGATTCCTTCACTGCCCCTTAAACCAGCTTTCTCTTCTTTGTCATGGTGAGATTAGGGTGAGACCATCTCCCCTGCATGCACCCCCCGCCCCCATTGGCACAAAGGCCAAAATGGTAGCACACAGAATATTCTAAAAACTTTCTCCTGCTCCAAAGACACGTTTCTCCCCATGTCCAGGAGCTGAGATGCTCAACCCAGACCCCTCCCCAACTCTCTTCTCCATCCACCCCCGTTATCTCACCCAGCCCGATATCCTGGCTGTGCAGAATGCTTTCTCTTATGATAAAAGCATACCATCATAACTGCATCTTGAAAAATTCAGTGACGATTAAAGGACACTAGATAAATCATGGAATACCACTCATTAATTGTACACCACGTGTGGGATACCATACTCAGCATCAGACTCAGTGTCTCACTGAAACCTCCCTGAACCCTAAGAGTTAGGGAACTGATTTTTTTTTTTTAAGAGTTGTAGATTTTTTTGTGTTGTTTTTTTTGTTGTTGTTGGCTTTTTATTTTATGTTGGAGTTGATTAGCAGTTGTGTTAGTTTCAGCTGTACCACAAAGTGATTCAGTTATACATATACATGTATCGGTTCTTTAGCAAATTCTTTCCGCTGGACTTCCCTGATGGTCCAGTGGTTAAGAATCTACCTGCCTGTGCAAGAGACGCAGGTTCAGTCCTTGGTCTGGGAAGAGCCCATGTGCTGTGGGGCAACCAAGCCCATAAGCTGCAGCTACTGAACCCACATGCCTAGAGCCTGTGCTGCGCAATGGAAGAAGCCACCTCACGGAGCCTGTGCCCTGCAACTAGAGAGCAGCGCCCACTCGCCGCAACAAGAGAAAGCCCTCAGCAACAAACACCCAGCACAGCCATAAATAATTAATCAATTAATCAAATTAAAAAAATTATTTCCCCACTTAGGTTGTTGCATAATATTGGGCAGAGTTCCCCTTGCCACACAGCCAGTTCCTGCTGGTTATCCATTTCAAATACAGCAGCATGTACATGTCAGCCTCCCTGAACCCTAAGAAGTAGAGGACTGTTTTTATTCCCGTTTTATAGAAAAGGAACCTGAGGCCCAGAGTGGCCCAGGCAGGGTCCCCGAGCTTGCGAGTCACTGGACCCCGCTGACTCTCACTGGACCCTCCCACCGTATCTTCAAACACCCCAGCTCCTATCCTCTGACTGTCTCAGGGCAGGTCACCAGAGGTCAGCTCTCTACACCCCTGACGTCCCCCAGGGAGGCCCTGGGATCCAGCCTCATTGCAGGTGGTGAGGCTCAGTCCTGACACCACCGACTCCAGAAAGGGATCCTTACCCCAGGAGACACTGGTTCGCTCCATGGCCTTGTAGGGTAGACCCTTGTCCCTGGAAGAGTCACTTATTCAGGGAGCTCCCGCAGGTGGAATCCGATGCCAAGGAAGGGACAAGGCGGTCCGGAATGGTGTTAGAGCCCAGCCCTGGCCCCCGCCCTGCAGCCTTAAGACTGGACTCACATGCTCTCTGTGTATCTGCCCCAGGGACACCCCAGAAGTCCTGGGCAGGGCCAGAAGGGTCATCTGGGGTTCCTGGCATCTGGGGGCCGAGGTCCAGCTCTTCAGACTGTGTGGCCTGGGGCATGAGGTGGATGAAACCTGACATTTATAGCTTAGAACGAGTGAGCTCCCTTCTTGAACCTCACTCTCCAACTGGGGGTCCTGAGGACCGGGGTGGGGGCAACGCTCCATGCTGCCACCTGGTGACCTCACATCCCTGAGACTCGGGGTCGCTTATTGAGCACCTACTACATGCAGGCACTGTGAAGGGTTTGGAGACAAGGACATGACTCAGCCCAGTGGGGAGAGACCAATGTCTGCAAACCACTGCTGAATTTGATAGGTAAGATAGGGCAAACTGCTGTCTTAGGTTGGGATTCCCCTCAAGCGGATTCTGAGACAAAAAGTCAAGAGCAATTACTTTATTATTTTTTTTTGAGCAATTACTTTATTTGGGAGGTTATGCAAAGACACACAGATAAGGGGTGGGAAAGTGGACAGAAAAGAAGGAGGCTGATAAAGTCTCCTTTATGGGGAAGCCAGTTACTGCTCTTGAGCCTGGGGCACAGTCCCGCAAGGGACCTCTAGAAGGCAGCAGAGAGCATGCCTTTTGAAGTTTGAGGACCCAACAGGGGAAGGAGCTGGAGCATTTATCCACCAATTCCGGTCCTTGTCAGTTGAAGGCAGCCCCTGGGGGTGCTGATATGCCAGCCTTCTATCTGGCCTTTGTGTGGGCCACCTCCAGCTTCAGCAGCTGCAGAAAGACCCTTCCCTTGCTTCTCTGCCCCTGCATACATGCTGGGAGAAGGAAGCCCTTGGTGTAGGAACCTGATTAGTTATTTTTTTCATTCTTTTTTCTTTAGAACTGGAGGATAATTGCTTTACAATGCTCTGTTAGTTTCTGCTGTACAGTGAAGTAAATCTGCTATATGTGTACATATATCCCCTCCCTCTTGAACCTGGCCCCCCTGCCCCCCATCTCACCAATCTAGGCCATCACAGAGCACCGCCCTGAGCTTCCTATGGTTTATAGCAGGTTCCCACTATCTATTTCACACATAGTAGTGTATATCTGTCAGTTCTAATCTCCCAATTCATCCCACTCTCTCCTCCCACCCTGTCCACCTGTCTGTTCGTGTGTCTCTGTTCCTGCCCTGGAAATAGATTCATTGGTGCCATTTTTCTAGATTCCACATATATCTGTTACTATTCAATATTTATTTTTCTCTTTCTGACTTACTTCACTTTGACAGACACTAGGTCCAGCTACATCTTCTACAAATGACCCGATTTCATTCCTCTCCATAGATGAGTAATATTCCATTGTATATATATGTACCACATCTTCTTTTCCATTTAGGTTGCTTCCATGTCCTGGCTACTGTAAGTAGTGCTATGATGAACTCTGAGATACATGTGTCTTTTTGAAACCTTGATTAGTTTTGGGTGGAAATCAGGGAAGGCTTCCCTGAGGAGGTGGCGGTTGAGGTGAGGTCTGAAGGACTGTAAGGGAATTGCCCCTACTCCTCCAAAGATCTCTGCTGGAATTTGAGACACACAGAGAGACTGAAGGGCTAGACTGAATTTAGGGAATACTGAAGGAAAACAGCAAAGATGTTCTTAGGTTGCATCCGATGGAGTCTTGCTCATTCAATAATAACATGAAAATGTTAATGACTGAAATGACACTGGCTAAAGATCACCCAGAAGGTATAGAACGGACTTTTGGCTTCTGAGGGAGAGGGAGAGGGTGGGATGATTTGGGAGAATGGTACTGAAACATGTATACTATCATATAAGAAATGAAGTGCCAGTCTATGTTCAATACAGGATACAGGTTGCTTGGGGCTGGTGTACGGGATGATCCGG
>SJYW01000653.1:0-10833 GCA_006410735.1 Raphicerus campestris | reverse complement strand
AAAAAAAAAGAAGTATCAGTTCAGCTTAGTCACTCAGTTGTGTCCAAATCTTTGCAAACCCATGGACTACAGCATGCCAGGCCTCTAGTTCCATCACCAACTCCTGGAGTTCACCCGGACTCATGTCCATCAAGTCGGTGATGCCATCCCATCCTTCATCATCACCTTCTCCTCCAGCCTTCAATATTTCCCAGCATCAGGGTCTTTTCCAATGAGTCAGCTCTTCCCATCAGGTGGCCAAAGTATTGGAGTTTCAACTTCAGCATCAGTCCTTCCAATGAACACCCAGGACTGATTACCTTTAGGATGGACTGGTTGGATCTTCTTGCAGTCCAAGGGACTCTCAAAAGTCTTTTCCAACAGCACAGTTCAAAAGCATCAATTCTTCAGCACTCAGCTTTCTTTATAGTCCATCTCTCACATCCATACATGACCACTGGAAAAAACTGTAGCCTTGACTAGATGGCCCTTTGTTGGCAAAGTAATGTCTCTGCTTTTTAATGTGCTGTCTGGGTTGGTCATAACTTTCCTTCCAAGGAGTAAGCATCTTTTAATTTCATGGCTGCAATCACCATCTGCAGTGATCTATGTGGCTCTGGAGCAGTGAGCAGCTGAGAGGAGATACCCCATGTCCAAGGTCAGAGAAACCCCAGCAAGACAGTGTGCACTGAGAAATGGCATCAGGGGGCAGACAGACAGAAACCACAGTCGCAGAAAACTAACCTCTGATCACATGGACCAGCCTTGTCTAACTCAGTGAAACTATGTCTAACTCAGTTGAAGTACAGTTGACCTATTTCTTGTCTAGTCACTCAGTTGTGTCTGCCTCTTTGTGACCCCCTGGACTGTAGTCCACCAGGCTCTGTTCATGGGATTTGCCAGGCAAGAATTCTGGACTGGGTTGCCATTTCCTTCTCCAGGGAAATCTCCCCTACCCAGGGATCGAAACTGCATCTCCTGCACTTCAGGCAGATTCTTTACCACTGAGCCGCCTGGGAAGCCTGAAGTGGACGTGTAATGTTGTGCTTATTTCTACCATACAGAAAAGTGATTCCGTTATACATATATATAGATTCCTTTTCATATTATTTTCCATTATTTTTAATCACAGGATATTGAATATGGTTCCTCGTGCTGTACAATAGGACCTTGCTGTCTGCCTGTTTTATATATAACAGTAAGCACTTGCCAGTCCGAGACTCCCAGTCTGTCTCTCCCACATTGCCTTTCCCCTTGGCAATCAAGATTCTGTTCTCTGTCTGTGAGTCTGTTTCTGTTTTATAGATAAGTTCTGCTGCTGCTGCTAAGTCACTTCCGTCGTGTCCGTCTCTGTTGGACCCCATAGACGGCAGCCCACTAGGCTCCCCTGTCCCTGGGATTCTCCAGGCAAGAACACTGGAGTGGCTTGCCATTTCCTTCTCCAATGCATGAAAGTGAAAAGTGAAAGTGAAGTCGCTCAGTCGTGTCCGACTCTTAGCAACCCCATGGACTGCGGCCTACCAGGCTCCTCCATCCATAGGAATTTCCAGGCAAGACTGATGGAGTGGGGTGCCATTGCCTTCTCCAGTGCATGAAAGTGAAAAGTGAAAGTGAAGTCGCTCAGTCGTGTCTGACTCTTCCTGATCCAATGGACTACAGCCCACCAGGCTCCTCCATCCATGGGATTTTCCAGGCAAGAGTACTGGAGAGGGGTGCTATTGTCTTCTCCATGTAGGATCATATGTCAATTGTATTTTTAGTTGTTTTTTTTTTTTTTCCAGAAACTTCCATATTGTTCTCCATAGTGGCTGTACCAATATACATTACCACTAACAGAGAAGAAGGGTTCCCCTTTCCCACACCCTCTCCAGCATGTGTTATTTGTAGTAATGGTCCTTTTGACTGGTATGATATGGTACCTCACAATAGTTTTGATTTGCATTTCTCTAATAATTAGCAATGTAGAGCAATTTTGCATGTGGCCAGCTGGCCATCTGCATGCCATACAGGGGTTCCTAATGAAATTTGGAATTAAAAAAGTAAGTAAAGCAAAAAAAAAAAAATCACCCAGAGCGTGTGCTGAGTGGGTCGTGTGCAGCATGTGGGGGTGGGGTGGGCAGAAATGGAGGACTCATTCACCCTTCACTGAGAGCCTTGTGCTGTGTGTACTTGGAGTCCCCTCAGCAGAGAAGCTGCTCAGCTTTCACATTCCAAAGTCAGGATCTGAATTTGAGTCTGTCTGATTTCCCTGGACTCTAAAACCACCACTGCTTCGGCTCTGCTCCCTTGCTCATTAAGAATCATTGAGGGAGGAGCCAGTGTGGGGAGGCGGGAGCAAAGGGCTCTGTGTCCTCCCCAAATTCTTGCAGACTGACTCTAAGGGAACTGTGTGGGTTACAGAGCTTGCCCACAAATGCTGAAAAACAGGCATGACCACAAGCTTTAAGGCATCGTCATAATAATGAATCATAATTACAGTGAACACTGACATGGCCCTCAATCTGCCTGTGCTGAGTGCCTCACATACATAAGCTCATATATTAATTTTCACAATAAACCTATAAGATAGGAGCTGTTATTAGTCCCATTTTTACAGCAGGAGAAACTGGAGCACAGAGAGGTCAAGAAAGTTGCTCAAGGTCACACAGATGAAAAGCGGCAGAAGCAAGATTTGAACTTAGGCTTGTCTGACTGCAGAGTTTCCACGCTGATCACTTATAATGAAGAGCCCCCTCATATGCTTGGGGGCCAGCCCAAATTACTTTCACAGATGACAACCACTGCCCACTGGGTATCAGAGCTACTGGGAGAGGATCCTCTGTGAGTCCTAGGTATTTCTATACAGCTAGCGCGCAAGGATGTGGACGGCTTGCCTTCTGGCTATCTTTTCAAGGCTGTTTGTAGAGCAAACAGCCCTGGAAGATAGGATTTCTTGCTCTGGAGCAGAGAGCAGGTTTGTTGGCTGTTCACATAATAAGGTTAATGCTTCCTTCTGACATAAAGGTAGGACAGGTTTGTTCATAGTCCACAGAAAAGACAGACGTTTCTAAATTCAGAGTTACTCAGCCATGGTGCAAACCCAGTGTGCACCTGGGCCGTCCCTGTTGGGCACTTGGAGGAAAAAGCAAAAATGTGAAGTTCATGCCGCCTGCTGTGCTGTGAGAAATAAAGTCTTTGGTCTCTGACCCTGGAGTCTTATGTCTTCTGTCAACATCCATGAAACTGGCAGGTTAAAAAAAAAAGCTTAAGCTCTTTGGGGGAATAAAAAGGAAAATAAAGATTAAATAGTCAATAAAGTTAAAGGAAATATATTCATAATATTTACAATATAATTCAAAATAAAATTCAATAAGTGAGCAATTTAAAAAGACACATATAATCAAGATTAGGAAGATACATACATAATTATATGGGGCTTCCCTGGTGGCTCAGCAGTGAAGGAATCCACCTGCAATGCAGGAGACGTAAGAGATGCGGGTTCAATCCCTGGGTCTGGAATATCGAACTCTTTTGCAATCTCATGGACTGTAGCCTGCAGGTTCCTCTGTCCATGGGATTTCCCTGGGGGAGAATACTTGAGTGGGTTGCTATTTCTTCCTCCAGGGGATCTTCCTGACCCAAGGATTGAACTTGAGTCTCCTACCTTGGTAGATGGATTCTTTACCACTGAGTCACCAGGAGAAGGAAATGGCAACCCACTCCAGTATTCTTGCCTGGAAAATTCCATGGGTGGAGGAGTCTGGTAGGCTACAGTCCATGGGGTTGCAAGGAGTTGGACACGACCGAGCGACTTCGCTTTCACCAGGGAAGCCCATGTGGTACTTTATAAATTACCAAGTCTCAAAAACTAAAACAAAAAAAAATTGTGAGCTTATAAGTCTCAGACCCTTCACATTTCTAGATACCTGTTTACTCTCTCTCTGTGATGCTACCTGACACCAAGATGTCTCACCTGGGATTCTGGATTTAGCCTATATCTAGGTGCCTCTCCTGCTGTCTTTCTGACCTGATGCAGAATGGGGTGGTAAAGAGTTAAAACAGGTCATCCTTTAAGGCTGGTTTCTTAGCGTTGGTGCTATTCACATTTTGGACTGGAATTCTTTATAGTAAAAGTCTATCCTGTGCACTGTGGGATGCTGAGTAGCATCCCTGGATTCCACCCACTGGGTGCCATTAGCCCCTCACCCCCAGGCCTAACAACACAAAATGTTTCCATGCATTGGCAATGTTCTTTGTGTGTGCGTGTTGCATGCATGAGTGTTTCACGTGTGCTAAATTGCTTCAGTCGTGTCCAACTCTTTGCGACCCCATGGACTGTAGCCTGCCAGGCTCCTCTCTGTTTGTGGGATTCTCCAGGCAAGAATTCTGGAGTGGGTAGCCACTCCCTTCTCCAGGGGATCTTCCTGATCCAGGGATCGAACCCTTGTCTCCTGCACTGGAGGCAGATTCTTTACTGTCTGAGCCATGGTGGGCTAAATCCTCCTGCACATTGAGAATCACTCCTTTTAGGAAGGCCTGACATTGGGACATCTAGCAAATCTGCCTTCTTTAAAAAAAAATTTTATTTATTTTTGGCTGTGCCGGGTCTTCGTTGTGGTGTCAGCTTTTCTCTAGGTGCCACGAGCAGGGGCTATTCTTTGTTGTGATGTTCAGGCTTTTCGTTGTGGTGGCTTCTCTTGTTATGGAGCACGGATTTCAGGCATGAGGGTTCCGGAGTTGTGGTTCCCAGGCCCTAGAGCACAGGCTCAATAGCTGTGGCGCACTGACTTAGTTGCTCTGAGGCATGTGGGATCTTCCCAGGTCGGGATTGAACCCGTGTCTTCTGCATCGGCAGGCGGCTTCTTTACCACTGAAAAGCTGCCTTCTTTTGTCTTAGGGAGTCTGATTTTGGGGGGGTTAGTTTATTTGTTTTACTCCCCAGTTATATGGAACACTTATAATACTCTCAGTTTGAACACAGGCATATTGGAAGTCTTGGAACTTTGAATGAATGGACAAGTTAATGGGTAAGTGATAAAAAGTAACAATGAATTGTACACCCACTTTCATGGCAGCATGGTACACAAGACCTAAGTGGTGGAAACAGCCCTAGTGACCACTGATGAATGAATGGATGAGCAAAACGTGGTTCATCCACACAGTGGAATCCACACCCTTACAAAGGGAAGGGAATTCTGACACATGCTGCGATGTGAATGTCACTTGAGGACATTATGCTAAGGTGAAATAAGCCAGTCAAGGAAAGGAGAAGTATGGTATGATTCATGAGGGATCTTAGTTCTCTGACCAAGGATTGAACCTGGGTTCCTGCAGTGGAAACAGTCTTAGCCACTGGAAGTCCAGGGAAATCCCTGATTCATCATATAAAAGGTCCCTGTGTGTGTGCGCGCGCTCAGTCAGTCGTGTCTGACTCTTTGTGACCCATGGACTGTAGCCCACCGGGCTCCTCTGTCCTGGAATTTTCCAGGCAAGAATGTGGAATGGGTTGCCACTTCCTACTCCAGGCGATCTTCCCGACCAAGGGGTCAAACTCAGGTCTCTTGCATCTCCTGCACTGGCGGGTGGATTCTTTACTCCTACGCCATGTTGGAAGCCCATGAGGCTCCTAGATAGTCAAATTCACAGAGATGGAAGAAAGCAGAATGGTGGGTGCCAGGGGCTGAGGGGTGGAAATGAGGAGCAAGTTTTTGATGGAGACAGTCCCAGTTTTGCAAGATGAAAAGAGTTCTGGAGATGGTTGGTGGTGATGGCTGCACGAAAACATGCAGGTACTTAATGCTCCTTAATGGTACACTTACAAAAGATAAGGATGGTAAATCTTACGTTTTGTGTGTTTTACCCCAATTTTAAAAATTAACAATATAAAGCAACTAATAGCATCAGTGGAGTATTCATTATGCCCCCGGCACCGAGTGTTTTCCACGCGCTGTTTCAGGGTTTACAAACTTCAGTCATTCCCACGTCACCTCTGTGCTTTTGTCCATGCCTCACTCTGGGTTTCTCCCAAAGGAGACCCAAAGTAAGGATGTGTAGGAGGTGATTCTGTTGCAGTGAAAGGCAAAAAAGAGGAATGAGTTTTTCTCTTTCCCTTTCCTGAGAACAAAGATTAAGAGAACAATGAGCAGCCCTGAACATTCCTAGTTTTTTTTTTTTTTCTTTAACTGCTCCTAACTCTGCATATCTGTAACTAAGTTTGGTTTTCTGTCCCCCAACTGTACAAGAGCTACAATTCACATTTTTTTCCTTTGACTCTGTGCTACCTCTCTGGTGTTTACCCTTGCAACACCCTTTACATATCAGAAAGAAGGTGCAGAAGCCCTGAACTGCCAGACTCAGTTACTGGGTTACTGATGCCAGTTTATGACTGTCTTTGAAACAACACGAGAGGAAGTGGTCAAGGTCCTATCGCCTTTTTCCCTCTTCACTGACTCCTACAGCAAGCCCTTGCCTTACATAAGCCCCTAGAGGCCTCAGGTTTGGGGGAGGGCACAGCTCTCGAGGCATGAGCCTACTGTGTTCCCCTCCCTGCTGGCTGAAGATTAAAGCGCCTTTCTATTTCCTCCAAACTCTTGTCTCCCTATTCTTTTATTTGGCTTCTGTGGGCAGAGAAGGCTGGGATTTTGGCCAGCAACAGTTTCTGGAAGTCTGGTGAGGGGGTGGGGAAAGAAGACAGGGAGAGGAGGCATATTCGTGAGTGGCTAGTCTGTGGGTCGCCAGGGGTTGGTTCCACTTAGGATCTTCTGAACCACTTCTGACTTCTGCTCTAAAGACGTCCGAGAGTCATCCAGCTGAAGCGTCAGGAAGCTGGGAATATTTGCCAACTCTTTTTTAAAGTTATTTAATTTTTAACATTTAGTGTTGGCTGTGCTTGGTCTTGATTGCTGTGCCTGGGGCGTTCTCCATTTTGGCTAGAGAAACTAGCGGGGGCTCGTCCTCCGCGTGGTGCATGGGTGGCTCGTGGCAGTGGCTTCTCTTGTTGCAGAGCACAGGCTCCAGGACAGGAGGCTTCAGCAGTTGTGGCTCCGGGGTTCCAGAGCACAGGCTCAGTAGCTGTGGCGTAAGGGCTTAGCCGCTCTGCGGCATGTGGGATCTTCCTGGACCAGGGATTCAACCCGGGTCTCCTGCAGAACCAGGCGAATTCTTTACCCCTGGGCCACCAGGGAAGCCCTGCCCACCAACGCTTGACCCTCAGTGATTGATGGCTACTATCTGGACATTAGCATCCTAGTGTGTCTGATCAGCCCTACATGAGAACAAGAACACTCTGTATCAGAAGTTGTTGGCATGTGATGGGAAGTGTCTGAAGGTGAACTATGAGGGGTTGAAGAGAGGGATCGTCAGCAGGGGCTGCTAAGGCCATGTCTGTCTACCAAAGGTACTATCATTTCCTTGATATTTAAAAGATTTTTAAAAATTTTATTTATTAATATATTGCCTGCTCCTGTGTGTAGGCTTTCTTTCCCTGACAGAAGGGGACCTACTCTATGCTGTGGTCCATGGGCTTCTCTGGAGTAGGAAAAATGGCAACCCACTCCAGTGTTTTTGCCTGGAAAATTTCATGGGCAGAGGAGAATGGCGGGCTACAGTCCAGAGGGTCACAAAGAGTTGGGCGTGATTGAATGACTGAGCTCATGAGTTTCTCATTATGGTGGCTTCTCTTGCTGTGGAGCACAGGCATTAGTGCACAGGCTCAGTAGCTGTGGCACTTTGTAGCACATGGGACCTTCCTGGACCAGAGATTGAACTTGTATCCTCTTCCTTGACAGGCAGATTCTCAACCATTGGACCACCAGGCAAGTCCTCTTTGATATNTTTTTTTTTTTTTTCTTTAACTGCTCCTAACTCTGCATATCTGTAACTAAGTTTGGTTTTCTGTCCCCCAACTGTACAAGAGCTACAATTCACATTTTTTTCCTTTGACTCTGTGCTACCTCTCTGGTGTTTACCCTTGCAACACCCTTTACATATCAGAAAGAAGGTGCAGAAGCCCTGAACTGCCAGACTCAGTTACTGGGTTACTGATGCCAGTTTATGACTCTCTTTGAAACAACACGAGAGGAAGTGGTCAAGGTCCTATCGCCTTTTTCCCTCTTCACTGACTCCTACAGCAAGCCCTTGCCTTACATAAGCCCCTAGAGGCCTCAGGTTTGGGGGAGGGCACAGCTCTCGAGGCATGAGCCTACTGTGTTCCCCTCCCTGCTGGCTGAAGATTAAAGCGCCTTTCTATTTCCTCCAAACTCTTGTCTCCCTATTCTTTTATTTGGCTTCTGTGGGCAGAGAAGGCTGGGATTTTGGCCAGCAACAGTTTCTGGAAGTCTGGTGAGGGGGTGGGGAAAGAAGACAGGGAGAGGAGGCATATTCGTGAGTGGCTAGTCTGTGGGTCGCCAGGGGTTGGTTCCACTTAGGATCTTCTGAACCACTTCTGACTTCTGCTCTAAAGACGTCCGAGAGTCATCCAGCTGAAGCGTCAGGAAGCTGGGAATATTTGCCAACTCTTTTTTAAAGTTATTTAATTTTTAACATTTAGTGTTGGCTGTGCTTGGTCTTGATTGCTGTGCCTGGGGCGTTCTCCATTTTGGCTAGAGAAACTAGCGGGGGCTCGTCCTCCGCGTGGTGCATGGGTGGCTCGTGGCAGTGGCTTCTCTTGTTGCAGAGCACAGGCTCCAGGACAGGAGGCTTCAGCAGTTGTGGCTCCGGGGTTCCAGAGCACAGGCTCAGTAGCTGTGGCGTAAGGGCTTAGCCGCTCTGCGGCATGTGGGATCTTCCTGGACCAGGGATTCAACCCGGGTCTCCTGCAGAACCAGGCGAATTCTTTACCCCTGGGCCACCAGGGAAGCCCTGCCCACCAACGCTTGACCCTCAGTGATTGATGGCTACTATCTGGACATTAACATCCTAGTGTGTCTGATCAGCCCTATGAGAACAAGAACACTCTGTATCAGAAGTTGTTGGCATGTGATGGGAAGTGTCTGAAGGTGAACTATGAGGGGTTGAAGAGAGGGATCGTCAGCAGGGGCTGCTAAGGCCATGTCTGTCTACCAAAGGTACTATCATTTCCTTGATATTTAAAAGATTTTTAAAAATTTTATTTATTAATATATTGCCTGCTCCTGTGTGTAGGCTTTCTTTCCCTGACAGAAGGGGACCTACTCTATGCTGTGGTCCATGGGCTTCTCTGGAGTAGGAAAAATGGCAACCCACTCCAGTGTTTTTGCCTGGAAAATTTCATGGGCAGAGGAGAATGGCGGGCTACAGTCCAGAGGGTCACAAAGAGTTGGGCGTGATTGAATGACTGAGCTCATGAGTTTCTCATTATGGTGGCTTCTCTTGCTGTGGAGCACAGGCATTAGTGCACAGGCTCAGTAGCTGTGGCACTTTGTAGCACATGGGACCTTCCTGGACCAGAGATTGAACTTGTATCCTCTTCCTTGACAGGCAGATTCTCAACCATTGGACCACCAGGCAAGTCCTCTTTGATATTTTTTTTCTTTATGCATGCATGCATGTTAAGTCGCTTCAGTCGTGTCCAACTCTGTGTAACCCTACGGACAGCAGCCCACCAGGCTCCTCTGTCCATGGGATTCTCCAGGCAAGAATACTGGAGTGGGTTGGCATTTCCTTCTCTGATTTAATCGCTAAGTCACGTCTAACTCTTTGGAACCCCATGGACCACAGCGCACCAGGCCCCTCTGTCCATGGGATTTCCCAGGCAGGAGTACTGGAGTGGGTTGCCATTTCCTTCTCCGTTCTTTTTCTTGAAATCTGCCATTAAAAGGAAACACTCAGGTGGGTTAGCCTTTGCGGGCATCCACTATCATGTACTGCTTTCGTGTGTGGGCTAGTTGCTCAGTCGTGTCTGACCCTGTGACCCCATGCACTGTTGCCTGCCAGGCTCTTCTCTGTCCACGGAATTCCCCTGGCAAGAATACTGGAGTGGGTAGCCATTCCCTTCTCTAGGGGATCTTCCCAACCCAGGGATCGAACCCTAGTCTCCTAAGTTGCAGGGGGATTCTTTACTGTCTGGGCCACCAGGGAAGCTCATCATGTGCTGTGGTCAGAGCCAAAACCCGCAGAAAGTGACAGTGTAGCACATCAACTTCAAAAGAGATCTCAGGTTCACATGTGACTTTATGAGCAAGTGAGTGTGCAGATAGAGGGCTGTGTCATTGGTTTGACGAGTATAGAAACCTTTGCTGTTGTTCAGTTGCCAAGTTGTGTCCAATTCTTGGCAACTTCACGGACTGCAGCATGCCAGGCTTCCCTGTCCTTCACTATCTTCAGGAGTTTGCTCAAACTCACGTCCATTGAGTCATTGATACCACTCAACCATTTCAACCTCTGTCATCTGCTTCTCTTGCTTTCAAACTTTCCCAGCATCAGAGTGTTTTTTAAATTAGTTGGTTCTATGCAGCAGGTGGCCAAAGTATCGGAGCTTCAGCTTCCATATCAGTCCTTCCAATGAATGTTCAGTATTGATTTCCTTTAAGATTGACTGGTTTGATCTCTTTGAAGTCCAAGGGACTCTCAAGAGTCTTCTCCAGCACCACAGAAACCTTGTATTAGATGATGAAGAGGGAGTCATTCTAAAACAAAGTAAAAAGAAACCAACTGGGATGGATGATGCTAAAAGGAGGTAATCTTGTTCTGCTCCGAAGTGTCTTTAACTAGAATATTAGAACGCTCAGTTCAGTTCAGTTCAGTCGCTCAGTCGTGTCTGACTCTTTGCAACTCCATGAATTGCAGCACGCCAGGCCTCCCTGTTCATTACCATCTTTCAGAGTTCACTCAGACTCACATCCATTGAGTCCATGATGCCATCCAGCCATCTCATCCTCAGTCGTCCCCTTCTCCTCC
>SJYW01000640.1:0-11216 GCA_006410735.1 Raphicerus campestris | reverse complement strand
AAAATCCACACATGAGAACAGTGCCTACTTGCTTTGGGGTAATTGTCACCATGGAGAAGGATGAAGAAAGCATGGGAGAGAAGAAGGCTTTCACCTTAAAGCTTCTTTTTTTAAAAAGCATCCAGTATTTTGAAGTTAAAATGGTAAAATACTAACAGCTTTAACTGGGGAGATAGGTACACAGAAGTGCGTTCTCATTTTCTGTACTTTTCTGAACATTTGCGTTTATTAAAGATAAAACTGTGAAAGAATTGTATTTTACTTTAGCTCCTGACTCCATGTACAGACTGATCAAGGAACAAGTGCAGGCCTTCTGCACCTCAACCAATGGTCCTGGGATGGCTCCAGACTGTCAACTGCTCCACCAGAGAGCCTGGAGAAGTTGCTCTCTCTCTGTGAAAAAAGAACTCCTGGGAATCCCTCTTGGGGAGACATGGCCACAATTGCTAGGGTCGAAGTCCCTGACCCGGAGAGAAGCAATCCAGAAGTGAGAATCATTCCCAGCAAATCTGGGTACAAAGGAGTCTGAAAAAATGAGATGTTCCTGCAAAATCACATGCATCTGGCTGTGAACCGAAGTGCAGTGCACGCTTATGCACTGGGGGGGGCGCCAGGAGGGTGCAAAGGGTGAGCGAAGTCTCTCACCTGAAGGTACAGACACGTGTACTTCCTCAACTGCAACACAGCTGCCACTGAGTTCCCGGGGCAAGGGGTGGGGTGGGGTGCTTCTCACAGGTGAGGGCAGCAATCAAGTAACCTCTCAATTTCCAGTCCTGTGTCTGAATCATGGTCCCTCTCACTCATCCTCTTAACTATTAATTATTACCAGTTACAGCAGTACTGAATAATGCTTACATGCATGGGCTTGGAATCCCCAAGCTAACTGGTACCCTAGCCCTGACATTCAGTTACATGATCCCAGCCATTACTCCACCTCACAGAGCCTTAAGTTTCCTCTTATTATAGTATGTCTGTCAGTCAGCAGTCAACAGGACTGCTGGAAGGATTAAACAGGGTAATGCAGGTAAAAACACTCTGCACAGTATATACATGCACAGTATATATATCACTCTGCACAGTGATATATAGTTTCCGTATTCACCCTGCATCAGACTCAATTCTAGTGATAAAAGGATAACCAAGATAATCAGGGACCCTGCACTGATACAAGTTACAGATTCAGATAATGAAAACATCTGCAAAGCACCCCAAATTAAGAGTTTTAAGATGGCAACCACAGAGCATTCAGCCAAGCATGGGGGCTCTTCTGAGCCACAGGCCCATGAAGCCAGCCCTGCCAGAAGCAAATGTGTTCACTTTGCTGATACTCAGAAACAAGGGTCAATGAGAACTGGCTTTTTCAGATTCAACCAAACACCAGAAGCACTTGGGGACNGATAAAAGGATAACCAAGATAATCAGGGACCCTGCACTGATACAAGTTACAGATTCAGATAATGAAAACATCTGCAAAGCATCCCAAATTAAGAGTTTTAAGATGGCAACCACAGAGCATTCAGCCAAGCATAGGGGCTCTTCTGAGCCACATGCCCATGAAGCCAGCCCTGCCAGAAGCAAATGTGTTCACTTTGCTGATACTCAGAAACAAGGGTCAATGAGAACTGGGTTTTTCAGATTCAACCAAACATCAGAAGCACTTGGGGAGNGAGCCACAGGCCCATGAAGCCAGCCCTGCCAGAAGCAAATGTGTTCACTTTGCTGATACTCAGAAACAAGGGTCAATGAGAACTGGCTTTTTCAGATTCAACCAAACACCAGAAGCACTTGGGGACATGCCAGGGGAAGAGCCACAGAATAAGTAAGGAGGCCACAGGCTCCAAAATAAAAGCCCACTTTTAACTCAAGCTGTGAGAAGTATCAGCATTTGTTAAGCAAAATGCAGTTACCAAACTTTCTCTGAAAATCTTTTCTTCCTCGAAAGCAAGCCCTTTAGCATTAGGAGACTCTGCCCAACAGAAATTCATAAGCAAAAGGCCACTTGGGCCTAGTGTGGTAGGCAAAGCCCCATTTTACAGGCAGCACTTATTTAAGGAGCACAGCAGGAGAAGGCAATGGCAGCCCACTCCAGTACTCTTGCCTGGAAAATCCCATGGACAGAGGAGCCTGGGTGGCTGCAGGCCATGGGGTCGCACAGAGTCAGACCTGACTGAAGTGACTTAGCAGCAGCAGCAGATTTCAAACAAACTGCCAAATAGATCCTGAGTCTCAGGGACCTCTTCAAAAAGACGACTGGGGCTTGTGACTCTGAAGGTGTCCTTGAAGTGACACTAGGGGGCGGAGTACCAAGGTTGCCTGGAAACCCACGTGTGGTTATTTGATAAAACATTAGATGGTGAAGGTCACCTAGGTGGCCAGCGTCAGGACATCACGGGGTGGAAGGCTCAGGACACGACACAGTTCTCTTTTTAAGAGAACTTCCTTTTAACAGGCATTTAGCAGAGACAAGTCTTCCTTTTAACAGGCATTTAGCAGAGACAAGTCTTTGAGCACAGGGGAACAGCGACCAGCCTGCTCCTGGCCCCTGGTTTCTTGACTGGAGAAGTAACATGGTAATTACATGAAATACACTGTAAAACCTTCAACTGCATCCCAATAGCTTTAACACCAAGCTGGAAGGAAGGCAGTGAAGAGGGAAGGTTCTGGGACCACAGTCCCAGCTCTATTACTTGTTAGCTGTGTGTACTTGGGGAAATTACAAAACCTCTCTCAGCCTTGGTTTAATGCATTACATGTGGAAAGCATTTACATTATCTGGCACCACAGTATGGGCTCAATAAACAGTAACAACTATTTTATCCTCATAATACTTATGCTTAACTCCCCCCACCCTCAGCATGCCTGCACTCACACAGCTTAGGCACCCTTCAGAATGCAAGCTCCCAGAGGACACGAATCATGTCCCCGTGTGTGCTCTCTGGGGATTCATGCTACAAGCCTGGAACCACAGACAGTTGAGAACCAGAGCTACTGCCTTATACAGCAGTTTCTGCCTCACGGTCTGGATATTTTTGAAACTTTTTTGCTAAAAGAACAAGTTATTGTATTCCCTTTTTATCTTATGATTTATTAATAAAAGAATACCTATGTGACTGACTAATCCAGCTGCAGTTAAGATTAAAAATATATGGCCTATATTATCACTTTATACATAGAACACATAAGTTATACTGTTCATAGTCATTCACAGTTAAAAAGCAGCACACTTCTAAGACCACGGAACATCAGATAAAGTCATAACTGTGCCTTCACTGCTCTTTCAGAACAGGCTCATTTACAACTTAGTAGAACCTCAGAGTTCTGTGTATCGATACATCAAGAGCTTCTGTTCTTGGATGGTTGATTACTTGGTTTGTATTCTGCAAATGGTGATGGGTTTGTGCTGATCCATCTATCTTCTTTCACCTGATCTTCCCTATTGACACACAAATTTTTATATGACAGGTTTAGCCTGTGACCAAGAAACTAGGCCAGGTTCACCAACCTATACAGAAAAAGAAGCCTAGAACCCTGGCCTTATTAGATCCCAAATCCAACATACAGGTGAAATGATCATTATCTGATAATTAGCAGCCAAAGAAGCACTTTTAGATGTCACATTTTCAGGCCCAGCTTTGCATTTCAGTTCACAATGAAACAAAGAAACACACAGAGATAACCTACAGAGAGCCAAGGAGCACATCACAGGCTGCCTCCTCCCCCACCTGCCTACCTATCTGTCCGCTGCCACAGGTTCCTGCAGAGCCATCCACAACCCTCCAGTCCCACGGCCAAGGCGATCCCAGTGGGGGCTCATCCTCCATGACTTTCAGGGTCATGCACAAAGCAGGGGTCCCATAAACATTTGTCAGATGGATTAAGGAACATATTTTATTTTTTATAGGTAGTAAACAATCCTCAAGGAAGCCTTGTAACTTCCTGCTTGCTGATGACACTAAATCTCTCCATATACTGAAACTAATTTAAAGGTAGCCCAATCTTTAAAACTGGGCAGTCACAGTCATTCTATAGGAGGCATAAGAATAATGAGTAACATAACCACAGTATATTAACATTCTACATCTGAAAAGCAACATGCTGTTTATAAATCACTCTCCCTTCATCATCCCATGTAATCATCACTGGCACTACACAAAGCATAACAAATTTTATTGATGTTATTTTGATGGCAGAAGGGGGGAGGAGATAAAATTCAAGCCAATCAACATGAGTCAGGACACAAAGAATATTAAACCAAGAAGAATCTAGAAGCTGATTTTGTCCAACCTTCCAGGAAAACCTGGTAGACATTCCATATAATGGAAAACCATGTTTTCCATTATAGCTTAACTATTTCCTCCTTATTCAGAAAGTTCCACACACTGTCTTACTAGTTCTACCTGTCAGAAGAGAAACAGGAAGATGCTGGTACTGCCCACTGGACAGCAACAGAATCTTCACCTACAGACTAGACAGGTGTGAACATGGCATTTAAAACCCATTCCTAAAATGGGAAAAAAGGTATATGGCCTGTCAATACTGAGATTTTTATATTTAAATACTGGAAAACCGAGATTTTTATTTTTAAATGGCCACCCAGGCAAAACAAATACCTTGATAATCTTAAAGTTAAGAGTAAAAGATACATTCTGCATTCCCCAGAGTAAAACACCTAATCCAAACAGATGTTATCTTGTCTTACTTTAGAAGCTGGAGAGAAAAGCTGTCCCTTCTCTCTCATATTCATTCAACAAATAAAGATAGGGTACAGGGTGATACATGAAATTACTGAGGATACATAAATTACCATTATTGTAGTTCCCTAAACTGAAATCAATCAAAACTTTATTCTAAATAGAAAGGCACTATCCCTGGGCTTCACCTTATCTGTCACTTCTAATTTACAGCATTTCCTTCAAGTTTAGAAATCAACAGTAGCCTCTAAGATCAGAGAGTTTTATCCTCTGCTTTAATATTCACAGTCTTATTAAAAGCATCTTTTTCTCTCATTTCTCTTCCTTCCACTGTCCTGCAATTAAAAAAGGTTAAGTGATGCCATCCAGCCCAAAGAACATGGACAATGCATACACACACAGCTCCCTCTTCTTCCAGCAGCAATAAGAAGAAAGTCAAACACCGATTAAAAAGAAAAGAGAAGAGAAGATGGCATACACACTATCCCTGTCATGTGCATGGACAGGGCACTTTAGTCCACAAGCTCAGCAAAATCTGAAGGGTCAGACTAGAAAGGAGTGTATTTTCTCTGGAAGGTAAGTAAAAGAACTTCAGAACTGATTTTTAAAATAAGATGCCAGTCAATGAAATTGATTTTCACTTTTCAGAAACTGGTTTTTAATAAACACCACATAAAAACTATGGAAAAGCAAATGAGTCCATCTGAAAGGCAAGAGGAATGATGTGTGGAACATCATTTTCTCTGAGAACTAAGTAAAATGTAAACACAGAAGACCACCTGCAGAGGCTTTTTCCTTTAATGTTTAAGGATTTCCTTAAGTCTTTTCACAGCAGATACTTGACACACTCATCAGAACTGACTTATTTCCTTTAAGAGTTTTTTCCTCACCACCAATGATTAGCCAAGTGATTTTTACGGGACTGTTTCATCACACTTGTGAATTTTTTAAAAAGCATAGCTAAGGTGACAAAATAATGATTTTTTAAAAATAGGAATGCATAGGGTATATGTGGGCGTGGGAGGTAAAACAAAAAAAAAGCCATGTCAAATTGGGGGCCCATTGATTTTGACACATAATTTAGGAAATTGAGGAAGAAAGAATCTGCTTTTAAGGTAATCTAGAGCACCACAAGCATTCCCCATCAGGAAATTAATCTGAGTAATTAACTAGAGTCTTCCAATTGTTTTTGCCCACTAAAGGCTTTAGCACCTCAAAGACAGGTTTTACAATGCAATTTGCAACTTTAAAACTCACTCAGCAAATAAAATAGCAAGTTCCTTTTTAAGAACTACTTAACTAAGCATTCAAAATCAGCTTTCATTAGTATAGGTAAGGCAGCCCTTTCCAATTCCATAAACATCCTCAACAAACTTTGGCTTTAATTTGGGCAAACTGCAAGACAAAACCATAGTACTGTACGAGACAAGCTACAAAATAATCAGTTAATTCAGAAAATAGTCTTTAAGAAACATCTGACAACTCTCTTACCCTACATAGCACTTTACATTTTAAAGAACCCCCAATCAGATAACCTCCTTAACTGGCTACACTGTGGGCACCTAATGTCCCTTTACCACAAAGACAGAGGAAGTTACTGACATCAACAAAGGAAGAACAGAATTTGAATTCAGTTTTTGACTCCCCTCGATGCACAAGGTCATGTATTAACTACCACCCCTCCCCACAAGCCCATCAAACCAGGAAGATTTAGAGGAAATAAGCCCAAACAAGATAGCATTACAAAACCAGTCCTTGTCCAGCGTTTCTTGACTATGAATGCATTCACAGTCTTTCTTAGTACAGCATTAGTGTAATTCCTAGAAGGCACTGGCAGATCTCTGCCAGGCCAATCTGCAGGCAGAAACCAACATGCTTGTTGAACAGCATGTGTTCAACAAGATGACAGGACGGTCAATGTCTTTACCTTTTACTTCAACTCTGCATTGCAACAGGGGTTCTAGACAAAAAGGTAAACCTGGTAATTGTTTAGGATTGAACATAGCCAAGATTAATGAGTATCCCCGTGAACACAAACATGCATCTCTGGGGAAATAATTTCTCGAACAATATGCGGTATTTTGCATAATTATACACACACACACATAAATCAAGTGCATTTTTAAAGTAATGTTCAGCCCCAACAATGAGCTGACACTTTTCCCACCTAAACTTCTCAGCACAAGCCTGGCCTAAAAAGCACAAACAGGGTCCAATCTGTGCACCGGGTAAGAAACCAGCATCCACGGCAGGGACGGCGAGGCATGCCTGCCTACCCAGTCCTTCCTACCCAGGCTGCGATGTAGTTTAGTCCCGTCTACTATATGGTAATGTGCTTTTAAAACCTCGCGGCGACCGAGGTCATAGCTTTAGAGATCTAATAACAACCAAATGACCGGAGCTGCCGGGCACTTAGTAAGCCATTCCGGTTATGGCTCTTTAATAGTACCTGGAGTTCTGCTAAAGGCAGAGGGGAAAACTCCTGCTTCCTGGGAAAGAAAGTCCTCTGCAGGAGTGCAGAGAGAAGCAAACAACCGACCACAGGCAAAAGACGCCCCGCCGCCGCGGCCCCATTTCTCGGGAAGCGCCCGTGCGCCCCTCGCCCCACAGAACCGCTGGCCCGGGCCGCACCTTTACCTGTCAGCTCCACCACTCCCTGGGAGCTGCGGTCCCACCGCCTCAGCTGCACCCCTCTGAGTCCCGGCACAGCTCCAGAGCTGGCTGCGGGAGAAAGAACCCCAAAGGCACCCCATCCCAAAGAAAGAAAGCAAAAAGGCTGTTCCTCCAGGCGGAGGGACATCGGGCACGTTGAGGTCCGAGGGGCGACACGCCACCCCTGCCCCGCACCTACCAGATAATCCATGTACAGAAACGCCTCACTTATCCGGAGATCAGACATCCGGCAGCCTAAAGCATCCGGAACGGCTCCGAACCCGGAAAAAAAGCAGCGTCTCTGGCTGCGAGCAAGCAGCCCCTGAAAAAGCCAGCAACAACGAAAATTACCGAGAGAAGTCGAGGAGCCGAAGATTACACAAGGGGCGCGGCGATTGGCCGGGCGGGCGGGCAGAAGGAAAAGAGAGCGTTCATTGGTTGTGGCGTCTATAAAAGGCAGGCCACTGCGGGTGGCAGGAGAGAAGCGCGGGAGCGGCCGGGGAGCCGGTTCCTGTGAGGAGGGCAGAGGGGCGGGGGCTAGGGCTGCGCGGGCGGAAGAACGAGCCGGGAAGAGCGGAAAATCAACCGGTGCTGTCGTCGCCGGCGTTCCGTGTGCTTCCGTGGCCTCCGAGTTGGGTAAATCGGAACCGAAGTGTTCCATAGGAGAAGAGCTTAGTGTCTCCTTTCGTCCCCCAGTAGGAAGCTCGCGCTGAAACGTGGGAGGCGTAGATGCCACTTAATGCCCCTCTCCGGAGCGATTTCCCGAAGGCCCTCTGGCCTCGAGACTGCACAGCTGGGATGACTGGAATGTGTAAGAAGGTACTCTGAGCAGGCAAGCCTGTGACTCGGGGGCGGCCTCTCCCCATTTTCAGGATGTGAAGCGAAGGTGGACAGCTCCAGCCTGATGTCCTAGGGGTATACAGAAGCCCCGCCCGCGATTAGAGGTAACCTGGGAGGTAACCCTCTTATCAGAACGTTAGATTGCCCCCAGGAGAATCTGCTCTTCACCGACGGAAAAGGGAAAGAAAAAAAAGATAAGGGACTCTGTATAAGTCGGTCGTAGACTCAGGGCTCTCGGGAAGCATCAGTTGGTCAGTTCTTGGCGCGTTTTGTGCCCAGTTACACGGTACACCATTCTACTACCCCTGTAGAGACTCTATGAGCAATAGGATGAGAAGTGTTCTGAAAAGACCGGAGTAATAGTGCTTGGGACCCGATGTCATTCTAAGAAGTAAAAGTGTCTATCAGCAGCTGCATTTGACGTGTGCACTTCCTGGTAAATAATGTGGAAACTGGCACCAGAATTTCAATATTGCATTCGGCGTGGAGGGAAAAAGCAGTTTAGGCTATGAATAACTAAATCTTAAACAAAAAGAGCCGTGAGTGTTCTTATCCTGGTTCTTTTCTGATTCGGGCTTTTCTTCCTCCAAGTGTGTGTCTAAATTATACTTCTGAAGAAATTACAATGAGTTTTTGCTACGCAGAAGCTAACAAGACTCAATAGCATCAAGCCCTCAGATCCAGTTTTGATTGTTTTTGGCCTGGTGTTAAGTCAAAAACATGTATGTTAATAAGATTTTTGACGTGGATTCTGGAGGTGATTATCTACTACAAAACTACAGCACAACTGGTTGAAATTAACTGCAGAAGGTAAAGGCCTCTCAAACTTGCTAGTAAAAGTAATTCAAACAGACAAGAAACTGATTCTTTTTTTCTTTCTTTGTTTCTCCATAAATTAGCATATTGCAAAAAAGATAAAAGGCTTCAGTTAACAAAGAAAACTTTTGGGCCACTGTCTTTCTGACAAGTGATGACTTTACTGTCAAGTGAGGCTCTGGAGTGGGCTGTAAATTTCTATGCAAGGAAAAGACCACTCAGGAGCAGTTGGGTTCTACCTTTCTTTAAAAGCTAACTTTAATTTAAAAAAAGAATCCTGAACAGGTCATCAGGATAAAGAGAGTTCATTCTATCTCTCTAAGAATGAGCAAGCAGGGAAATGAACTTTTCAAGGAAAAGTTCCAGAGATTGCACCATGATTCTCACTCTGTTCCATGCCACTTGTGTATTCATTCTTTGTGTGCCGTGTGATATATTAAAAGAATCATACTGGCTTTTGGAAAAGGATCCATGTAAAAACCTGAAGCTTCAGAACTCCATATGGAGCACATTTTCCCAATTATGTGTTAATCTGGGGAGTTAATGCACACCCTTGTGTAGAGGCGGGAGGCTAATTTATGTTCGTATAAACTTGCCTGAAAAATCCGATGGACAGAGGAGCCTGGTAGGCTGCAGTCCATGGGGTCGCAAAGAGTTGGACATAACTGAGCGACTTCCCTTTCACTTTTCATTTTCATGCATTGGAGAAGGAAACGGCAACCCACTCCAGTGTTCTTGCCTGGAGAATCCCAGGGATGGAGGAGCCTGGTGGGCTGCCGTTTATGGGGTCACGCACAGTCGGACATGACTGAAGTGACTTAGCAGCAAACAGATAATACACTGCCTGCTACATGAAACTGTGGTCTTACCGGATAGTTGGTAGCAGTAATCACCCCAGTGCGTGCTTTTTAAAAAGTGCAGAGATATTAGAATGCATGCATTCAACCTACTCTACTATACACCAAATAACAGGCTGCAATCTTGAGTAAGACATGATCTCATTAAGGTATTACTGCTTTGGTCTCAGTAAAAAGGACGCTCTTCCAGATGCCCAAGAAAACATGGATAAATTCATGAGGCAATTGCATTACTACACAGGTTCTCAAAAAAGAAGTCATCACTGTTGCTTATCAAACTCAAGGAGAAATTCTTTTGACAGTCTATACTCGACAATCCATAAATATGGCTGGCTGGCCAGATTTGGAAGAACTTTTTACTGAAGTGTTACTAGTTAGAAACAAAAGTACAGTTCTGCAGCTTGGTCTCCCAAACTCTGTCATCCAGAATAACCAACATATTAGTGGCTATTCCCATCTTTTTCTTGTTGTTCACTTGTTTGATATAATATACAATAACTTATAGAAGAATACTGTTTACTAGTTGTTTTTTTATAAATTCACCATATCGTGAAACTCTTCATAAATGTTTAAATGGCTGTAAGGCTATCGCATAAATGTACTATGTTAACAAATCCTCTTAGCTACTACTGCTATAAACATTGCAGTGAATGTTTGCATATAAACTCACATCTCTTTAACCTAGAGATAATTTTTAGGCATGGAATTACTGGGACAAAGAGTATATGAACATTTTTAATATTCACTTTTGTGCTAACTTCTAGTCTACTTTCCCCATCCCAGCTCCAAATCAGGGAGTGCTTATCTTGCTGCATTCTTGCCTTGACTGGCTATATTATTGCTTAATAACTGAGAGATCATATTTTTCATAAGAATAACAAACCATGGACATTCGTTCTTCAGAAAAAAGGTGAGGTGTCCAGACACTAAGGTCTGAGGTCATCAGACACACTGTTTGCACATTTATTGCCTCCAGTAACTCCTGTGACTTTAAAATTCTCTAAGCTCTTTCCCCTTCAAGTGGTGGTCTTGACACCTCACCTCTAACTTAGCCAAGTCCCCTTTCTCTGCTTCCTAAACCTCAACAAAGTACCACTGTGTCCTAAATGATGAACCTCAGAGTAGGACGGCCCCACATGAAGCTGATAACAGAACTGGATTTCACAAAAGGTAGAAATCACTTCTTCCAAAAAAAGGATTTGCTGGGTCTTAGAATATTAAAGCAAGGTAAGGCATTTGATATTTTTGAACTGTGGTGCTGGAGAAGACTATGGAGAGTCCCTTGGACTGCAAGGAGATCCAACCAGTCAATCCTAAAGGAAATCAGTAGTGACTATTCATTGGAAGGACTGATGATGAA
>SJYW01000635.1:4091-21341 GCA_006410735.1 Raphicerus campestris | reverse complement strand
TCTGAAGGAGATCAACCCTGGGATTTCTTTGGAAGGAATGATGCTGAAGCTGAAACTCCAATATTTTGGCCACCTCATGCCAAAGAGTTGACTCATTGGAAAAGACTCTGATGCTGGGAGGGATTGGGGGCAGGAGAAGAAGGGGACGAGCGAGGTTGAGATGGCTGGATGGCATCACTGACTTGATGAATGTGAATTTGAGTGAACTCCGGGAGTTGGTGATGGACAGGGAGGCCTGGCATACTGAGATTCATGGGGTCGCAAAGAGTCAGACACGACTGAGCGACTGAACTGAACTGAACTGAATTTGTTGTGGCTGCTGTTCTTCTTTCTCCAGCTTGCTTTGGATGTAGATATAGGTTGTCAGTTGATGCTTTTCTTGCTTCTTGAGGTAGGATTATATTGCTATAAACTTCCCTCCTACAACTACTTTTGCTAAATCCCATAGGTTTTGGGTCATCTTGTTTTTGTTGTCATTTGTTTCCAAGAATCTTTTGATTTCCCTTCTTATTTCTTCAGTAACTTCTTCATTAGTAATGTTTTGTTTATTCTTCATGTTTTTGTGATTTTGCTTTTTTTTTTCCTGTAGTTGATATCTATTTTTATAGTGCTGTGGTCAGACAAGATACTTGATACAATTTCAATTTTCTTAAATTTACTGAGGATTGGTTTGTGACCCAAGATGTAGTCTATCCTGGAGAATGTTTCATGTGCACTTGAGAAGAAAGTGTATTCTTCTGCACTTGGGTGGAAAGTCCTCAAGATATCAGTTAGGTCCATTTGGCCTAATGTTTCATTTAAGGTTTGTGTTTCCTTATGGATTCTCTGTTTTGATGATCTGTCCATTGGTGTAAGTGGAGTGTTAAAGTCCTCAACTATTATTGTGTTACTGTCAACTTCCCCCCTTATCCCTGTTAGTGTTTGCCTTATGTATTGAGGTGCTCCTATGTTGGGTGCATAAATATTGAGAATTGGTTTGTTTTCTTCTTTGATTTATCCCTTGATCTTTATGGCTTTTATAATGGTCTTTATTTTAAAGTCTATTTTGTCTGAAATAAGGATTGCCACTCCAGCTTTCTTTTGGTTTCCATTCACATGGAATATCTTTCAAGATCCTTTTACTTTCAGTCTGTATGTGTCTCTAGGTCTGAAACGGGCCTCTTGTAGGCAGCAAACATATGGATCTTGTTTTTATATCCATCAGTCTGTATCTTTTGGTTGGTGCATTTAATCTGTTTACATTTAAAGTAATTATTGATATATATGTTCCTATTGTCATTTTCTTAAATCTTTTGGGTTTGTTTTTGTAGGTCTTTCCTTTCTCTTGTGTTTGTTGCAAGGCTGGTTCAGTGGTGCTAAATTCTCTTAATTTTTGCTTATCAGTGAAACTTTTGATTTCTCCAACAATTTTGAATAAGATCCTTTGCTAGGCAAAGTAATCTTGGTTGTAGATTTTGTTTCCTATTGCACTTTAAACATATCCTGCCATTCCCTTTTGACCTGTAGAATTCTGGTCTGCAGTGTTTCTGCTGAAAGATCTTCTGTTAATCATATGGGTTTTCCCTTAAATGTGATTTGTTGCCTTTCCTTTGCTGCTTGTAATATTTTTTCTTTGTGTTTAATCTCTATCAGCTTGATTACCATGTGTCTCAATGTGTTTCTCCTAGGGTTTATCCTGTAAGGGACTCTCTGTGCTTCTTGGACTTGACTATTTCCTTTCCCATATTGGGGAAATTTTCAACTACAATTTCTTCAAAAAATTTCTCAGCACCTTTCTTTTTGTCTTCTTCTTCTGGAATCACTATAACTTGAATCTTCATCCATTTAATATTGTCCAAATTGACCCAAAGCTCTCTGAGACTATCCTCAATTATTTTCATTCTTTTCCCCTTAATCTGCTCTTTAAGAGTTATTTCCACCATTCTCCCTTCCAGCTCATTTATCCATTCTTCTGCCTCACTTATTTCTGTTATTGATTCCTTATCAGTTCAGTTCAGTTCAGCTGCTCAGTCGTGTCCTTCCCTTTGTGACCCCATGGACTACAGCATGCCAGGCTTCCCTGTCCATCACCAACTCCTGGAGTTTGTTCAAACTCATGTCCATTGAGTCAGTGATGCCATCCAGCCATCTCATCTTCTGTCATCCCCTTCTCCACCTGCCTTCAATCTTTCCCAGCATCAGGGTCTTTTCTAATGAGTCAGTCCTTCACATCAGATGGCCAAAGTATTGGAGCTTCAGCTTCAACATCAGTCATTCCAATGAATATTCAGGACTGATTTCCTTTAGGACGGACTGGTTGGATCTTCTTGTGGTCCAAGGGACTCTCAAGAGTCTTCTCCAACACCACAGTTCAAAAGCATCAATTCTTTAGCACTTAGCTTTCTTTACAGTCCAACTCTCACATCCATACATGACTGCTGGAAAAACCATAGCCTTGACTAGATAAACCTTTGTTGGCAAAGAAACGTCTCTGCTTTTTATATGCTGTCTAGGTTGGTCATAACTTTTCTTTCAAAGAGCAAGCGTCTTTTAAATTTCATGGCTGCAGTCACCATCTGCAGTGATTTTGGAGCCCCCAGAAATAAAATCTGTTACTGTTTCCACTGTTTCCTCATCTATTTGCCATGAAATGATGGGATCAGGCGCCATGATTTTAGTTTTCTGAATGTTAAGTTTTAAGCCAACTTTTTCACTCTCTTCTTTCACTTTCATCAAGAGGCTCTTTAGATCTTCACCTTCTGCCATAAAGGTGGTGTCATTTGCATATCTGAGGTTATCGATATTTTCCCTGGCAATCTTGATTCCAGTTTGTGCTTCATCCAGCCCAGCATTTCTCATGATGTATTCTGCATATAAGTTAAATAAGCAGGGTGACAATATACAGCCTTGACATACTCCTTTCCCTATTTGGAATCAGTCTGTTTTTCCATGTTCAGTTCTAGCTATTGCTTTTTGACTTGCATACAGATTTCTCAGGAGGCAGGTCAGGTGGTCTGGCTTCCCATCTCTTTCAGAATTTTCCAGTTTGTTGTGATCCACATAGTCAAAGGTTTTGGTATAGTAAATAAGACAGAATTAGATGTTTTTCTGGAACTCTCTTGCTTTTTTGATGATCCAGCAGGTGTTGGCAATTTGATCTCTGGTTCCTCTGCCTTTTCTAAACCTAGTTTGAACATCTGGAATATCACTGTTCACTTACTGTTGAAGCCTGGCTTGGTTTCTTCTAGAGTATTTTTAATTTCAGTAATTGTGTTATTCATCTCTGTTTGCTTATTTTTTATTTCTTCTATGTCCCTGGTGATTATAGTAACTGTGTTAATCTTTTCTTGCATCGTCTCCATTCTATTTTCAAGTCCTCAGGGCAACTTTACTATCATTATTCTGAATTCTCTCTCAGGTAGATTGCTTATTTCCTCTTCGTTTATTTGGTGTTGTGATTTTCTCACTTGTTCTTTCATTTGTGCTGTATTTCTCTGTTTTTTCATCTTTTTTTTTCTCTAACTTGTTCCGCTTGAGATCTCCTTTTCCCAAACTTTAGGGTTGTAGTCTTTCTCCCCCCCTTAGACAGAAAGGTTGGTTGAGTGGTTTGTATTAACTTCTTGTTAAGGGTGACTTGTGCCTGTATCTGTTGAGAGGAGATCAAGCAGATCAAGCAGGCAGTTGCAGAAATAATGGGGCATATACACACACTTCCACATATACAGTTATAACCAAAGTATTCTAAAGAAAAGAGTACAGGAGATTGACTTGGTGAACAAGGGAAACCAAAAGTGATATTGACCAATTAAAAGCAGAGCCAACTTGTTGAGATCATTTAACGGACCGGAACCTGGTGGTCTGGAATAGGCCGATAAGAAAGTAAAGGAGAGAGAAAGAAGCTGATATTCCTTGGTTTACACAGAAAGCCAATAAAGCCCCTGCATGAGGCTTGCTCTGTTCACGAAGGCCTCAGGCACCCTCTCAATGGGGTGATGGCACAGAGTGCCTTCTCAAGAGGCTCTTAGAAGCCCGGGTAGGAAAGTGAACACCAAGGACCTCTGTGCTCCAAAGAAATAGCCTGAGAGAGAGAGAGAGAGGGAGAAGGAGAGAGAAAGAAAGCAAGATACGGGGACCAAAGCTCTAATGGAACAAAGGTGTTTTATTCAACATTGTGTAGGTATTTATATTGTCTTACAAGATAGCTATTTTCAGCAGAGATAAAATAAAAACTTACAAGGAAACATGAGGTCATCCATATGAAAGAGAGAGGGTTGTAAATAATCACTTTTACCATATGGTTCATTAAAATGAAGAGGGTACTTATCACCGTATAGAAAAACTAACAAATGAAATGCCTGGATTCCTCAGCCTCTGGAAAGGCTTGCCTCTCCTCTTAATTCCTGAATATTCAGAAAATAATAAAGAACAGATAATTCCTGACAGATCCAAAACAGCACACCAGAATCCTCCTGTTAAATGCTTCCTGAGACCAACTAACACTCAATCTGGAAATCTGAGCCTGAACAGATTGCCAACTGGGGAATATAGCAAAGAGAGCACAACAACATAACTTACATGGTGAAAAAAGAAAGAGTGAAGAAAAAAAAAAGAGGAGAATGGAGAGAAAAGACAAAAGAAAGGGGTGGAAGAGGGTTAAAAAAAGAGAGAGAGAAAAGGAAAATTAGAAAAGCAAAGATAGATGTATGAAAAGAGATTTATGTATATTCAGGAATAGCCATAGCCAGTGTAAGAAATGCCACGGGAAGAAAAAGCCACCTCTAAGGACTGTCGATGGAAACCTTTATTGGGCGGTCGCTCTCAGGCAGAACTCCCGGGGACAAGCGGGCAAGGGAACAAAGGGAGTCTGCGAAGTATGGCGGTTACGGAAGGGGGTTTTATAGTCAGGGCTGGCGTTCAAGCCAGGTCCTCCCATATGAGGAAGGAAGCGCAGGCTGATTGGCGTCCAAGGGCTCCGTATTGGCACTTGATTGGGCCAGGCCATGGGGTTGGTTCCCGGAATTTTGATCCGCTTTCAGTTCCTGTTTGGACGGTGGCCTTCCACGACCCTTTTCTGGGGCTTTTCGTCATGACATGCCCGAACATGCCCGACCTCTCAGCCAGTAAAGAGCTATAAGAAAGGAAGTCAAATGTATCAAAAACAAAATCAGAAACACACACACAAAAAGGGATGGCATGGAAAAAATTTTGAAAAGAATTTTTTAACAAGAAAAGGAAAGAGGAAAACTCCACAGCACTGCTACAGGCTAAAGTGAACATAGAAATATGTAAGGGGAATAAACAGTGTGATTTACAAGAAAAAAAATTCTTAAGGTCATAATTCTTTTTGATTGTGGAGTCTGCCCTTTTGCATGGGGTTGGATTAGTGTCCTGTGATGTTTTCCTTGTTGGGGGAGCTTGTGTCTGTATGTTGATGGAGCTGGATCTCATCTCTCTGAAGACCAGTGCAGTGGCCAGTAGTCGGTTTGGGGCTGTCTATGGGTTCAGTACATCTCTGGGGAGTCCTTCTGGCTTTGGCCATGTTAGACACATCTATATCTGCAGCCTCATCAAAGTGGCCCTTTCAGCATAACTTCACTGCCACCAGCCTCATACAGTCCCTGGAATCTTTGCTGGTGCTTCTGTTAACTGGCCCTGCCTTGCACTGCAAGCCAAAGCTTGCTAGGCAGGGGCTTGTGTGGCAGCTCCCCAGCCCCACCCTCTGTGTTGTGGAGACTTGTGTGGGCTTCCCTCAGGCCCCTGAACTCACCCACTGTATTGCAGGGCTTGTGTGCTCTTGTTTCANAAGGTGGTGTCATTTGCATATCTGAGGTTATCGATATTTTCCCTGGCAATCTTGATTCCAGTTTGTGCTTCATCCAGCCCAGCATTTCTCATGATGTATTCTGCATATAAGTTAAATAAGCAGGGTGACAATATACAGCCTTGACATACTCCTTTCCCTATTTGGAATCAGTCTGTTTTTCCATGTTCAGTTCTAGCTATTGCTTTTTGACTTGCATACAGATTTCTCAGGAGGCAGGTCAGGTGGTCTGGCTTCCCATCTCTTTCAGAATTTTCCAGTTTGTTGTGATCCACATAGTCAAAGGTTTTGGTATAGTAAATAAGACAGAATTAGATGTTTTTCTGGAACTCTCTTGCTTTTTTGATGATCCAGCAGGTGTTGGCAATTTGATCTCTGGTTCCTCTGCCTTTTCTAAACCTAGTTTGAACATCTGGAATATCACTGTTCACTTACTGTTGAAGCCTGGCTTGGTTTCTTCTAGAGTATTTTTAATTTCAGTAATTGTGTTATTCATCTCTGTTTGCTTATTTTTTATTTCTTCTATGTCCCTGGTGATTATAGTAACTGTGTTAATCTTTTCTTGCATCGTCTCCATTCTATTTTCAAGTACTCAGGGCAACTTTACTATCATTATTCTGAATTCTCTCTCAGGTAGATTGCTTATTTCCTCTTCGTTTATTTGGTGTTGTGATTTTCTCACTTGTTCTTTCATTTGTGCTGTATTTCTCTGTTTTTTCATCTTTTTTTTTCTCTAACTTGTTCCGCTTGAGATCTCCTTTTCCCAAACTTTAGGGTTGTAGTCTTTCTCCCCCCCTTAGACAGAAAGGTTGGTTGAGTGGTTTGTATTAACTTCTTGTTAAGGGTGACTTGTGCCTGTATCTGTTGAGAGGAGATCAAGCAGATCAAGCAGGCAGTTGCAGAAATAATGGGGCATATACACACACTTCCACATATACAGTTATAACCAAAGTATTCTAAAGAAAAGAGTACAGGAGATTGACTTGGTGAACAAGGGAAACCAAAAGTGATATTGACCAATTAAAAGCAGAGCCAACTTGTTGAGATCATTTAACGGACCGGAACCTGGTGGTCTGGAATAGGCCGATAAGAAAGTAAAGGAGAGAGAAAGAAGCTGATATTCCTTGGTTTACACAGAAAGCCAATAAAGCCCCTGCATGAGGCTTGCTCTGTTCACGAAGGCCTCAGGCACCCTCTCAATGGGGTGATGGCACAGAGTGCCTTCTCAAGAGGCTCTTAGAAGCCCGGGTAGGAAAGTGAACACCAAGGACCTCTGTGCTCCAAAGAAATAGCCTGAGAGAGAGAGAGAGAGGGAGAAGGAGAGAGAAAGAAAGCAAGATACGGGGACCAAAGCTCTAATGGAACAAAGGTGTTTTATTCAACATTGTGTAGGTATTTATATTGTCTTACAAGATAGCTATTTTCAGCAGAGATAAAATAAAAACTTACAAGGAAACATGAGGTCATCCATATGAAAGAGAGAGGGTTGTAAATAATCACTTTTACCATATGGTTCATTAAAATGAAGAGGGTACTTATCACCGTATAGAAAAACTAACAAATGAAATGCCTGGATTCCTCAGCCTCTGGAAAGGCTTGCCTCTCCTCTTAATTCCTGAATATTCAGAAAATAATAAAGAACAGATAATTCCTGACAGATCCAAAACAGCACACCAGAATCCTCCTGTTAAATGCTTCCTGAGACCAACTAACACTCAATCTGGAAATCTGAGCCTGAACAGATTGCCAACTGGGGAATATAGCAAAGAGAGCACAACAACATAACTTACATGGTGAAAAAAGAAAGAGTGAAGAAAAAAAAAAGAGGAGAATGGAGAGAAAAGACAAAAGAAAGGGGTGGAAGAGGGTTAAAAAAAGAGAGAGAGAAAAGGAAAATTAGAAAAGCAAAGATAGATGTATGAAAAGAGATTTATGTATATTCAGGAATAGCCATAGCCAGTGTAAGAAATGCCACGGGAAGAAAAAGCCACCTCTAAGGACTGTCGATGGAAACCTTTATTGGGCGGTCGCTCTCAGGCAGAACTCCCGGGGACAAGCGGGCAAGGGAACAAAGGGAGTCTGCGAAGTATGGCGGTTACGGAAGGGGGTTTTATAGTCAGGGCTGGCGTTCAAGCCAGGTCCTCCCATATGAGGAAGGAAGCGCAGGCTGATTGGCGTCCAAGGGCTCCGTATTGGCACTTGATTGGGCCAGGCCATGGGGTTGGTTCCCGGAATTTTGATCCGCTTTCAGTTCCTGTTTGGACGGTGGCCTTCCACGACCCTTTTCTGGGGCTTTTCGTCATGACATGCCCGAACATGCCCGACCTCTCAGCCAGTAAAGAGCTATAAGAAAGGAAGTCAAATGTATCAAAAACAAAATCAGAAACACACACACAAAAAGGGATGGCATGGAAAAAATTTTGAAAAGAATTTTTTAACAAGAAAAGGAAAGAGGAAAACTCCACAGCACTGCTACAGGCTAAAGTGAACATAGAAATATGTAAGGGGAATAAACAGTGTGATTTACAAGAAAAAAAATTCTTAAGGTCATAATTCTTTTTGATTGTGGAGTCTGCCCTTATGCATGGGGTTGGATTAGTGTCCTGTGATGTTTTCCTTGTTGGGGGAGCTTGTGTCTGTATGTTGATGGAGCTGGATCTCATCTCTCTGAAGACCAGTGCAGTGGCCAGTAGTCGGTTTGGGGCTGTCTATGGGTTCAGTACATCTCTGGGGAGTCCTTCTGGCTTTGGCCATGTTAGACACATCTATATCTGCAGCCTCATCAAAGTGGCCCTTTCAGCATAACTTCACTGCCACCAGCCTCATACAGTCCCTGGAATCTTTGCTGGTGCTTCTGTTAACTGGCCCTGCCTTGCACTGCAAGCCAAAGCTTGCTAGGCAGGGGCTTGTGTGGCAGCTCCCCAGCCCCACCCTCTGTGTTGTGGAGACTTGTGTGGGCTTCCCTCAGGCCCCTGAACTCACCCACTGTATTGCAGGGCTTGTGTGCTCTTGTTTCAGTTCACTGGGCCCACCTTCTATGTCACAGGGCTTGTGTGTACTTGTCTCAGTTCCCTGAGCCTGCCCTTCATTGTCACGGGGCTTGTGCTAACCTTTCCTTGCATCTTCAGTGCCCTGCCCACTGTGTCTTGGATCTTGAGTGTTCTTCTTCAAGCTATCTGGGCCTCCCCTCTACTCCTCGAGGGTCATGTGCACTTGAGAGGTTTGAATACCACGCCTCTCTCACCCCTCCTCCTCCCCAGGCCCGACCTCTGCATGGGGCTTCTGTGGTCTTCTCTTGGTTCCCTGAGCCTGCCTTCTGGTTGGAGCCACAGTCCAAGAGCTGTTCATGGGCTGAAAAGTGCAATTTTCTCTGTTGTCTGCCCTCTAAGTCCTTGCTTTGCCCAGATTTCTGAGATTCTACAGCTCCCCTTTGAGCCCCACTGTGAAGGAGCTTCCCAGTGCACCAGAACACTTCCTGCTTCATGACTCCCTGCCTCCCTCAGGGCACAAGCTTCCATCCAGAATTTCTCCCTCTTTTCCATTTTTATGTCTCCATCTTCTCTTCTACCTCATTCCAGGGAGCTTAGCCTGTCCCCCTGGAGACCTGGGGTCTTCTGCTATCTCCTAAAGGTTTCTCTGTAGAAGTTATTCTGTATCTTGATGAATTTTTGATGTATTTGTGAGGAGGTTGGTGATCTCGCCATCTTACTCCTCTACCATTTTCTTCTGCCTCCATTTCTGTATTATTCTTATAGAAGTCTCTGTATTTCACTTTATCTGCAACAGTGGAAAAGGGTTTGACATTCTGCTCTTTGGGAACAGAAAGAGTAGCTTTCAGATGAGGCCCGAACTAAAACCAAGTCCCTGCCTCAAGCAGAAACATCATTCTTTCTATAGTGAGATAAAACATCCTTTCTGGATTTCACATGTCAGAGATTTTTACTGTTCAGCTCCTTCCTGCCAATATTAAGTTTTACAATGGAAATTAGCACAAGTAAGATAAAGAAAGGAGCTTCTCAGGTGGCTCAATGGTAAAGAATCCACCTGCCAATGCAGGAGACACAGGAGACGTAGGTACGATTTCCAAGTCAGGAAGATCCTCTGGAGGTGGAAATGACAATCTACTCCAGTATTCTTGCCTGGACCATCCCATGGACCGAGGAGCCTGGCTACAGTCCATAGAATCACAAGGAGTTGGACATGACTGAGCAACTAACACACATTCAAGATAAAGAAAGATGTTGGTCAGGTCATTTAATGGTGTGATTCAGGCCATCAGATTTGTAGAAAGTGATTCAACACCTCAAAATATCTCTGCTTTTTATAGTTTTCAAAATGACCTTTATTTTGTAAGTATTTTTCCGTCTATCAGAAATGAGAACAAGGATGGCACAGACACTACGTTTTCACAGCCTCTTCTTAGAGTTGCCACAAGAGCAAGGCGATTTATTCATGATTCATTTCTTCTTGAATTCAGAGAATAGAGAAGCACAGAATCAAAGGCAAGTGCTAATTATCATTCATTCATTTAGTATTCATGAACACTTTCTATACACCAGGTCCTTTTCCTGTCACTGGAGAGATGGGGAAAATAAAATAGACTTGTATGGGGTGATGGTCATGGTTAGATTGATCTAATAAAGCATGGTGAGATAAAGATAGAGAATCTTCAGGTATACAAGGAAGCATCAGGGTTAGGAGGAGTTAACATGATCTAAAGAAACAGAAATGAAAAGATTTTCTTAAGAGGTAAGACTGAGACTTAGACTTGAAAGGTTAGCACAAGTTGGTCAGGAAAATGGTAGTGAGGGAGGAGGAAAAGGCAGAGAAAGGGTTGTACCTGGAGATAAAAGTGGCTGGGGAGAGAGTTGGAAGAAAGAGACATGTTGGCAATTTAAGGGAGGGGTTGCAGATTGGAAAAAGAGATGGCAAAGTATTCAGTGAGAATGAAGAGGGGGAAGAAGCAGATAATGGGAAATCTTACAAGGCCATTAAATAGCAGACTTTAAGGAATCATTGAAAAATTTTAAATGGGGACTAGCATGATTCTCCCATCAAGAAGCTTCCATAAGCTGCTTATCCTTTTCCATCAGAGGGCAGACAGATGAAAACCAGAATCACAGAAAACTAACCAATCTAATCACGTGGACCACAGCCTTGTCTAAGTCAATGAAACTATGAGCCATTGCATGTTAGAGCCACTCAAGGTGGATGGGTCATGATGGAGAGCTCTGACAAAACGTGGTCCACTGGAGAAGGGAATAGCAAACCACTTCAGCATTCTTGCCTTGAGAACCCCATGAACAGTAAGAAAAGGCAAAATAATAAGACATTGAAAGATGAACTCTCAAGATGGGTACATGCCCAATATGCTACTGGAGATCAGTGGAGAAATAACTCCAGAAAGAATGAAGAGATGGAGCTAATGCAAAAACGACACCCAGTTGTGGGTGTGACTGGTGATGGAAGTAAAGTCTGATGCTATAAAAAGCAATATTGCATAGAAACCTGGAATGCTAAGTCCATAAATCAAGGAAAATTGGAAGTGGTCAAACAGGAGATGACAAGAATGAACATCGGCATTTTAGGAATCAGCAAATTAAAATGTACTGACATGGGTGAATTTAACTCAGATGACCATTATATCTACCACTGTGGGCAAGAATCCCTTAAAAGAAATGGAGTAGCCATCAAAATCAACAAAAGAGTCCCAAATGCAGTGCTTGGATATGATCTCAAAAGCGACAGAATGATCTCTGTTTGTTTCCAATGCAAACCATTCAATATTACAGTAATCTGAGTCTATGCCCCAACCAATAATGCTGAAGAAACAGAAGTTGAATGGTTCTATGCAGACCTACAAGATCTTTTAGAACTAACACCTAAAAAAGATGTCCTTTTCATTATAGGGGACTGCAATGCAAAAGTAAGAAGAAACACCTGGAGTAACAACAAATTTGGCCTTGAAGCACAGAATGAAGCAGGGCAAAGACTAACAGAGCTTTGCCAATAGAATGCACTGGTCATGGCAAACAGCCTCTTCCAACAACACAAAAGAAGAGTCTTCACATGGACATCACCAGATGGTCAACACCGAAATCAGATTGATTATATTCTTTGCAGCCAAAGATGGAGAAGCTCTATATGGTCACCAAAAACAAGACCAGGAGCTGAATGTGGCTCAAATCATGAATGCCTTATTGCCAAATTGAGACTTAAATTGAAGAAAGTAAGGTAAACCACTATACCATTCATGTATGACTTAAATCAAATCCCTTACAACTATACAGTGGAAATGACAAATAGATTCAAGGGATTAGATCTGATAGACAGAGTACCTGAAGAACTGTGGATGGAAGTTTGTGACATTGTACAGGAAGCAGTGATCAAGACCATCCACAATAAAAAGACATGCAAAAAGGCAAAATGGTTATCTGAGGAGGTCTTACAAACAGCTATGAAAAGAAGAGAAGTGAAAGGAAAAGGAGGAAAGAAAAGATACACCCACTTGAATGCAGTGTTCCAAAGGACAGCAAGGAGAGATAAGAAAGCCTTCCTCAGTAATTAACGCAAAGAAATAGAAAACAACAGAATGGGAAAGACTAAAGATCTCTTCAAGAAAATTAGAGATACCAAGGGAACTTTTCATGCAAAGACGGTCACAATAAAGGACAGAAACGTTATGGACCTGACAGAAGCAGAAGATATTAAGAAGAGGTGGCAAGAATACACAGAGGAACTATACAGAAAAGATCTTCATGACCTAGATAATCACAATGATGTGATCACTCACCTAGAGCCAGATAACCTGGAATGTGAAGTCAAGTGGGCCTTAGGAAGTATCACTNGGAACTATACAGAAAAGATCTTCATGACCTAGATAATCACAATGATGTGATCACTCACCTAGAGCCAGATAACCTGGAATGTGAAGTCAAGTGGGCCTTAGGAAGTATCACTATGAACAAAGCTAGTGGAGGTGATGAAATCCCAGTTGAGCTATTTCAAGTCCTAAAAGATGATGCTGTAAAAGTGGTGGACTCAATATGCCAGCAAATTTGGAAAATTCAGCAGTGGCCACAGGACTGGGAAAAGTGAGTTTTCATTTCAATCCCAAAGAAAGGCAATGCCAAAGGATACTCAAACTATTGCACTATTGCACTTATCTCACATGCTAGCAAAGTAATGCTCAAAATTCTCCAACCAGGCTTCAACAGTAAGTGAACTGTAAACTTCCAGATATTCAAGCTGGATTTAGAAAAGGCAGAGGAACCATAGATCGAATTGCCAACCTCTGTTGCATCATCAAAAAAGCAAGAGTTCCAGAAAAACATCTGATTCTGCTTTACTGACTATGCCAAAGCCTTTGACTGTGTGGATCACAACAAACTGGGAAATTTTTCAAGAAATGGGAATACCAGACCAACTGACTTGCCTCTTGAGAAATCTGTATGCCGGTCAAAAAGCAACCATTAGAACTGGACATGGAACAACAGACTGATTCTAAATAGGNCCAACAACACAAGAGAAGACTCTACACATGGACATCATCAACACCAAAATCAGACTGATTATATTCTATGCAGCCAAAGATGGAGAAGCTCTGTACTGTCAACAAAAACAAGACCAGGAGCTGACTGTGGCTCACATCAGGAACTCCTTATTACTAAATTCAAACTTAAACTGAAGAAATTAGGGAAAACCGCTAGAACATTCAGGTATGACTTAAATCAAATCGCTTACGATTATACAGTGGAAGTGAGAAATAGATTTAAGGGCCTAGATCTGATAGATAGAGTGCCTGATTAATTGTATAACCTTAGGTGTATAGGTACAGCCTGACTATATTCTGAGCTGAGCACTAGGCTTTCTCTCTTAAAACTAGGTTGGCAAGGCATCATCCAAACAGGTACAGTAACAGCAATTCTCAATGGCCATCCAAATGAGCATCTGATGAGTCATATAAAATGTAGGCAGCCCAGGAACTCCTACATGAACTCCAAATGCATAAGATGGAAAGCCAAACAAAGTTCTAAAGAGTGTTAGCTTACCTAAGGAATGACATGGAGGGGGAGAAGCAAGAATAAGACTTCACTCTTAGGCTGACTCCATATAGCTCAGGGATATGCTTGGGGTGTCAAGAATCACGTCTTGGGGAATCAAAAGTGAAGAGTTATTGCACAGATGATAATGTGAACATTCAGAGGAAGATGAGAAAAACCCACAGACTATAAAATAAAAACAGTGTTATGAGTGCAAATACAGTTGAATTCTCAATGTTAAGGATAGAAGAGATGTAAAAAATGCATTCATGTTGTCCAACTCTGCATTTTATAGATGAAAAAGCAAAATCTACATTTGAAGTGGTTTTCCCTACTTTCTTCAATTTAANATGATAATGTGAACATTCAGAGGAAGATGAGCAAAACCCACAGACTATAAAATAAAAACAGTGTTATGAGTGCAAATACAGTTGAATTCTCAATGTTAAGGATAGAAAAGATGTAAAAAAATGCATCTATGTTGTCCAACTCTGCATTTTATAGATGAAAAAGCAAAATCTACATTTGAAGTGGTTTTCCCTACTTTCTTCAATTTAAATCTGAATTTGGCAATAAGAAGTTCATGATCTGGGCCACATGCAGCTCCTGGTCTTGTGTTTACTGACTGTATAGAGCTTCTCCATCTTTGGCTGCAAATAATATAATCAATCTGATTTCGGTGTTGGCCATCTAGTGATGTCCATGTGTGGAGTCTTCTCTTGTGTTGTTGGAAGAGGGTGTTTGCTATGACCAGTGCATTCTTTTGGCAAAACTTTTTAGTCTTTGCCCTACTTCATTTTGTACTCCAAGGCCAAATTTGCCTGTTATTTCAGGTGTTTCTTGCCTTCTTACTTTTGCATTCTAGTCCCCTGTAATGAAGAGGACATCTTTTGGGGGAGTTAGTTCTAAAAGGTCTTGAGGTATTCATAGAACCATTCAACTTCAGCTTCTTCAGTGTTATTGGTTGAGACATACTTGGATAACTGTGATATTGAATGGTTTGCCTTGGAAATGAGCAGAGATCATTCTGCCACTTTTGAGATCGCATTTAAGAACTGCATTTGGGACTCTTCTGTTGACTAAGAGGGCAACTACATTTCTTCTAAGAGATCCTTGCCCACAGTAGTAGATATAATGGTCATCTGAATTAAATTTATGCATTCCAGTCCATTTCAGTTTGCTGATTCCTAAAATGTCAATGTTCACACTTGCCATCTCCTATTTGACCAGTACCACTTTTCCTTGATTTATGGACCTAACATTCCAGCTTCCTATGCAATATTGCTCTTTACAACACCAGACCTTGCTTCTATCACCAGTCACATCTACAACTGGGTGTTGTTTTTGCTTTGGCTCCATCTTTTCATTCTTTCTGGAGTTATTTCTCCACTGATCTCCAGTAGTATATTGGGCACCTACTGACCTGGAGAGTCTTTCAATATCTTATTTTTTGCCTTTTCATACTGTTCATGCGGTTCTCAAGGCAAGAATACTAAAGTGGTTTGCCATTCCCTTCTGCAGTGGACCACATGTTGTCAGAACTCTCCACCGTAACTGGTCCATCTTGGGTGGCCCTACATGGCATGGCTTAGTTTCATTGACTTAGACAAGGCTGTGGTCCATGTAATTAGATTGGTTAGTTTTCTGTAATTGTGGTTTCAGTCTGTGTGCCCTCTGATGCCATCTCTCAGTGCCTACTCTCTTACTGGGGTTTCTCTTACCTTGAATGTGGAGTAAATTCAGGCTTAAATTGAAGAAAGTAAGAAAAAACCACTAAACCATTCAGGTATGACCTAATCAAATTCCTTTTGATTATACAGCAGAAGTGAGAAATAGATTTAAGGGACTAGATCTGATAGATAGAGTGCTTGATGAACTATGAACGGAGGTTCGTGACATTGTACAGGAGACAGAGATCAAGACCATCCCCATGGAAAAGAAATACAAAAAAGCAAAATGGCTGTCTGAGGAGGCCTTACAAATAGCTGAGAAAAGAAGAGAAGTGGAAAGCAAAGGAGAAAAGGAAAGATACACCCATTTGACTGCAGAGTTCCAAAGAATAGCAAGGAGAGATAAGAAAGCCATCCTCAGTGATCAGAGCAAAGAAATAGAGGAAAACAATAGAATTGGAAAGACTAGAGATCTTTTCAAGAAAATTAGAGATATCAAGGGAACATTCTATGCAAAGATGGCTTCAATAAAGGACAGAAATGGTAGGGACCTAACAGAAGCAGAAGATATTAAAAAGAGGTGGCAAGAATACACAGAAGACTTGTACAAAAAAGATCTTCATGACCCAGATAACCACGATGATGTGATCACTCACCTAAAGCCAGACATCCTGGAATATGAAGTCAAGTGGGCCTTAGAAAGTATTACTATGAACAAAGCTAGTGGAGGTGATGGAATCACAGCTGAGGTATTTCAAATCCTGAAGGACGATGCTATGAAAGTGCTGCACTCAATATGCCAGCAAATTTGGAAAGCTCAGCAGTGACCACAGGATTGGAAAAGGTCAGTTTTCATTCCAATCTCAAAGAAAGGCAATGACAAAAAATGCTCAAACTACCACACAATTGCACTCATCTCACCTGTTAACAAAGTAATGCTCAAAATTCTCCAAGCCAGGCTTCAGCAATATGTGAACCATGAACTTCCAGATATTCAAGCTGGTTTTAGAAAAGGCAGAGGGACCAGAGATCAAATTGCCAACATCTGCTGGATCATGGAAAAGGTGAGAGAGTTCCAGAAAAACATCTATTTTGCTTGATTGACTATGCCAAAGCCTTTGACTGTGTGGATCACAATAAACTGTGGAAAATTCTGAAAGAGATGAGCTGCCAGACCATCTGACCTGCCTCTTGAGAAATCTGTATGTAGGTCAGGAAGCAACAGTTAGAACTGGACATGGAACAACAGAATGGTTCCAAATAGGAAAAGGGGTACAGTAAGTCTGTATATTGTTACCCTGCTTATTTAACTTCTATGCAGAGTACATCATGAGAAACTCTGGGCTGGATAAAGCACAAACTGGAATCAAGGTTGCCAGGGGAAAATATCAATAATCCCAGATAACACCACCCCTATGGCAAAAAGTGAAGAACTACAGAGCCTCTTGATGAAAGTGAAAGAAGAGAGTGGAAAAGTAGGCTTAAACCTCAACATTCAGAAAACGGAGATCATGGCATCTGATCCCATCACTTCATGGCAAATAGATGGGGAACAGTGGAAACAGTGAGAGACTTTTTTTTTTTGGCTCCAAAATCACTGCAGATGGTGACAGCAACCATGAAATTAAAAGATGCTTACTGTTTGGGAGGAAAGTTATGACCAACCTAGATAGCATATTAAAAATCAGAGACGTTACTTTGCCAACAAAGGTCCATCTAGTCAAGGCTATGGTTTTTC
>SJYW01000634.1:53911-84669 GCA_006410735.1 Raphicerus campestris | reverse complement strand
AAAAAATATAGATTTATTTATTTTAATTGGAGGTTAATTACTTTACAATATTGTATTGGTTTTGCCATACATCAACATGAATCCGCCACAGGTATACACGTGTTGCCCATCCTGAACCCCCCTTTCTCCTCCCTCCCCATACCATCCCTCTGGGTCGTCCCAGTGCACCAGCCCCAAGCATCCTGTATCCCGCATCAAACCTGGACCAGCAATTCGTTTCATATATGATATTATACATGTTTCAATGCCATTCTCCCAAATCATCCCACCCTCTCCCTCTCCCACAGAGTCCAAAAGACTGTTCTATACATCTGTGTCTCTTTTTGTTTTAACCAGCATATGGTAAGGAAGGAAAGACTAGTCAAGGACTAGTCACTGCAAGAGGTGGCAGTCTGGAATCACAATTCATAGCTGGGTGAATTCCAGCTGTATCACTTCCCTGCCTGTTGGGTTGTAAGTGACTAGGTCTGTACATGTTTTTCAACTTTTATGAGTATCTTTGGGGGCCAAACAGTTCCTGTGAATGAGAGATTTGAAGTTTTTGTTCTTTTCTTCCACCAGCTCAAAGATTTTTAATCTTTTCTTAAATCTGTTTCTTCAACTCAAAGACTTGAGAACATGTTCTAGAGTGAGAAGATAATGTACATAATTTCTGGTCATGAATATTCACAAGGTAGTTGGTTACTGGGATTCTGGGTCATATTTTAAGAAGGAATCAATTCTGAAAAGAAGCAAATGGATATACTTTTGCTCTTACTAATATTTCCACACTATTTCCTCTCCTTATAAAGGAATTTCCTAATTGTCCAAAACTGAGACCTTTGCTTCCACCAAGCAACAAGATTCCTAGGATTTCCTAACGCTTATGGGAACTCTTTTCCTTCCACCTCTACATTTTCCAGATTTGCTGAGCTGTCTTTAAGGCCTTCAGAATCACCAGGCATATTTATTTTGCATTTTTTCTGCCATACGTGAAGATAAGTATATTTCAGAGTAACAGTTCTCAAACTTGGGAGCCTATGAAAGTCAGTTGAGAGATTTGCTAAAAATACAGAGACCCAAGCCTTCTCTGTTTTGTTTTGGTTTTTTTTCCTCCTTGCAAGCCACAATTTGAAGCAGAATCTCAAGTTCCCCAACCAGTGACTGAACCAGTGCTGTATATAGTTGGAACCACAGTCTTCACTACTGGACTGCCAGGTAAGTCCCCACGCCCTCTCCTTATATGAATGCCAGCCTTTCTATGATTTCTCAGCTCTCCCCACAAAGATTCTGATATATGTGGATGTTTCAAAGAATTTGGGGTAACATGCGTCAGCTGTCCCAGGAAGGTTCTGAGTAACCGACGACTGAAATGTTCTATTTTAGAATGAAAGTCAGGCCCTACAACAGACTCACTCAACTCACGTGCTGCTCCCTGACGGTCATCTTGAAATTTAATTTTTAATATTCTTTGCTAGAATAGGAGAATATCAATATAAATATTATATTGCATCCATCTATGATACATGTTTCTCCCATTTTAATGTCTTTGAGACTGGATTATGTTTTAAAATCAGCATTCTAAAAATATTGGTCAGCATCTCTTCTTGCACACTAGCACCTAATGCTGTAACTTACAATAAAAATTTAGAGACAATGAACTAAATGGGAAGGAAATTTAAAAAAAGAATGGAAATATGTATACATAGAACTGACTCACTTTACTGTACAGCAGAAACTTACACGACATTGTAATGCACCTACAACAAAAATATAAAAATTAATGATAAGAAAGCCCTACTATAATTCAAGTAAGAGATGCTATAACCAAACAACTCAAGTAATATTGTATAAATAAGATGGTAGAAAGACACAATATTAAAATGATTAATTCAGACCAGGATATTTAACTATGAAAGTATAAAAAAGTGAAATTGACATGGTGACCCATTATCTAACCACCTAGGGAACGGAAGTCTTCTCTTGCAGGGCTCAAATTGGTATGTCAGGAGCCATGAAAGGGAGAGGCTTGATCCACATTTCAGCCCTGCATTTATTGACTTCTGGGTCAAACAAACTCAGGTGCATCATGAGTAACTTTCAGAAAACAGACTATTTCAGAGTTGCCAATTTCCACATAACAAGCTACCTCAGAGTCAACTGTTTAAAACAATGGCAGTTTTAAAAATTATTGCTGTATACCATGGCTCCAAGGGTTACCTAAACTTAACTAAGTGGGGTTCATTGGGCCTGCATGTGGCTGCAGTCAGACCATGAGTGACTAAGGGCTGAAAGCATCTCACGTATCTGATGCCTGGCATGAAAAGTCACAAACAGCTGAAGTAGGGACATTTGGGTTCCTTGGGCCTCTCATCTCCATTGTGGCTTTTTTATGAGGTCTCTCCAGGATAATGAATTCTGGTGTCATATTTCTTACATGTAGGCTCAGAGTGTCAAAGGTGGTTTTTTCCAGGGAGAGAAAAGAAAAGAGGTAGAAATAGGGCTAGTAATTATTGTTTAGTCACTAAGTCATGATGGACTCTGAGACCTCATGGACTGTTACCCCACCAGGCTCCTCTGTGGATTCCCCACGCAAGAATACTGGAGTGGGTTCCTACTCCCTTCCAGGGGATCTTCCTGACCCGGGGATCGAACCTGCATCTCCTGCATCTCCTGAGCTGGCATGTGGATTCTTTACCACTGAGCCACCAGGGAAACCCAGGGGTAGGAATAGGTATATATAGAGAGAGACAAAGACAGAGATTGAGGCAGGGACAAAGATGGAAAGAGAGCCTGGAGAAACTGCTCAGCTCTGTATGATCCAGTCTCGCTAATCACGGGTCCTCTGCATGGCATTTATCAGAACTAAATCACTAAACCCAGTCTATATATTCAAGGGGCAGGTATTTAAATTAATGGATATGATTTAAAGCTGCCACAAAGAGGTATTTTAAATTTTAAAAAGTGACCATTCTCCAAATACTACAGTCAAGCCTTCCATTTTAAACAGTCTCTACTGGGAAAGATAATCACTGAAAAACTTGATGACTTTTTTATTCTTAAAAAGTTTTAAAAGTTACAGCAATATTTTTCACTAGTAGAGGAAAAGTCATAACTACATGCATTTTTCTGAGGCAAACAGAATTCTAAACAACCTAAAAAAAATCACAGATTAGCAAGCATGTCTTTCCTGATCAATCAATACAAAGTCTCTCAACAAAGTTGCTTAAAATACCATATATAATATTTCTTTATGAAATATTCGTTACTACCATGTGTGGAAGACCATTTTCAAAATACACTATGAAAGGACTAGCATCCCTCAGAATTAATTACCTCAGGTTAGTGGAAGGTTTTATTTCTTACCTGTGAACTGCATCCAGAGAAATATAATAAGGTCTAGTGATCTGAATAAGCAAAACAATAAATATGCTCTATATGCTTTATTTTTCAGTGAAATAAATATCAAGCAGGCAATGCCCATGCTCTGTATTTAGACTCAGCTTTAAAAACCTGCACATTCATATTTAAAAGCAGCAAGCTGAGCCTCCCAAAATAATTCTGTGTTGCTTCATGTTATTTAAGATCATGAGTGCGTGTGAATGGGAATCCATGCTGTTTAGGGTAAAGAGTCTGCAGGAAAAGCATTTTGAGGTTGATTTTCAATTGCAAGTGGCTTCCCTGGTGCCTCAGAGGTTAAAGCATCTGCCAACAATGCGGGAGACCTGGGTTCAATCCCTGGGTTGGGAAGATACCCTGGAGAAGGAAATGGCAACCCACTCCAGTATTCTTGCCTGGAGAATCCCATGGACGGAGGAGCCTGGTAGGCTACAGTCCATGGGGTTGCAAAGAGTCGGACACGACTGAGCGACTTCACACAGGGGGAAATCATAGATTTAATGGGAGGTAGGCAATGTTGGTAAGTAGTATATTCAACTTAAAGAAAAAATCTGTTGCCCATGTATCATCAATTAGCGTGATTTAAAATTCCACTTTTTTATGTACATACCTATCCTAAAATTCAGCCACTGACAAACCTTAAAGATAGGTTTTCAATGTACTAGAGGAACTGATGACGCTAAAGATTTCCATTAAGATATTTCCAAGGTAATGTCACTAATGAAACACAGTTTATTTTAAACACCATCCTGAGTGTCTGAAATACACTATTTCATTGAACTCTCACCACAAACCTACAAGGGCAATGATATTCTCTCAATTTTAGATCTGAGAGGCCTACTGTACAAATCACCCAATTTTCTGCAAATGCTCAAGGAATCATTTCAACTCTTCGCAACAATGAAAGAAGAATCTAAATAATCTTCTAGCAGGCAATATCCACTCTCTTGTTTCATATCGGTCCATTTTTAGAAGACTCCTTTCTCAAATGCCGTCCCTTACTACCATCAGCCTTACAGGATATCTAACTCCCAGACCAGCAATCAATTAATCCAGATAAAACAAAAAAAGTTATGAGACTGTGGGTCCTCCCCAACCCCATAAGTCAGTGAAGCAAAACAATTAATTCAACTTGGAACATGATCACTGAATTAGGCCTTAAATTAAGTCAATACAAATCTCTACTAAACATATATGCTGTGACAGGCAAAAGAATAAAACAATTATACCTGTTAGCCATCTGTATGTCTTTTTTGAAAAACTGTTCAGATCTATTTTATGTGACTGTTTAGGGAGTTTATTTGCTACTGAGTATATAAATTCTATATACAGTTCAGATATTCCCTGATTGCTCAGATAATAAAGAATCTGCCTGCTATGTGTGAGACCTGGATTTGATCCCTGGANTTACTACCATGTGTGGAAGACCATTTTCAAAATACACTATGAAAGGACTAGCATCCCTCAGAATTAATTACCTCAGGTTAGTGGAAGGTTTTATTTCTTACCTGTGAACTGCATCCAGAGAAATATAATAAGGTCTAGTGATCTGAATAAGCAAAACAATAAATATGCTCTATATGCTTTATTTTTCAGTGAAATAAATATCAAGCAGGCAATGCCCATGCTCTGTATTTAGACTCAGCTTTAAAAACCTGCACATTCATATTTAAAAGCAGCAAGCTGAGCCTCCCAAAATAATTCTGTGTTGCTTCATGTTATTTAAGATCATGAGTGCGTGTGAATGGGAATCCATGCTGTTTAGGGTAAAGAGTCTGCAGGAAAAGCATTTTGAGGTTGATTTTCAATTGCAAGTGGCTTCCCTGGTGCCTCAGAGGTTAAAGCATCTGCCAACAATGCGGGAGACCTGGGTTCAATCCCTGGGTTGGGAAGATACCCTGGAGAAGGAAATGGCAACCCACTCCAGTATTCTTGCCTGGAGAATCCCATGGATGGAGGAGCCTGGTAGGCTACAGTCCATGGGGTTGCAAAGAGTCGGACACGACTGAGCGACTTCACACAGGGGGAAATCATAGATTTAATGGGAGGTAGGCAATGTTGGTAAGTAGCATATTCAACTTAAAAAAAAAAAATCTGTTGCCCATGTATCATCAATTAGCATGATTTAAAATTCCACTTTTTCATGTACATACCTATCCTAAAATTCAGCCACTGACAAACCTTAAAGATAGGTTTTCAATGTACTAGAGGAACTGATGACGCTAAAGATTTCCATTAAGATATTTCCAAGGTAATGTCACTAATGAAACACAGTTTATTTTAAACACCATCCTGAGTGTCTGAAATACACTATTTCATTGAACTCTCACCACAAACCTACAAGGGCAATGATATTCTCTCAATTTTAGATCTGAGAGGCCTACTGTACAAATCACCCAATTTTCTGCAAATGCTCAAGGAATCATTTCAACTCTTCACAACAATGAAAGAAGAATCTAAATAATCTTCTAGCAGGCAATATCCACTCTCTTGTTTCATGTCGGTCCATTTTTAGAAGACTCCTTTCTCAAATGCCGTCCCTTACTACCATCAGCCTTACAGGATATCTAACTCCCAGACCAGCAATCAATTAATCCAGATAAAACAAAAAAAGTTATGAGACTGTGGGTCCTCCCCAACCCCATAAGTCAGTGAAGCAAAACAATTAATTCAACTTGGAACATGATCACTGAATTAGGCCTTAAATTAAGTCAATACAAATCTCTACTAAACATATATGCTGTGACAGGCAAAAGAATAAAACAATTATACCTGTTAGCCATCTGTATGTCTTTCTTGAAAAATTGTTCAGATCTATTTTATGTGACTGTTTAGGGAGTTTGCTACTGAGTATATAAATTCTATATACAGTTCAGATATTCCCTGATTGCTCAGATAATAAAGAATCTGCCTGCTATGTGGGAGACCTGGATTTGATCCCTGGATCAGGAAGATCCCCTGAAGAAGCAACCCACTCCAGTATTCTTGCCTGGAGAATCCCATGGACAGAGGAGCCTGGCAGGCTATATTTAATGGGGTTGCAAAGAGTCAGACATGACTGAGTGACTGACACTATCAGATAAATAATTTACAAACATTTTCCCTGATTTCGTAGGCTGCGTTTTCATTTTATTAATGATTTTCTTTTCTTCACAAAGATTTTTAGTTTGATATAGTCCCACTTTTTTTTTTTTTCCACTGCTTCTGCTTTTGGAGTCAAATTCAAAAAATCATTGCCAAGACTGGGATGTCATAGAGCTTATCACCAATGTTTTCTTCTAGGAGGTTTATGGTCTCAGGTCTTGTACTTTATCTAAGTCTTTAATCCAGTGAGTTAAATTTTGTGTACAGTGTAAGACAGTGGCCCAGTTTCATTCTCTTGCATGTGGCTGTCCAGTTTCCCAGACCATTTAATGGACAGACACAGCAGACTACACTGTTTCTGAACATTAGCAAGTAATTTTCAGGATTCCATGTCCTGAAAGATATTAACCAAGAAGATATCTAATTTGTTACAATTATTTGCTGCCCAAATCCTCATAATATGAAAAACTAATTAATGAAATCCATTTCAAAGCAGAAATTCTGACTTTTTTAATGATATGAAAGATGATACTGAGGACATGGTATTAGGAATAGGGATTACATGAAGCAAGGAGGCAATTCTGAATACAGTGGTTGAAGAACTAGTATCTGCAGTGACCTTTTAAGTCCAATTTGATGTGCTGAATCCTATAAGATATATCAGTAACAAATGCAAAACTCTATACTAGAGATTAGAAAACCAATGAACAAAAATAGCATGGAAAAGCTGCATAACAAAACATGAAGAAAATCTCCTTAGGAGTGTTAGCAGCAATAGGTATACAACAGAATAATCTATCATACGAGATTCTTGCAAACAGTCGCCCTAGGCTTTTTCTACCTAGAGTGTGGTCTTTGAACCAGCTAAATCAGTGTTACCTGGGAACTGGCTAGTAATGCAGAATCTTGGGACGCACTCCAGACATAGACAGTCTCTGCAGATTCAAAAGGTTCCCAAGTGACTGCGTATGCACATCAAGGTTTGGGAAACGCCACCCTAGGCTCTTAACCAGGTCAGACCAGATGAAACTCTAGTCCAGAGACAATATACTTACAACAGAGTGTCTGTAATCACATATTAGACAGGGAACAGGCTCAAACCTGTATAACTATCAGGATTATTCAAAGGCACTGGGGATGTTTAGTTCAGAATGCACCATCCCATACATGGTAGCCACTAGCTAATAATATGCAAATATTTAGCACTTAGAATGAAGCTAGCCCAAATTAAGATGGTCTACAAATATAAAATACACCCCTAACTGTGAAGACTTAGTAAGAAAAAAATGAAAGTGAAATATCTCTTTAATAATATTTATATTGAATATGTTGAAATAATATGTTGGATATAGTGGATTAACTCAAATACATTACTATTCACCTATTTCAATCTGCATTTTTAAAGTGACTTACTAGAAATGTTTAAATTGCCTACATGGCTCCCATTTTATTTCTACTGGACGATGCTGCTGTAGACACATTCATGAGTAGGCATGGTGGTTCTCTTCAAATGTGTGGAGCACCACTGTATGGATGAACTATTAATCTATCTCAGACTGAACCAAAGATTAGAACCAGGACAATGTTATGTGATCCAGAGCAGGTAGAGAAATCACTTGTTTTCAAAAAATGCCCGTAAGGAATGTCATCACTTTCACATATTCATCACTGAATCTGAGAATCATGAAAAGGTTGCACTTCCTGTCATACAAAATAACCTGAAAAGACAGTAAGGAAAAAGAGACAGGAAAATCTACTTAGCCATCAAAAACATTGCCTCATGAGCAGTTCCCAATGTATGCTCTCTCTGCCTCAAGAGAAAAATTACAACAACACATTTTACTTTCTCTTTGGAGGACTGGTGGAGGTCTAGGCAGGTTAGAGTATGATCATAAGAACTGACATCCATACTTGCAGGTGGACATTTTCCTGAAGATGCCATGAGCCCTCACTATAGTCTATGTGGATAAATAACATATCACCTGTTAGAACAAATATTTCTTTGTTGAGACTGTCAAGTTCCCCAGCCAGCCAGCTTCACCAATGTAGGAGAAAATAAGTAAATGAACGCAGTCATCCTGTTTCCATAAACCTATGATGAACATTGATAATACAGATAAGAAAAATATCTATTTCACTACTAGGATATTAAAGATAATACCAAAAAAATAACTCTTTTAATTTCGAGACAAAGGTACAAATTCTGACTGATAATTCAGATTTAAGTAATTCATCTTCTCAGCACCTATTAAAGACTCTTGAGAGTCCCTTGGACTGCAAGGAGATCCAACCTGTCCATCCTAAAGGAGATCAGTCCTGGGTGTTCACTGGAAGGACTGATGCTAAAGCTGAAACTCCAATACTTTGGCCACCTCATGCGAAGAGCTGACTCATTGGAAAAGACTCTGATGCTGGGAGGGACTGGGGGCAGGAGGAGAAGGGGACGACGAGGATGAGATGGCTGGATGACATCATTGACTCAATGGACATGAGTTTGAGTGAACTCCGAGAGTTGGTGATGGACAAGGAGGCCTAGCATTCTGTGATTCATGGAGTCGCAAAGAGTCAGACACGACTGAGCGACTGAACTGAACTGAAATGAAGTGATTATTTATTGCACTTCTCTATATCTCAGATGGTAAAGAATCTGCCTGCAGTACAGGAGACCCAGGTTCAATCCCTGGGTCAGGAAGATCCTCTGCATAAGGAATTGGCAATCGCGTATTCTTGTCTGGAGAATCCTATGGACAGAGGAGCCCGGTAGGCTACAGTCCATGGAGTCACAAAGAGCCAGACATGACTAAGCGACTAAGACACACACGAGTCTGACTCTGACCCTGACCGGATCCATGAAATCTCAGAAAGTAAATTTTTTTCTCAGGCTGTGTGTTTGGTTTTAAGAGATCAGGCCTGTAAAAAGAAAATAAAATACTAAATTATTGAATCTGGCACAAAGAATCTTATCTTTGAATTTTAAAATATCAGTAGCCCAAAGCAGTTCAAATACTGCTGTCTGATTTGGATTTAGTTTCAAGAGAACTCAGGTTGGGTCCTAGTTCTCATCACAGTTAAATTATGAGATTTCAGTTTGCTCAGTACTTAATAAGAGCACTGGCTGTTGTGCTATCATTCCTCCAGCCCTACTCTTCTTAGTCCATATTCCTACATAAATGCAAGGAAAACAGGACCTCCTTTTTAACCCAAGAAAATCCATATTTATCCAAATAAAGTCTATGTGATATTTAAGATCGAATAACCTTACAGAGATATTTTAATACATATTTCTAAAAGTATGTAGCTCCCCAAAGACTTTTTAAAATTTATAAAGCCATCTATCTTGAATGCATTATGAATGCTAAGTAAGAGGTGGATGGACTGAAATACATACACACACACATCCCATTCCATGCCAGATTTTAAAGTCTAATGCTGTAATTCCTGAAGCAAACTAGGATCTACATTTTCAGATTCCCATTAAAATGAAAGCTCTCTCCTAGCTATCATTATCTCACTCATTCTGTAAACTGTGCAATCAGTTACAGCATAAAGTAGCATAGCCAAGAACATCTATATCGCTTCATGTTTCAATGGAGAACTGCTGGATATATGGGGCATCTGCTGTTTATTTTAACCTCATCTCTTTTAGAGATGCTATGTTCTTCTTATTACCAGGATTCTGAGGCATTGATGGTTTTTCACAAGTCTCAGTTAACTAGATCCTTTTTCTTATTAATTACAATATTTGGCTGGAAAACTACTTTGTCACTACTAAACTTCATGCATGGGAAGTATTAATAATATCTTTAATCTAGCTTCATGGAAAGCAATTTAGTTAACTTTGCCCATGACCAAGCTTGCTGTAAATAGAGTGGAAAGGTCATGATCAGGGGGATGACCTGTAGCTGACTGAGTACCACTGACCCCATGTATGGGGACTGGCGTGTGCCCAGGATAGGGTCACCTAATGTGACATGGCACAGGGTCTCACTGTCCAGTGGCCTGAAGACCAAGGACTAACTAGGGAGCCACAGCGGTGCTGGGAGAGCAGTTCCAAAGTGAAAAGCAGCTTTTTGTCCTTAACTTTTAGGACCTGGAATAGCCGATGGTATCAACATTTGTCTCATCCTTGTGATGAGTATGACCCACTGGTCAGTTTTATAAAAGCAGGACCTCAATATGCTTTTTTACTTTATAGCTCTGTATCATTTCCCTAACACAATGCCACTATTCAGCAGGAACAGAATAAGTATCTATAGGGTTTTGTCTTATCTGTTTTAATTAAAATATAGTTGTTTTACAATGTCATATTAATTTCAGACATCTGAAACAACACAGTGAATCACAGCACAGTGATTCAGTTACAGACAGGTTCCCCTGAATAGTATATAAATAGATAGATAGATAGATCCCTGGTAGCTCAGATGGTAAAGCATCTGCCTGCAATGCGAGAGAGCTGGGTTCAACCCCTGGGTCAGGAAGACCCCCTGGAGAAGGAAACAATAACCCACTCCAGGACTCTAGTACTCTTGCTTGGAAAACCCCAGGGACTGAGGAGCCTGGTAGGTTACAGTCCATGGGATTGCAAAGAGTTGGACACAACTGAGAAACCTCACTTTCACATGTTTTTTATGTATATTATATATATATATGTGGTAGTACTAAATATATATTATATATGTTTTCTCATTATACGTTATTACAAGATATTGAATATAGTTCCCTGTACTATACACTAAGTCCCTATTGGTAATCTAAATAAATACTTATTAAATGAGTAAATAAATCTCATCCATTATAGGGCGGTTGTTAAGGACTAAACTGTCTCCTCTAAAATTCAATTGCTGAAATCTTAACACTTAGTACCTTAAAACGTGACCTTATTTGGAAATAAGGTCATTGCAGGTGTAACCAGTTAAGGGAGGTCGTCAAGGAGTAGGCTGAGCCTCGAACCCAACGTGACTATTGCTTTTCACAAAGGAACTCCATTTGAAAAGATGACACACACAGGGAGAGCATCATATAAAAATGAACAGAAAGACTGGGGTGGTGTGATAGAAAACACAGACCCCAAAGTGTGGCAGAAGCCACTGCAAGCTTGGAGAGGTGAGGAAAAGAATCTGCCTTGAAGCTCTCAGCAAGATGCCCTTACCTCAGATTTCTACCCCCAGAAATGCAAGACGATAAATTTCTGTTATTTAAACTACAAACTACAAACCATCTGTAGTCATTTGCTATAGCAGCCCTAGAAAACTGATGAGTATTTATGACAAATTAAAACATCTATATCTGCTTTATTGACTATGCCAAAGCCTTTGACTATGTGTNCGATAACTTTCTGTTATTTAAACTACAAACTACAAACCATCTGTAGTCATTTGCTATAGCAGCCCTAGAAAACTGATAAGAGTATTTATGACAAATTAAAACATCTATATCTGCTTTACTGACTATGCCAAAGCCTTTGACTAAGTGTATCACAATAAACTGTGGAAAATTCTAAAAGAGATGGGAATACCAGACTACCTGACCTGTCTCTTGAGAAATCTGTATGCAGGTCAGGAAGTAACAGCTAGAACTGGACATGGAACAACAAACTGGTTCCAAATAGGAGAAGGAGTACGTCAAGGCTGAATATTGTCACCCTGCTTATTTAACTTATATGCAGAGTACATCATGAGAAACGCTGAGCTGGAAGAAGCACAAGCTGGAATCAAGATTGCGGGGAGAAATCAATAACCTCAAGTATGCAGATGACACCACCCTTATGGCAGGAAGCAAAGAAGAACTAAAAAGCCTCTTGATGAAAGCAAAAGAGGAGAGTGAAAAAGTTGACTTAAAGCTCAACATTCAGAAAACTAAGATCATGGCATCCAGTCCCATCACTTTAGGCAAATACATGGGGAAAAAGTGGACATAGTGGCTGACTTTATTTTTCTGGGCTCCAAAATCACTGCAGATGATGATTGCAGCCATGAAATTAAAAGACACTTACTCCTTGGAAGGAAAGTTATGACCAACCTAGAAAGCATATTAAAAAGCAGAGATATTACTTTGCCAACAAAAATCCATCTAGTCAAGGCTATGGTTTTCCAGTAGTCATGTATGGATGTGAGAGTTGGACTATAAAGAAAGCTGCGCACCAAAGAATAAATGTTTTTGAACTGTGGTATTGGAGAAGACTCATGAAAGTCCCTTGGACTGCAAGGAGATCCAACCAGCCCATCCTAAAGATTAGTCATGAGTGTTCACTGGAAGGACTGATGATAAACCTGAAACTCCAATACTTTGCCCACCTGACACAAAGAGCTGACTCATTTGAAAAGTCCCTGATGTTGANATCTAGTCAAGGCTATGGTTTTCCAGTAGTCATGTATGGATGTGAGAGTTGGACTATAAAGAAAGCTGCGCACCAAAGAATGGATGCTTTTGAACTGTGGTGTTGGAGAAGACTCATGAAAGTCCCTTGTACTACAAGGAGATCCAACCAGTCCATCCTAAAGAAGATTAGTCATGAGTGTTCACTGGAAGGACTGATACTCCAATACTTTGCCCACCTGACGCAAAGAGCTGACTCATTTGAAAAGTCCCTGATGTTGAGAAAGATTGAAGGCAGGAGGAGAAGGGGAGCACAGAGGATGAGATGGTTGGATGGCATCACCAACTCAATGGACATGAATTTGGGTAAACTTCGGGAGTTGGTGATGGACACGGAAGCCTGGCATGCTCCAGTCCATGGGATCACAAAGAGTTGGACATGACTGAGCAACTGAACTGAACTGAAAACTTGATATTTACAAACAAAAGTCAATAGTTTAACTCAAAATCAAGAGTGCTGCTGCTGCTGCTAAGTTACTTCAGTTGTGTCCAACTCTGTGCGACCCCATAGACAGCAGCCCACCAGGCTCCCCCGTCCCTGAGATTCTCCAGGCAGGAACACTAGAGTGGGTTGCCATTTCCTTCTCCAGTGCAGGAAAGTGAAAAGTGAAAGTGAAGTCGCTTAGTCGTGTCTGAGTCTTCGCGACCCCATGGACTGCAGCCCACCAGGCTCCTCCGTCCATGGATTTTCCAGGCAAGAGTATTAGAGTGGGGTGCCATTGCCTTCTGCGAAAATCAAGAGTAGATAAGAGCTAAAAAACAGATTTTCAAGGGTGTTTATCACTATATTTAATGTTTAGAACCCTAAAATTGTACCTAGTCTATGTTTAGAAAAACATAAATACTGCCACTAAATTAAATCAGAACATTTAAACCAGCCCTTTGAAAGAAGATTGTACACAGACTCATCCCCAGTACCTAAAATATAACAGCCTAGCACGTTATGGCCAAAAACTGTAACTTATTGAATGAAAGAATGGTTAAAACAGAGAAGTATAATTCAAAATACAGGAGCAAACTGGTGAACATGCCTAATAGAACATTGAAAACTAGAAACTCAAATCCAAAATAGATTTATAGAAAAAGTGATCGCTTCTTTACCATTCCTACTTAAAAAATTTTGCTATTTTTTTTAAAGTCAAGTATATGTCAGTCACTAAGAAGGAAATCCTAATGAAAAAAACAGAAATATGCTTTATGCCCTCAGCTTGAGAAAAACATAAGTACAACAACTTTTTCAACATTTCAAAGAACTATTAAGTTTTTGCCTCATGCTGTGCAAATGGCAAAGTTGCTGTGTTTTTGAGGGGGGATTAGAAATAAACCATGTGAAAATACATTCTGAAAGATTTAATGGGAAGTATATATGTATGTGGCAACATATACCCATAAATACTTCCCCTAGTGAACTGTGTATTACACTGTCAAGTATTGATAGTATAATTTAAAAATCTTTCAATAACATAGTAATTATGCACAGAGCTGGCCACTGTTGAAAATTCTGTAAAAAAAAAAAAAAAAGAGAGAGGGAAGGTTAATACTTTACTATATGACTAACCAGGACATGTCAGTGACCACGTCTTGTTACGGCACACTGACCCAAGTCTGCTCAGTCAGCATATTTCATCTTCTTGGCCAGGATGATTCCCACAAGACCTCAGCTGGCCCAAGCAGACTCAATGCTAGAGTCTTCTAGAGTCTCCAGGAAACAGCACATTCTTCCTGGAGTATTCACTTCCTAGAATATTAAGCTGGAGCCCACACTGACAATATTGACACTATGTGTAAAGAGCCTGCTGAAGACAATAAGGAAGAAAGCAGGATTAAGTGATGGAAAGAGGAGATGTGTCAGGAGCAGTAGAGGGCCTGGACTTGTCAAAACGNCCAGGATGATTCCCACAAGACCTCAGCTGGCCCAAGCAGACTCAATGCTAGAGTCTTCTAGAATCTCCAGGAAACAGCACATTCTTCCTGGAGTATTCACTTCTTAGAATATTAAGCTGGAGCCCACAATGACAATATTGACACTATGTGTAAAGAGCCCGCTGAAGACAATAAGGAAGAAAGCAGGATTAAGTGATGGAAAGAGGAGATGTGTTAGGAGCAGTAGAGGGCCTGGACTTGTCAAAACGCGAGCATTTTTACTTGTGAGAGTCAAAAAATTCCATTAATTCCCCATTAAGCTAGTTTAGGGTTTCCCTGGTGGCTCAGGTGGAAAAGAACCTGCCTGTAATCCAGGAGACCAGGGTTCAATCCTTGGGTTAGGACGATCCCCTGGAGAAGGGAATGGCTACCCACTCCAGTATTCTTGCCTAGAGAATTCCATGGACAGAGGAGCCTGGCAGGCTACAGTCCATGAGGCTGCCAAGAGTCAGACATGACTGAGCAACTAACAAGCTTTTGTATGATCTTCAGAGGGAGTTGCAATGAATCAGAAACCTACCACCCAGGTGTTAGTTACAAGCACAGAAATACAGACCCAGGTGATCTGTCAGAACCTTGTATGTATTGAGGATGCTTTCGTCCTTGACCAGAAATGAACATATTTACTCTCTAGCAAAACAGCTATCAAACTCCTGTCTGTGGGCTTCAGACCTCAGGTTGGAGATTCAGAGGACTTGATGAGGTGTGCCTTTAGCAGAGTCCTCCAAGCAACAGGCAGCCTGGAGTACAGACTGGAGTAGTGAGAAACAGAAAATAAATAAATACATAAACCTATGAGCCTACGGCCACGCTCCATCCACAGCAAGCAACCTGGAATGGCCAAGGCAGAAGACCACGAGCTTCCAGAGTTTGAAAAGCCAAACCGGGACTCAGGGTCACATTGCTCTTTCATCACATTTCTCTTTCTCCAGAGGTCTAGTGAAAAGATGCAAGGTCCAAAACACTCCAAGTATAGAATGAAATAATACCATGTGCAGCAACTTGGATGCAACTAGAGATTCTCTTACTAAGGGAAGTAACTCAGGAAGAGAATGACAAATACCAGTGATGTCATAGAATCTGAATATGATACAACTGTTCATATCTACAAAGCAGAAACAGATTCACAGAGACACAGAACAGACTTGTGGTTGCCAGGAGGTAAGCTAGCTGGGGAAGAGATGGGTTGGGAGTTTGGGAGTTCAGTATCAATAGCTGCAAACTATATATAGGATGGATAAACAAGTTCCTACTGTATAACAGAGAGAACTATATTCAATATCCTGTGATAAATCATAACAGGAAAGAATATGAAAAAGTACATATATATATACAACTGAATCACTCTGCTGTACAGTAGGAATTAACACAACATTGTAAGTCAAATATACTTCAATACAATTTTAAAATTACACCAAGAAGCTGAGCCTGGGGGCTATCAGCACAAAGATAAGTGAAGTTTTCACTTAAACACCACATCCAAAGATAAGAGACTTTCAGCACAAAACATGTTTCATTCCACTTTGCCAAAAACTCTAAGGAAATGAGAAACATAAGTGGAAAATGTAGGCTTAAATTCTACATCAAATTTAAAATGATGAACATAATTTTTGTTAAGACAAACATACTTCCTAGATACGAAATTCTAAGGCAATATATTGACAATAAAATAGCTACTAATAATCAGTTTCTTTTTTGTTTTAAGGGCTTTTTTGATGTGAACTCATTTACCTGTGGTTAATTTTATGTGTCAACTTAGCCTGGCTACGGTGATCAGTTCTTTGGTCAAGCACTAGTCTGCTGCTAAGTTACTTTAGTCGTGTCTAAGTCTGTACAACCCCATAGACNTTCAGGGTCACATTGCTCTTTCATCACATTTCTCTTTCTCCAGAGGTCTAGTGAAAAGATGCAAGGTCCAAAACACTCCAAGTATAGAATGAAATAATACCATGTGCAGCAACTTGGATGCAACTAGAGATTCTCTTACTAAGGGAAGTAACTCAGGAAGAGAATGACAAATACCAGTGATGTCATAGAATCTGAATATGATACAACTGTTCATATCTACAAAGCAGAAACAGATTCACAGAGACACAAAACAGACTTGTGGTTGCCAGGAGGTAAGCTAGCTGGGGAAGAGATGGGTTGGGAGTTTGGGAGTTCAGTATCAATAGCTGCAAACTATATATAGGATGGATAAACAACAAGTTCCTACTGTATAACAGAGAGAACTATATTCAATATCCTGTGATAAATCATAACAGGAAAGAATATGAAAAAGTACATATATATATACAACTGAATCACTCTGCTGTACAGTAGGAATTAACACAACATTGTAAGTCAAATATACTTCAATACAATTTTAAAATTACACCAAGAAGCTGAGCCTGGGGGCTATCAGCACAAAGATAAGTGAAGTTTTCACTTAAACACCACATCCAAAGATAAGAGACTTTCAGCACAAAACATGTTTCATTCCACTTTGCCAAAAACTCTAAGGAAATGAGAAACATAAGTGGAAAATGTAGGCTTAAATTCTACATCAAATTTAAAATGATGAACATAATTTTTGTTAAGACAAACATACTTCCTAGATACGAAATTCTAAGGCAATATATTGACAATAAAATAGCTACTAATAATCAGTTTCTTTTTTGTTTTAAGGGCTTTTTTGATGTGAACTCATTTACCTGTGGTTAATTTTATGTGTCAACTTAGCCTGGCTACGGTGATCAGTTCTTTGGTCAAGCACTAGTCTGCTGCTAAGTTGCTTTAGTCGTGTCTAAGTCTGTACAACCCCATAGACGGCAGCCCACCAGACTCCCCCGTCCCTGGGATTCTCCAGGCAAGAACACTGGAGTGGGGTGCCATTTCCTTCTCCAAAACACTAGTCTAGATCCTGCTGTGAAGGTGTCTGTGGAAATGATTAACATTTAGAGTCTGCTGACTTTCAGTAAAGCAGATTACCCTCCCGCTGTAGATGGAACTCATCCAATTAGCTGATGGCCTTTGGAGAAGGAGTGAAGTTTCCCAAGGAAATCTGCCTCAAGACTGCAACACAGAAACCCACCTGAGTTTCTGGCCTCTTAGCCTCTCAGAGAGATTATGGATTTAAGCTTGCAGCCACTGTGGTCTGCGTGTTTACGTCACCCCAAAATCCATATGTGGACAACCTAACCCCCAGTATGATGGTGTTAGGAGATGGGGCCTCTGGAAGGGAATTAGGTCATGAGGGTGGAGCCATCGTAAGCAGATAGATGCCTTTATACAAGTGTAAAAGGGTCCTCTGACACAGAGCAAGGCCACAGTAAGAAGTCTGCACCAGACAGGGAAGATGGGCCCCACGTGACCACGGTGGCGCCTTCATCTTGGACTTGTGGCCTCCAAAACTAGGAGAAATAAATTTGCTTCCAAACTACCCAGTCTGTGGTATTTTGTTATACCAGCCCAAATGGACTAAGACAGCAACATCAACTTTTATCTAAATTTTCCATCTGCCAACTTGCCCCACAGAGTGTGGACCTGTCAGTCCCCACAATTATATGAGCCAATGCCGTAAAATGAGTCTAAATAGATACATTGATATCATATATATTATTTACATATCATAAAATATATCAGAGAGAGAAAGAATTCTAATACATTTACCAATGAAAATGTACATCTTCAAGGATAAAATAGAACGTAGTCACACGGCTCACAATGAGACTTAAATGCTATCAAAAAGATGCCGGCTTAAACTCCACCTATCAAGGGAAGAAAGGTCCTTTCTATGCATGCCCGAAAAGTCTGGTACTTGGTATTCGGTATTCTCAGCTCTGCGGGTGTCCCAGGTGGCTTAGTGGTAAAGAATCAACCTGCCAATGCAGGAGCCACAGGAGACCAGGGTTCAGTCCCTGGGTCAGGAAGATCTCTTGGGAAGGAAATGGCTACGCACCCCAGCAGTCTTGCCTGGAAAATTTCATGGACAAAGGGAGCGTGGCGGGCTATAGTTCATAGGGCCACAAAGAACTGGACACAACTGAGCAAGTGAGCGCCCACACACACTCTCAGCTCTGGTCGCCTCGCAGTGGTTCCCTGGCTCCATGCTGGGGTCTGTGAGTGGCAGGTTCCACCCGTCCACGTCAACAAGAGCAGCTGCCTCTCCGCTCCTTTGTTAATCAACACAGAGCTTGTTGGGTGATCTTATTTTACAGTCATTCAGCAGTGTCACACCAGGACATCCTCCCATCAGTGCTGAATTCTGCTCGTGGTTCTGAGTCCACCAGCAAGAGTGCTTCCATTTCTGAGGGTTTGCTTGGCCTGTGTCTTGCTGCCAGCTCTCCATTTTGGCAATAAACAATGCCATTTGTGATTTTGGTAAACACAATATGTTTCCTAAAGGTGCTGATGGTAAAAGTGATCTCAAAGATCCAAGTCTTGATATCCAAAATCCCAGCCAGAACAAACGATTCATATTCTAATCAGTGGTAAACAAGCAGGTTAGGTCAGAGGGCAGCTGACTGCATCCCATGGTTTCCAGAAGGGGTGAGTAAAAGCTTTGGGGTGAGAATGATTTTCTGGTCAAACAGCCATGGCGCACTTTTTCCTTCTACCTTAAGTCAGCTTCAGCTTTCTTTCCTTCTCGATCTCCATCTGTGCCCTCTCTGTACGTGGGTCTTTGCCTCCCTCCTTCACTCTGTCCAGCGTTATTCACTGTCTGTTCTTTCACCTTTTTCATTCATTTGCTCTGGGTTATTAACTTTACATTTTTCAGCGCCCACTCTGGGCCACCACCTTGCACTCAGCCTCAAGAACGTCACCTAGCAACTGACCTCAAGATGCTCACGACAGAGCCATTCATTATAATCAGAGGTGATGCTGAAAAGTCCAAAAAGATAGAAAGAAAAGCGCATTCTTCACATTAGAAAAAAAGTGGTAACAGAATCTCTCTTCAAGAGTGATAGATAAAACCTGATCTGTACAATTTTAAACCGCTCTTTTCCTCTCTAGGCTCTAGTGACAGTCTAATTGAAACATGGGCAAATAACAAGAACCACTATAGAACTGAGGAAGCTATTGTGAGAAAACGTATTTGAGTAAACATGCGGCACCTCCATGTATACAACCTCATACAAAGGAGACCACTTGACAGCTTTCTTTCCGGTACAGANGAAACATGGGCAAATAACAAGAACCACTATAAAACTGAGGAAGCTATTGTGAGAAAACGTATTTGAGTAAACATGCGGCACCTCCATGTATACAGCCTCATACAAAGGAGACCACTTGACAGCTTTCTTTCCGGAACAGACTATGGCAATATCACGGGTCAGAGAAACCACCACCACGGAAGTGACCTAAAAAGTGTCAAGTTCAAAAATATACATCTAGTGAAAATATACTGTACACTTAAACTGTAAAACCTCACACTTTTTTTAAACTTTTTATCTTGTACTGGCATATAGCCGATTAACAAACAATGCTATGGTAGTTTCAGGTGAATAGCAAAGGGATTCAGCCGTACTTACACATGTATCCATTCTCGGCCAAAGTCCCCTCCCATACAGGCTGCCACATAACATTGAACAGAGTTCCTGTGCTATATGGTACATCCTTGTTGGTTACCCATGTTAAACATAGTAGTGTGTCCATGTCCACCCCAAACTCCCTCACTGTCCCTTCCCCTCATCCTTCCCTTAGCAACCATAAGCTTGTAAAAACCACAACGCTTTGGTGTAAACAGGGCTTGAACACAGTCTTCCCTAGATCTTAGAATTACGCTGACCTATCAGAAACAGCTTATGGGATAAATCTGAAGCTTAAGCAGGTAAGAAATGTATCAGAAGCACGTATCTGAGGCACGTGTTCCCAAAAGACCCAATTATTAGTCATCAGAAAGGAATAGGAAGCTGGAAATGAACAAGAGGAAACTGATTTGATAATACATCTGCCCTGTGTACTTTCTCAGCTAAAAGTCCCCGTGATCAGAGTCACTCTTTCTGTTGAATCTCTCTTTCCTTTCTCCTCTGTTTCTTATATTTCTCTGTATCTATCTTTCAATTTTTTTTTTCTCTCTCTCTTTTTGAACCTCCCTCCAATAATCAAATAACTTTCCAACCTGAGGAACCTAATCAAGACATCTCCAAATTGGAAGCTGAGTAAACAGACTTGCACTTACCATCCCCTGTGCCCACAGCTCTCCCACTTCCTTCTCTGTGGGAAATTCTCCCTTCAGCTACGCTTTCATCATTCCAGCAAAACCACTCTGACCAGTGTCCCAGTGACCATCCCTTTGGTAAACTCATAGTGGATTTTCAGATCTTCCTTCTTTGATTCACAAACAGTGTTTTCAGGTTTCATCAAAGCCAAGGTCTTGACTAATCTTTCTTGGCTTCACGGACATCACACTCCACTGATTTTTCTCCTATGTCACCGGCCATTCCTCTTCACTGTTTTGCTGTCTCCTCTGCCCCCTGCCCATCTGATAACACCTGTGCCAGGGCTGACTGGCCCTACATCCTCTTCTCTATTTACACTAGCTTCTTGGGGGGTCTCATCAGTCTAGGGGCTGTACACATCATGCGCATGCTGATGACCATGCTCTCTGGCTGGACCCAGGCTCCCCCTCCACTCAGCACTGACATTCGGATGCCCAACAGGACTTCTGAGCACCGAACTGATCTCTTAAATTCATTTAGCTCTCAAACCTCCTCTGCCCTCATCCTTCTATGTCTTATTTGGTGTCAACTCCACCCTTCACTGTTTCTCAAGCCAAAAATCTAAGGGGTTATTCTTAACCCAGCTTTATCTCCCCCACCCTACGCCCAGTTCCCCAGGTCATTCAGTTCTCTCCCTTCCAGACACACCCAGAGACTGGCCACCTCTCATCATTATTCCTCCCTAGTCTGAGATCCCGTATTCACTCACAGGGCTCACGACGCAGCATCCTAACTGGTCCTCTGCTGCCACCATCGCTTCCTACAGCTGATTCTTAACAGTCACCAAATCAGTCTAAGTCCACGTCAGATCGCACCAGTCCTGAGAGCAACACCTTTCATGGGACACAAGGCCCTAGAAAAATCAGGCTGAGCATCAGCTCTCTGATGGCGCATGCCCGCCTCCTTCCCCACAGCCACATCCTCCTGGCCATTCCTAAATCCCACGCCTGTGGTCTCTGTCCCAGCTGCTCTTAGCACCTGGATCATCTCCTCCAGAGAGGTTTCCGGCTCATTCCCTCATCCCAGCTCAGGGTAACCTCTTCCTAACTACTCGGTGAAAAATTTCAACAGCATCCTCTTGCTTTGCTCTTCTTCTATTTTCCAGAGCACCTGCCAGCTTCTAACATACACTACAATTTACTCACTTATGTTTACTGGTTACTGTCATTCTCCCCCATTACAGAGCAAACTCCCCACAGATACTTATCTCCATATTTTGTTCACTAATACAGCCTGAGCACCCAGAAGAATGCTTGGCTCAAAGAAAAGGTGGCTCAGTGAACACCTCCTGATAAACAACACTCAAAGCTCTAACTTAAAAACTATACTCAATATTTGCCAAATCTGCTCTAAAATGTACAAAAGGCATACATTTCCATTTAAGGCAAATTCCTAATGTAGAGTTAAGTCAACACTGAACTGAGAATCTAAAACCTGGGGCTGAACCTGCATCCCACAGGGTGTCACCATTTGACCTTGAAGAATTTCTTCAACTTCCCTAAGCATCAGTTCTTCCTCTGTAAAGTCAGGGTAATATCTCACAGTTTGTTGTTGTTTTTATGTCTAAGACCAAATATGATGATGCATGTAAAATGATAAATTCAAAAGTGCAAGGTCAGGGTTTTCCTGGTTGTTCAGTGGTAAAGAATCCACCTGCCAATGCAGGAGACACAGGTTCGATCCCCGGTCTGGGAAGATCCCACATGGCACAGAGCAACTAAGCCTGGGCACCACCACTATCGAGCCTGTGCTCCAGAGCTCAGGAGCCCCAACTACTGAGCCCACGTGCCTCAACCACTGAAGCCTGAGTGCCCTACAGCCTGTGCTCTGCAACAAGAGAAGCCACCACAATGAGGAACGCATGCATGACAATGAAGAGTAGCCCTCACTCGCTGCAACTAGAGAAAGGCCTGCGCAGCCACGAAGACTCAGCACAGCCAGAAGTACAACAACTGAAACACACAACTAACTAACGAAATACAAATATTTTTAAAAACAGCAAAACAGCAAGTGCAGCAAGATCAGATGACAAGAGGGTCCACGATTCCCTCTGCCTTGGACAATTTGCTGTGAGCTGTCATTTTTTTTTTAATAAAGCAAGTGATAAAAATACACCGTGATTATAACATGCAGCTGCACCAACAGACCAAAATAAACCTGATTAAGACATAGTTCCTTAAAGAGTGATGGTTCCTTGGGTTTTCCCATTCAAGCGTGAGAATCCTGTGATGNTTTTAAAAACAGCAAAACAGCAAGTGCAGCAAGATCAGATGACAAGAGGGTCCACGATTCCCTCTGCCTTGGACAATTTGCCGTGAGTTGTCATTTTTTTTTAATAAAGCAAGTGATAAAAATACACCGTGATTATAACATGCAGCTGCACAAACAGACCAAAATAAACCTGATTAAGACATAGTTCCTTAAAGAGTGACGGTTCCTTGGGTTTTCCCATTCAAGCGTGAGAATCCTGTGATGCCCAGAAGGCAGCCTTAAACCAGGGATTAACTGGAAATGCCAAAAGGATTTGCGGAGAAGGCATCAAGTCACAGGTTGAGACAAAAACGACAGTAGCTTATTTAACCTAGAGAGAGACTGGAAGAGAGTGGTGAGGTCCCTGGGCTCTGGAGCCAGATTTCCAGTTCAACCCTTGGCTCACCTACCTTTGCTAATGTAAATAGCCTCAGACCAACTGCCCAACCTTCCCCTCATCTGAAAGATGGAGACAATTCCTAGGCTTATCCTGAGGACTACATGAGCAACCACCTATGGAGCACTTAGAAGACTGTAGTCAACCAAGGAATTCTCGTGGGAAAGCAAGTGTTGGGAAACAAAGCAAAGTTCAATATATTCACACAGAGGATTGAAGTGTTTTTCCAGCCCATTAAGTAAAGGCCAGAGGAGAAGTGGAAGCACCTTCTCATTAGGAGGTGAAACAAAGAAAGCCTAAAGCCAAAGAGAATACTAAAATAGACATGAAATAGACATGACTTAGGCTATGTGTGAAGATTAGGCCTCCATGAAACAGACATGACTTAGGCCTCCAGTGTGAAGATTATCCACAGAGTGGACACTCTCTGACTTGCTCACTTGAGGACAAAGAAAGAAGACAAAGACGGTGAAGTCGCGGAGCCACGTCCGACTCTTTGCAACCCCACGGACTGTAGCCTACCAGGCTCCTCCATCCATGAGATTTTCCAGGCAATGGGTTGCCATTTCCTTCGCCAGGGGATTCCCAACCCAGGGATCGAACCTGGGTCTCCCGCAGGCAGACGCTGTACCATCTGAGCCACCAGGGAAGCCTGGTGGGACAGGGAAGCCACTTAAGGACAGAGTGCTAGCAATTCCTGGTCACCCTAAACCTGAGGATCTCTCCGAGGGGTTCAGGGACAGCAGGTTCCACATCGCCTGGCAGCTTGGAGGACATGTGCATTCTGGGGCTTCAGACACTGTGAACCAGAGACTGTGAGTCTGGGCCTCAGCCATCTAAGTCTCAACAAGCCTCCAGATGGTAGGGATAGGCTCCAAAGTCTGAGAATCACTACCCTCAGCCATCCACTCCCACAAGAGATTAAAAGATCCTGATGGAGGATCACACTTGACTCTTCACTGCTTTATCTAAGAGACTAATTTAGTGTTTAGCTGCAAGAAAATGACTTTCACTTTAGTTCAGTTCAGTTGCTCAGTCGTGTCCGACTCTCTGTGACCCCATGAATTGCAGCATGCCAGACCTCCCTATCCGTCACCAACTCCCAGAGTTCACTCAGATTCACGTCCATCGAGTCAGGGATGCCCTCCAGCCATCTCATCCTCTGTCGTCCCCTTCTNTTTTTTTTAATATTTATTTTTAATTGATTGATGATTGCTTTACAATACTGGTTTGATTTCTGTCATACATCAACATGAATTAACCATAAGTGTACATATATCCCCTCCCTCTAGAATCTCCCTCCTACTTCTAGCCCATTCCCACTCCTCTAGGTTATCACAGAACCCCAGTTTGAGTTCCCTGAGTCATAAATTCCCACTGGCTATGTATTTATGTGTGTTAGTGTATCTGCATCCATGATGCACTCTCCATTCATCTCACCCTCTCCCGCTTCTCCCCCATCCTTGTCCGTAAGTCTGTTCTCTGTCTGCATCCCTATTGCTGCTCTATGAACAGGTTCATCAGTACCATTCCTTTAGACTTATATATATGCGTTAATATATGATATTTGGGGTTTTTTTTCTGACTTCACTCTGTGGAATAGGCTCTAGGTTCACCCAGCTCATTAGAACTGACTCAAATGTGTTATTTTTTATGACTGAGTAGTACTCCATTGCAACTAAGATCATGGCATCTGGTCCCACCATTTCATGGGAAATAGATGGGGAAATAGTGGAAACAGTGTCAGACTTTATTTTGGGGGGCTCTAAAATCACTGCAGATAGTGATTGGTGCCATGAAATTAAAAGATGCTTACTCCTTGGAAGGAAAGTTATGACCAACCTAGATAGCATATTGAAAAGCAGAGACATTACTTTGCCAATAGAGGTCCAACTAGTCAAGGCTATGGTTTTTCCAGTGGTCATGTATGGATGTGAGAGTTGGACTGTGAAGAAAGCCGAACGCCGAAGAGTTGATGCTTTTGAAGTGTGGTGTTGGAGAAGACTCTTGAGAGTCCCTTGGACTGCAAGGAAGTCCAACCAGTCCATCCTAAAGGAGATCAGTCCTGAGTGTTCATTGGAAGGACTGATGCTGAAGCTGAAATTTCAGTACTTTGGCCACCTCATGCGAAGAGTTGACTCATTGGAAAAGATCCTGATGCTGGGAAAGACTGGGGGCAGGAGGAGAAGGGGACGACAGAGGATGAGATGGCTGGATGGCATCACGGACTCGATGGACATGAGTTTGAGTAAACTCCGGGAGTTGGTGACGGACAGGGAGGCCTGGCGTGCTGTGATTCATGGGGTCACAAAGAGTTGGACACGACTCAGCGACTGAACTGAACTGAGTATTCCATTGTATAAATGTACCACAGCTTTATCCATTCATGTGTCGGACATCTAGGTTGTTTCCATGTCTTGGCTATTGTAAATAGTGCTGCAGTGAACACTGGGGTACATGTATCTTTTTCAGTTCATGTCTGATAGGGTTAATAGACATAATTCAGAATATAAGTAATACCGACAAATCAGTAAAAGACAGGCAACAGATGGAAAAATGGACCAGTATAGAAGAAATCCACATAGCCAATGTACATTTCAAAAAATTTTTTTCTCATTTCACCATCAACCTCAGAAATGCACGTTAAAACATCAATGAAATAACATTTTTCTATCAGACTGGAAACATTTTTTAAAGATCAGTAATAGCCAATGTCAGCAAGAAAGTAGTGAAGCTGGGTTTCCCCCACACTGTTGGCGGGAATGCACATTTACACCGCCTTTTTTGGAGGGCAGTTGAACACCACCTCCACATTGTACTGTACTTAACCCTGGGACCCAGCAATCCTGCTTCTAGGAACGGATCCCACTCAGATGATGTCACACATGCACGGTGATTCAGGCACTCTGATATTCACTGCAGCACTGTTTGGAGAAAAATCAGGTAGCTAAAGTGTCCAGTAGAGAAATGGTGGAAAAAAAAACTACAAAATATTCATCCCATGAGTACAATACAGCAATTTAAAAAATAAGGAAGTATAGATCTCTGACATGGAAAGACTTCTGAGATGTGTGAACAAGTAGTAAAACCTAAGGCCTGGCCTAATAAATAGCATATGAGACTATTTTTTAAAACCACAAACTCTGGATGAATGGATGGATGGCTGAATGGACGCAGGGATGAGCCTGCATCTGCACAGAACAACATCAGGAAGAATGTACTTTGTGCATGATTCAAACCAGTGGCTGTTGCTGGGAAAAAGGCTTGGTTGGGAGAAGTGTGGGGGGGTGCTTCCATTCTGGGGAGAGTAGATCCCTCTTTCTGTGAGACTATGTTATAGTGAGTGCTGTGGGAGCAAAGAGGACTATACCACAGTGGTGGGAGGTGATTCCTGGCTTTGCTGCCCTCTGCCTGTTCCTGTAACTGCTGGTGGTTGCTAATTAGCAGGTCTGCTAATTGCCTATGTTGTTCGTTTCTTTCTAAATGCTCTTTTTTTCTTCCCTGCCTCTGCTTGGCAAAACCCAACCCTCTCCAGCCTTGGCATTTATCCCATCTCCTAACACTTTTATCCTACCTATGTCTTTTTATTTAAAGTGGCTTTCTTTTTTAAACTATTACTGATGTATAGTTGATTTAAAATGTGTTAGCTTCAGGTATACAGCAAAGTGATTCAGATATGTGTATGTATGTGTGTGTGTATATATATATATTTTTTCATACTTTTTTCCATTATAGGTTATATAAGATATTAAATGTAGTTCCTGTGCTATAAATTAGATCCCTTTTGTTTATATATTTTGCATAATGTGTTTATTAATCCCAAACTCTAATTTATGCCCCACTTCCCCCTTTGGTAACCCTATGATTCTGTTGATCTTTTGTAAATAAGTTCATTTATTTAATTTTTGCAGCTTTCACATGTAAGTGATACCATGTGGTATTTGTCTCTGTGACTAGACTTACTATGATAATCTCTAGGTCCATCCAGGTTGCTGCCAGGTTGTTCTTTTTTATGACTGAGTTAAATATTCAAACACACACACATACAAATACAGGTATGTATTTAGTGAAACCAACCCTGGTTACCTTGTTGGGACAAGCAGGTAAAGGAGAAAGGAGGGTGCATAAAGCAGGAAAACTCCCTACCCTAGAAGGACATACTCTGGTTCTGGCCTAAAGGAAGTTTATACAACTGGACACATTTTAGTTTTTCCCTACCGAGAATTTTAACCCTCTTTGGCATGCTTAGAGAAAAAGGGGGAAATTGAAATAGCACTTTGTTAAGCTGGTTTTGCCTCCTTAAACATGTTGTTGATGAATCAAACCTTTATTTTATGGAGACAACACAGCCCTGCCCGTGTGCAAGATGGGAACCCATGCCTTCAGGGTAACCCCAGAACCAAGAGTATTTAGTCTGTGAAACTCAAAGAATAGAAATGTTGCCTTCAGCATGCTTTACAAAGTGAGAATCCTTCACAAGTAAAATCTGGTTTCTGACAGCGTTGCAAGTAGCTTATACAGACTATTTGAGACTAGCCAATCAGGTTCCAAGCTTGAAATTTTCCTGAATCCTTTTAAGTGGAAGTGAGTGAAAGTCGCTCAGTCCTGTCGGACTCTGCGACCCCATGGACTCTACAGTCCATGGAATTCTCCAGGGCAGAATACCGGAGTGGGTAGCCTTTCCCTTCTGTAGGGGATCTTCCCAACCCAGGGATTGAACCCAGGTCTCCCTCATTGCAGGCGGATTATTTACCAGCTGAGCCACAAGGGAAGCCCAAGAATACTAGAGTGAGTAGCCTATTCCTTCTCCTGACGATCTTCCTGACCCAGGAGTTCAACCGGGGTCTCCTGCATTGCAGGAGGAATCTTTACCAACTGAGCTGTCAGTTCAGTTCAGTTCAGTTGCTCAGTCGTGTCCGACTCTTCGCGACCCCATGAATCACAGCACGCCAGGCCTCCCTGTCCATCACCAACTCCTAGAGTTTACTCAGACTCATGTCCATCAAGTCGGTGATGCCATCTAGCCATCTCATCCTCTATCATCCCCTTCTCCTCCTGCCCTAAATACCTCCAAGCATGAGGGTCTTTTCCAATGAGTCACATCTTCATGTGAGGTGGCCAAAGTATTGGAGTTGCAGCTTCAGCATCAGTCCTTCCAATGAACACCCAGGACTGGTCTCCTTTAGGATGGACTGGTTGGATTGCCTTGCAGTCCAAGGGGCTCTCAAGAGTCTTCTCCAACACCACAGTTCAAAAGCATCAATTCTTTGGCGCTCAGCTTTCTTCACAGTCCAACTCTCACATCCATACACGACCACAGGAAAAACCATAGCCTTGACTAGAGGGACTTTGTTGGCAGAGTAATTACTCTGCTTTTGAATATGCTATCTAGGTTGGTCATAACTTTCCTTCCAAGGAGTAAGCATCTTTTAATTTCATGGCAGCAATCACCATCTGCACTGATTTTGGAGCCCCCCAAAATAAAGTGGCACTGTTTCCACTGTTTCCCCCATCTATTTCCCATGAAGTGATGGGACCAGATGACATGATCTTAGTTTTCTGGCTGTCAGAGAACCCCTTAAATTTCACCCTAAAGCCTGGATGAAAAGAGTGAAAAGAGATCTGAGAGCCTTACTTCTTATCTCTTTGCAGTTGACCTCACAATAAAACTTTTGTTTTCTCAAAAGCTAGTGCCATAACATTGGCTTCTCTGCATGTCTTGCACTGAGTCCTTGCTGGGTAACACCCAGGAGTAAATTACTGGTAATTTATGTGGTAATTCTCTGTGTAAATCATGTGGTAATTCTCTGTGTAACTTTTTGAAGAACTCAAAAATTGATGACTGCAGCAGCTGCACCATGTTAAACTCTCATGAGGGTTGTATAAGGGTTCCAACTTTTCCATATCCTTGCCAACACTTGTTATTTTCTGATTTTTTTTTTTAAATTGTGGGCAACCTAGTTGGTGTGAGGCAGTATCTCACTGTAGCTTTGATTCGAATTTTCCTAATGACTAACGATGTTAGGCATCATTTCATGTACTTGTTGGTCATTTGTATATCTTCTTTGGAGAAATATCTATTCAACTATTTTGGTCATTACTGGAATGCTAAACTAGGAAGTCAAGAAACACCTGGAGTAACCGGCAAATTTGGCCTTGGAATGTGGAATGAAGCAGGGCAAAGACTAATAGAGTTTTGCCAAGAAAATTCACTGGTCATAGCAAACATCCTCTTCCAACAACACAAGAGAAGACTCTACACATGGACATCACCAGATGGTCAACACCGAAATCAGATTGATTATATTCTTTGCAGCAAAAGATGGAGAAGCTCTATACAGTCAACAAAAACAAGACCAGGAGCTGACTGTGGCTCAGATCATGAACTCCTTATTACCAAATTCAGACTTAAATTGAAGAAAGCAGGGAAAACAGCTAGACCATTCAGGTATGACCTAAATCAAATCCCTTATGATTATACAGTAGAAGTGTGAAATAGATTTCAGGGCCTAGATCTGATAGATGGAGTACCTGATGAACTATGGAATGAGGTTCGTGACATTGTGCGGGAGACAGGGATCAAGACCATCCCCATGGAAAAGAAATGCAAAAAAGCAAAATGGCTGTCTGGGGAGGCCTTACAAATAGCTGTGAAAAGAAGAGAGGCGAAAAGCAAAGGAGAAAAGGAAAGATATAAGCATCTGAATGCAGAGTTCCAAAGAATAGCAAGAAAAGATAAGAAAGCCTTCTTCAGCAATCAATGCAAAGAAATAGAGGAGAACAACAGAATGGGAAAGACTAGAGATCTCTTCAAGAAAATCAGAGATACCAAGGGAACATTTCATGCAAAGATGGGCTCGATAAAGAACAGAAATGGTATGGACCTAACAGAAGCAGAAGATATTAAGAAGAGGTAGCAAGAATACACGGAAGAACTGTACAAACAAGATCTTCACAACCCAGATAGTCGTGAAGATGTGATCACTAATCTAGAGCCTGGCATCTTGGAATGTGAAGTTAAGTGGGCCTTAGAAAGCATCACTATGAACAAAGCTAGTGGAGGAGATGGAATTCCATTTGATCTGTTTCAAATCCTGAAAGATGATGCTGTGAAAGTGCTGCCCTCAATATGCCAGCAAATTTGGAAA
>SJYW01000634.1:12105-48754 GCA_006410735.1 Raphicerus campestris | reverse complement strand
GGACACGACTGAGTGACTAAAACTGCTACGTGGAGACTTTAGCTTTTTAAGGAACCTCCATAGTGGCTGCGCAGGCACTTTTGAATCATGAGCTTTGAATTTCATTGTCTGAATGTTTATTGCCCCTAAGTTCATTTTAGATTATTTTTTTTAAGTTGCCATAGAATTTTGAAGTTACATTTAACAATGGCAAGACCAGCACTGCTTGCTACAGTAGTTAGGGCATCAGAGAGACGTTGTGTGCAAGTGTCTGTATTTACCCCAGAAATCTACTTACAGGGAGCTGACACCCATATGAAGGTGTTCCTTCTAAATTTATTTTCAAACATTTTTGAATTTTCTTCTGGTAGAAATAGTGTACATGGGCTGAAGTTATTGATTTGTGTTTGCTAACGGAGAAGGCAATGGCACCCCACTCCAGTACTCTTGCCTGGAAAATCCCATGGATGGAGGAGCCTGGTAGGCTGCAGTCCATGGGGTCACGAAGAGTTGGACAGTACTAAGCGACTTCACTTTCACTTTTCACTGTCACGTATTAGAGAAGGAAATGGCAACCCACTCCAGTGTTCTTGCCTGGAGAATCCCAGGGACGGTGGAGCCTAGTGGACTGCCATCTATGGGGTTGCACAGAGTCGGACACGACTGAAGCGACTTAGCAGCAGCAGTTTCCTTAAAAAGATTTGGCCAGTAGATCCACCAGGTAAAGTCCCTACATAGCAAGCACATTTTCTCTTTGTTTGGTACTTTGACAATGAAACTCAGAAGGTTAGAATTTTTGCTCAGCTCAGCAGCTGGAAATAAAAGATACTATCTGAAAACATTGCTTTCTGAACAGAATTCTAATGATTTCAATGTCTTTTCCAAACTTGATGATGTGCTTTTAGGGGAAATGTGTCTGCAAGTCTGGAGGACACAGCCCTTAAAATTAAGCCTTACCTAATCGCCAATTACCAATGAAATATTCTTGGAGCTTTTCTTGAACAGAAAGTGTTATTGTTCTAGAGGGAAAGTTTATATTGACACGTTAGCTGTAAATGTAAGGTTTATTCATCAGAAGTGTTATAATTTAGCCATGTATAGCAACAAATCATGCAGTGGTTCCATAAAAGCATCTTGCATTTCTTAGAATCCTGTAGTCAGATAGTATAGTATTAGTACAGTCATTCAGTCGTGTCTGACTCTGCGACCCCATGGACTGTAGACCTCCAGCTTCCTCTGTCCATGGGAATCTCCAGGCAAGAATACTGGAGTGGGTATCCCTTGCTTCTCCAGGAGATCTTCCGAATCCAGGGATTGAACCTGGGTCTTCTGCAGTGCAAGGTGGATTCTTCACTGTCTGAGTGATCGGGGAAACCCAGTAGTTAGAGACCCTGTTTGTAATTAGGTAAAAATGAAAACTGACCTTTATCCTTGAGAATAAATAGTGCTAAACACATTAAGAACAGAAAATTTATGATTCACACAAGCCTAAATAGAATTTAAGAGAACTGAACTCTGCTTCTTCTTGGGAGCTGTCATCTTTTCTCCCTGTCAGCACAGATTTAACAAAATACCCTATGTATCCCAACATGGGGATTTCAATTGTGCATTCATAGAAGATTCCAGTGTGACAAGCTGCCAAGCAAAGTAGATATCTAGTTCAATCCATCACCTATTAAAATCCTGCCAGCGTCATGGTGAAATTTCAGAGTTTAGGAAAGAAAGCTTGCACTGGCAATCAGCAACACATGCCTGATGGCATCGGCAGCGTCAGCAAAGAGTGCGTTCCTGATTTCGTCTCGCAGTGTTCTCTTTCAGTGAACAAAATATAAAGTGCAAATAAAAATGCTCTCACTGTCATCAGCAGGATTTCACCCGATCAAGTTCCAGAGTCCAACACACAGACAGAGAATGGTTTCCTTGCAGAACCACCAGGACGAGAGAGGATCCAGGCAAGGAAATTTTTAGTCCCTTTTCCTTAAAAGTGAAAAGTTTCTCAGAGTCTTTCTTCTAAAGTTACAAAAAGGTACACTGAACATAACTCGGAAATGTCAGTCTCTGGAGAAGAAAGCCTAAGCCAGCTGTGGCTTTACACTCAGGATTTCTGTCGGCCTCTCATCCCTTCTTTCCATCAGTTCACGTCTCCCTTACAGATCATTACCCCTCCCAGGTAGGAAAAGACCAGAGGCACCATGATCTGGGTTAAGACTTGACCGAAGCACTGGCTTCAGATACAAGCCTGGCTGAGACCTTGGGGCCGGCAAGTCAAGCCTACAAAGAACCTGCAGGACTCTGGGTACAGTGCAGGGGTCCGTGAGCTTCATCACGATGAGGCGAGCATGTCTTTACCCTATATACCGAGACCTTATCTGTGAGAGTTTTGCAAAATTGTGGAAGCGAAGGCATGAGAAAGGAGAAAAGTTGTAAACAAATCATTATTATGGGCAACCTAAGGGAGAAGAGCAGCTATTCACACCTTGAACTTATTTGTAAAGTAGGTTCCAGTGACTGCCATGCAAGAGATGACCAAGTAGGCCTTTAATTCTTATTTTCATTACTTGTATTTATTTTTATTATAGGTGTTGAATGATTCAGCAAGTAAATCAGAGAAGCACCAATCTAAGTGATTCATCTTATTTATAGCCACAGAAGCTACCTTCACCATACTCATTAGTAAAGTATGCAAAATGAGCAGGATAAATGTGGTAGACATGGCTGATTATTGCTTTTTCTCCAGTTCTTCCTGTACCAACACTCATTTTACATAATTGGCCTAATCTAAAGCAGGATTTGCAGTCATCTACTCATATAACTGAGTAATGATAACAGTAATTTATTGAGTGTTTGCTATTTCTTGGGTGCTATTTTAAGAGCTTTAAAGCACTACTTCATTTAATCAACTGAAAGCATTATAATTTAGCCATGATTGTGTCCATATTACAGATAAGAAAACTGTGGCTCAGGAAGTTTGACTGCCCAAAGTCCTAGATCAGGAAGGATTTCCTCTCCCAAAGAGCCTAACTGAGAATCCATGCTATTGATCACCAAGTCATTCATTCCTTCTCTTCACATCCAGGTGATTTTATTCTTTGTCTTAGATCATCACCTACATATTTTTATGTTTTAATATTACAGAGCAATTAATTTAAACAACCCCACTCTGATAATAAAACCAAGATCAGTTGCATCAAGGTTCTTTATACAATAAAACAACCAACAAAATTGTTATAAGGAAACAACTGATGATACAAGTAATGTGTTTCCAAAATGCTGTTTAGCCAGTGTTTCCAAGTTAAAAACAACAAAGTGGTGGGTGGCCCAGCACCACTCCTGTTCCCAGGAAATCTGTTCCAGGCACAAGTGCTACATCTTAATCCAGGGATCCCTAACCTCCAGGATCTAGTGCCTGATGATCTGAGATGGAATTGATGTAATAATAATAGACATAAATTGCACAATAAATGTAATGTCCTTGAATCATCCTGAAACCATCCCCTGCCCCACTGGTTCGTGGAAAGATTATCTTCCACAAAACCAGTCCCTGGTGCCCAAAGGTTGGGAACTGCGGTCTTAGACAGGGTGACCTAAGCTTACACATCATGCTGAGTTTAATCAGGGGAAGGGGTAATAGGAAGCAGCAGCCATGGCAAGAAGATCTCATAGGGACAAATGAACACACACAAACACACACATACACACACACATAACTATTGCTGGGGAGAAAGATACTAGAAATAATACACCCCAAAATGGGTGAAGCTGGAAGCTGGGGTAGGGAGGAGGAAGTGCTCATGAAACACCTTGCTAGGGTCCTGAATGACAGTTGAAATAAAACACAAATGTCTGCCCTTCTCCTCACAGCTTCGCAAGTACTGTAGAATCATACACCTCTGGTATCTGAAAAAAAATTCAGATTTTGCCAGATGTGCATTCCTTGAGGTCGTAATGAGATGATGCTTGAGCTCCACATGAGGATCAAGCTAGCCTCTGCACTCTGTAAACACACACACATTATTTCCTTAGAAGGTAGTTGCTTCCTTCTAGAAAGTCTCTTTAGAACTTGGCAAGGCTTCTTCCCTCTTCCTGTGTTGGCCCAGTCTGTGCTATATATTGGTCTGGCAGCTTCTACTGGATTCTACCTGATGACTTGGACAGAAAAGAACAGCCTGGCTGGATTCCTTGCCTGTCGGTCTGATTTCCACAACACAGACCAGATGAACTCATAAAGCCCCCAAGGTAGGCAAATAAGTCAACAGGGATATTTGCAAAATAGGGTCTAAAGTTCTGTTGTCAGAAGCTACATATACTTTATTTTTCAAATACAAAGCAAACTATCAAAACACTATGAGCAACATGGAATGCTCCTTTAAAAAAACAAAACAAAACAAAACCTGGAGAAAGCTCAATTATGAAAGCCAGGTTCTGTGATCTTTTGAGTCCAGGAAATGGAAGCCTGTGTATGTAACTCCCTGTTTTTGATATGTATGACTTTATTTATATTTAGCTTTGAAAAGAGTTAAAATGTAGTGCTGCTTCTTCTTTGTATGACCAATACATTCACTAATAAGGATTAATGACCGCGATAAGGTATAACATGATACTTTAAACACTGTTTTCGTATATTCTCTTGGCTTTGATCCTCCCCAAAGCCATGTTAAGTATAGCGACAGAAGAGGAAACCAAATTCCAGATTTGAACAGACCCAGGAGAGGACGCCAGAGACCCTGTCACACAGCTTCCGACTGTGGACCTTTCCCCTCCTCCAACTCTCATGAGTGTATCATTCTAGAAATCTTCCTGTCCTCTTCTTTTCAAGAGCTAGAAAACATGCAAGAACTTGACACAGATACATGAAGTCACTCGCCTTCAGCCTATATTCTAATGGAATATCTAATATTTTTCCTTTGGGATGAACGTCATATTGTACCACAGAATGGGAAAAGCTAGCTAGTAGAACATAGTTTGAATATTTGGGGAAGAAACTTTCCACTAAAGAAGAGAATAAGCCTTTTAGTTAACATAAAAGTCGTCTACCAACCTTACTATCTACTATCTAGCCACACCTATTAGTCGATGAATACCTTCCTATTTCAAATATGTTGCTTTGAGTCAACACTGAGCCACGATTTGCAAAGTCATTCCCAAAGCATCCAAAGAAAAGAAAGCATAACAGAAGGAGATGGACAACAGAAAGGCTTTCCTCCTATAATGGATTTAACTGTCCAGAGCACACAGTCCTACCTACAGACCTTCCCTCTTCATAACAAATGGCAGAAATCAACGTGAGAGGTTGATTGCTATTTCCTCCAATCAAGTTGATTCTCTCCCTCCCTCCCTCTCTCAACTCTCTTCCTCTCCATCACTGTCACTATCTCTGTCTGTTGTACATGCTTTTGTAGAATTTCAGGAACAGCTTTGTATCTGGAAAATAAGGCTGCCAGGAAAAGGCATGGAATAGAACAAAAGCTTTACCCCAGAGCGTCTACACGTGACAAAAGCTTGCACTCAGATAATAGAAACATCGAGCCTCAGGTGGCTGAGAACACTTACTGTTGGTTGCATAACGTATGGCGGATGAGGCATCCATGAAGTACTCTGGACCTATGCNTACACACACACATAACTATTGCTGGGGAGAAAGATACTAGAAATAATACACCCCAAAATGGGTGAAGCTGGAAGCTGGGGTAGGGAGGAGGAAGTGCTCATGAAACACCTTGCTAGGGTCCTGAATGACAGTTGAAATAAAACACAAATGTCTGCCCTTCTCCTCACAGCTTCGCAAGTACTGTAGAATCATACACCTCTGGTATCTGAAAAAAAATTCAGATTTTGCCAGATGTGCATTCCTTGAGGTCGTAATGAGATGATGCTTGAGCTCCACATGAGGATCAAGCTAGCCTCTGCACTCTGTAAACACACACATTATTTCCTTAGAAGGTAGTTGCTTCCTTCTAGAAAGTCTCTTTAGAACTTGGCAAGGCTTCTTCCCTCTTCCTGTGTTGGCCCAGTCTGTGCTATATATTGGTCTGGCAGCTTCTACTGGATTCTACCTGATGACTTGGACAGAAAAGAACAGCCTGGCTGGATTCCTTGCCTGTCGGTCTGATTTCCACAACACAGACCAGATGAACTCATAAAGCCCCCAAGGTAGGCAAATAAGTCAACAGGGATATTTGCAAAATAGGGTCTAAAGTTCTGTTGTCAGAAGCTACATATACTTTATTTTTCAAATACAAAGCAAACTATCAAAACACTATGAGCAACATGGAATGCTCCTTTAAAAAAACAAAACAAAACAAAACCTGGAGAAAGCTCAATTATGAAAGCCAGGTTCTGTGATCTTTTGAGTCCAGGAAATGGAAGCCTGTGTATGTAACTCCCTGTTTTTGATATGTATGACTTTATTTATATTTAGCTTTGAAAAGAGTTAAAATGTAGTGCTGCTTCTTCTTTGTATGACCAATACATTCACTAATAAGGATTAATGACCGCGATAAGGTATAACATGATACTTTAAACACTGTTTTCGTATATTCTCTTGGCTTTGATCCTCCCCAAAGCCATGTTAAGTATAGCGACAGAAGAGGAAACCAAATTCCAGATTTGAACAGACCCAGGAGAGGACGCCAGAGACCCTGTCACACAGCTTCCGACTGTGGACCTTTCCCCTCCTCCAACTCTCATGAGTGTATCATTCTAGAAATCTTCCTGTCCTCTTCTTTTCAAGAGCTAGAAAACATGCAAGAACTTGACACAGATACATGAAGTCACTCGCCTTCAGCCTGTATTCTAATGGAATATCTAATATTTTTCCTTTGGGATGAACGTCATATTGTACCACAGAATGGGAAAAGCTAGCTAGTAGAACATAGTTTGAATATTTGGGGAAGAAACTTTCCACTAAAGAAGAGAATAAGCCTTTTAGTTAACATAAAAGTCGTCTACCAACCTTACTATCTACTATCTAGCCACACCTATTAGTCGATGAATACCTTCCTATTTCAAATATGTTGCTTTGAGTCAACACTGAGCCACGATTTGCAAAGTCATTCCCAAAGCATCCAAAGAAAAGAAAGCATAACAGAAGGAGATGGACAACAGAAAGGCTTTCCTCCTATAATGGATTTAACTGTCCAGAGCACACAGTCCTACCTACAGACCTTCCCTCTTCATAACAAATGGCAGAAATCAACGTGAGAGGTTGATTGCTATTTCCTCCAATCAAGTTGATTCTCTCCCTCCCTCCCTCTCTCTTCCTCTCTCAACTCTCTTCCTCTCCATCACTGTCACTATCTCTGTCTGTTGTACATGCTTTTGTAGAATTTCAGGAACAGCTTTGTATCTGGAAAATAAGGCTGCCAGGAAAAGGCATGGAATAGAACAAAAGCTTTACCCCAGAGCGTCTACACGTGACAAAAGCTTGCACTCAGATAATAGAAACATCGAGCCTCAGGTGGCTGAGAACACTTACTGTTGGTTGCATAACGTATGGCGGATGAGGCATCCATGAAGTACTCTGGACCTATGCATCAAACAGCATTCATTAGCACAAAGCAATCACAGAGAGAACTCGGTTCTTGCGATCAGTGGAGTCACACTAAGTCATAAGAAAGTGGAGTCCATCTGACTTACAGCAAATCAATGCTCAACACTAAGAATAGAAGGGAAACTCTTGGACCCAATTCATTTGGTCCCTGAAACATGGTAAAATGAAAGCAAATTCCTGCTTCACTGGAGATGGCGGTAATGTCCACATGGGCCAGGCTACACCATGGGCACATTTGGAGGCTGGTATTGAAGACCAAAGTCTTAGGAAGCTTCAGGGATCTCTTGTTTGGAGGTCAACACGCTGGAAGACCCAGGTGAATAAAGAAGGAAGCATTACTTAGCATGATTGCTAAGACTTCCTTTTTTTCTGTCATTGGTTCTAACCTCAAATTCTCAAGTGACCCCATCTTGGAAATAAATCCAAGTGGTGAAAGTTGGGGAATGAATTAGAGAGATCAACCAGAAATTTGGGGGAATGCTTTGGGTTAAACCCCAGTTAAGTAATCTTTGATTTTTCTCTCTTGTAGTAATTGGTATGGTTACTAAAAATGAGTGTATGAACCAGGAAAATGTTCTGAATGTTCCCCATCAGCCAAAAAGTCAGCTTCTAAGAGCTGACTGTGACATAGATAGCCGTGAAGATTTTGGTTTCAATAGACTCACATCAATGAGACTGCCAATGAACTTCAGATTAAAAAAAAAAAAAAAAAAGTGGTGCAAAGCAAGAATCAACAACTCAGGAATTGCTCTAATTCCTTTTTGAGAAAAGAGAGCTGGAGTTAAATTCCACTTATGGGCCCTCCCAAGTGAAATGACAGCTCTGTGGAGATTTTATTTGTGACACCAAAGTGCTCTACAGTGGAGCTCAGTGGGTGGTCTTGGCTGAAACNGGTGCAAAGCAAGAATCAACAACTTAGGAATTGCTCTAATTCCTTTTTGAGAAAAGAGAGCTGGAGTTAAATTCCACTTATTGGCCCTCCCAAGTGAAATGACAGCTCTGTGGAGATTTTATTTGTGACACCAAAGTGCTCTACAATGGAGCTCAGTGGGTGGTCTTGGCTGAAACAGAGGCCAAGATTTGAAAAAATGGATTAAAAAAAAAACCCCAAAACACACATTACAACCAGGCAGGCCTGTAGGAAGAACAAAAACTGTACAGCATCTGCACTTAGCCTCATGGATCCCAAGGAAAGGCATTTAAGAAATCAGCCATCCAGAGGCCCTCTAATGCAATTCACACAAAAGTCTATTCCACTCACCCACTGACATGTATCAAGAACCTAGGTGCAGACACAGAAGGAAAGTGATCTGTTTTGGAGTGAGGGGGATCTGTTGCTCTGACAGTGGGAATCTCCCGATATGACATAGGTAGTGGATGAAGAACGTGAAACTTCACTGAATTCGTAGCAATCAGCAACATCACAATCCCCACCCCAAACCTCCACGCCCACCCCCACCATATGCATAAGGAAACACACATGCACACACTCTCGCTCTCTATCTCCAAATCTGTAAACAATGCCACTGGACCAGCTAGATAGCATTCATGGGCACTTTTGTTTCTAATTAGAAGAACTTCCTAAAGAACTACATGAGGTAAAGAGAAGGAGGGAGAAATATTTGTGATGACTCAAAGGAATAAGATAAGGAGCCCTGTTTGAGGGGAAGGATGGCTGTTTCTTTCCACCTGCACAATTAACGCTGACTGGTGACAATGTCCAGTTTAGGACACACACTGAGTCTCAGATTTTCTTGTATTTCAATGTGTGGAACCCCTGAGGTCTCTTCTGACCTCTTTGGAAGTGAGAATGAAGTCAGAGGAGGAAGTAGGAATTAGTTTTACCCCTTTGATAATTTTCCCTATTTCTTGGAGCCAATGATTTAGCGTACATCCATGTCGCTTTCCATGGATACACAGCACAACTGTGACAAATGACAACGATCCAGTATCCCGAACGGAGTGCAAGGAGTTGCCAGAAATGTGTTCTCAGAAAAGATACACTAGGGAACTGTGACAACCAAAATAATAGACAACACACAAAGTAACGTGTCAGTGGTAAGAAAGCTGTACTAAGGTTGGCTGGAAAAGTAGCAAAATCATGAAAACTCAGCAGGCAGAATGGAAGCGCAGTGGATTTTTCTAATTCAGTGGAACAGATGCCAACAAGCTCTTGAAAGTGTAGGCTTAGTGGATAGTTTGAATATTATATTAAGATGTGACTAAAGGGAAGACAACTTAAAAATTCTACTGTGTCCCTTTTGACTTGGGATAGTCTATTCTTGGCAAGGAAGGTCTCTTGGGACGTGCAGGTAAATCGGACATACCTGGTATGTGGAGACAGGGGAAGCAGCAATGAATGGCGTGATGGATGTCTGTGGAATCATGCGGTTGGTTGCAATACTGTACGGTGAAGAATAAAATCTGCAAACAGAAAAAAAAAAAGATTCATAGATTTGTGACGCTAACGCACATCTGGCTGCTAACCAAACGCTACCACGCATGTCTGTAGAAGACTGACTTCCACCCTCGTGTCACCCATTCACTGTTAACAGGAGCGAAACTGTTCTAAACAAAATGACAACTTTGAATCCTCTTATAAAATTGGCCATGCAGAAATCTCTTAGGCCAGGTGATTGTAATAGTATGTTTAATCAACAGGGGAGAAAAGCTGTGGGTCTTGTTTTTGTTTGTTTAAGGCAACAGTATTATAAAGCTCTTTGGAAAAAAGAGGTGAATTGGTAGCACCAAGCTTTATGAAAGTGGCCGGTGTTACACAGACATAATTGCATTTATTTCTTCATTCAAGAAAGAGGATCAGCTTCCAGACAGTTCTGGATAATTTATGCTAGTCCATGCCCTTAGGCAAAAACTAACCTAAGTACTTTCTCCATGAAAGAAAAGGACAATTTGTAGACAATTTGGGTCCAGGTAAAGATAGGAATCTTTTCTGAATTTAATCAAGGCACTGATGGAGGTTCTGGACCTATGTGATATTCTCCTGTAGACTCTAAAAAGCACTGCATTTTCTAGTCCTCCAGGGTCCTCCAGTGAACAAGTATAGAAAAACAGTGGGCAAGATCACGTGTGGGTGTGTGTTCAGTTGCTCAGTCCAGTCCAACTCTTTACAATGCTATGCACTATAGCCCAGTCCATGGACAGCCTCCTCTGTTCATGTAATTTTCCAGGCAGGAATACTGGAGTGGGTTGCCATTTCCTCCTCCAGGGGATCTTCCCAACCCAGGGATCAAACGCATGTCTCCTGCATTGGCAGGGAGGTTCTTTACCATTGTGCCACCTGGGAAGCCTGGGCAAGAGCAGAGCTCCACAAATCAGAGCAGGGATGATTCTTCTGGATATCTATTAAAGGATAGATTTAACAGAGACCTAGGACTTCCCTGGTGGCTCAGACTGTAGTCTGCCTGCAATGCAGGAGACCTGAGTTCGATCCCTGGGTCAGGAAGATCCCCTGGAGAAGGAAATGGTTACCCACTCCAGTGTCCTACCCTGGAGAATTTCACGGAGAGAGGAGCCTGGTGGGCTGCAGTCCATGAGTTCACAAAAAGTTGGACACCAATGAGCAACTAAAATTTTCACTACTTTCAAGGGTATTGAAAACACTGACACTCCATCTCCACTCAGACTATATCCTGGAGCCCATAAGCTACCTAATGCTCAGATTCCTCAGAAGAATTTTAAATCATGTTTCCTTCTTCATATCTCACTGGTAAGGGAAAGTCTAGAGTGACTAACCACTGAAATTGCACACAAAACCAGGATGCCTGTGAAGAACTATTTCCCTCTTATGAGGATAGATTGGAAACACGCCAATTAGGGGTCATGGGGTCATTGCTTTCATTTTGCCATTCTCTTCAGTTCAGTTCCACTCAGTCGCTCAGTCATGTCTGACTCTTTGCGACCCCATGGACTGCAGCACGCCAGGCCTCCCTGTCCATCACCAACTCCCGGAGTTCACTCAAACTCATGTCCATTGAATCAGTGATGCCATCCAACCATCTCATCCTCTGTCACCCCTTTCTCCTCCTTCCCTCAATCTTTCCCAGCATCAGGGTCTTTTCAAATGAGTCAGCTCTTCACATCAGGTGGCCAAAGTATTGAAGTTTCAGCTTCAACATCAGTCCTTCCATTGAATATTCAGGGCTGATCTCCTTTAAGATGTACTGGCTGGATCTCCTTGCAGTCCAAGGGACTCTCACAAGTCTTCTCAACATCACAGTTCAAAGGCATCAATTTTTCAGCACTCAGCTTTCTTTTCAGTCCAACTCTCACATCCATACATGACTACTTGAAAAACCATAGCTTTGACTAGATGAACCTTTGCTGACAAAGTAATGTCTCTGCTTTTTAATATACTATCTAGGTTGGTCATAACTTGCCTTCCAAGGAGCAAGCGTCTTTTAATTTCACAGCTGCAGTCACCATCTGCCGTGATTTTGGAGCCCAGAAAAATAAAGTCAGCCACTGTTTCCCCATCTATTTGCCATGAAGTGATGGGACCAGATGCCATGATCTTCGTTTTCTGAATGTTGAGCTTTAAGCCAACTTTTTCACTCTCCTCTTTCACTTTCATCAAGCCACTCTTTTGTTTTTCTTCACTTTCTGCCATAAGGGTGGCGTCATCTGCATATCTGAGGTTATTGATATTTCTCCCAGCAATCTTGATTCCAACTTGTGCTTCATCCAGCCCAGTGTTTCTCATGATGTACTCTGCATAGAAGTTAAATCAGAAGGGTGACAATATACAGCCTTGACGTACTTCTTTTCCTATTTGGAACCAGTCTGTTGTTCCATGTCCAGTTCTAACTGTTGCTTCCTGACATGCATACAGGTTTCTCAAGAGGCAGGTCAGGTAGTCTGGTATTCCCATCTCTTTCAGAATTTTCCACAGTTTATTGTGAGCCATACAATCAAAGGCTTTGCCATAATCAATAAAATAGAAATAGATGTTTTTCTGGAACTCTCTTGCTTTTTTGATGATCCAGTGGATGTTGGCAATTTGATCTCTGGTTTCTCTGCCTTTTCTAAAACCTGCTTGAACATCAGGAAGTTCACAGTTCACGTATTGCTGAAGCCTGGCTTGGAAAATTTTGAGCATTACTTTGCTAGTGTGAAAGATGAGTGCAATTGTGCAGTAGTTTGAGCATTCTTTGGCATTGCCTTTCTTTGGGATTGAGATGAAAACTGACATTTTCCAGTTCCGTGGCCACTGCTGAATTTTCCAAATTTGCTGGCATAATGAGTGCAGCATTTCACAGCATCATCTTTCAGGATTTGAAATAGCTCAACTGGAATTCCATCACCTCCACTAGCTTTGTTCATAGTGATGCTTCCTAAGGCCCACTTGACTTCACATTCGAAGATGTCTGGCTCTAGGTGAATGATCACACCATCGTGATTATCTGCATCATGAAGATCTTTTTTGTTTAGTTCTTCTGTGTATTCTTGCCACCTCTTCTTAATATCTTCTGCTTCTGTTAGGTCCATACCATTTCTGTCCTTTTCTGAGCCCATCTTTGCATGAACTGTTCTCTTGGCATCGGAAAGTCAATTGGATGACTACTTCTAGTTTAGTTTCTTTTCTTTTTAAAAATACTTTATGACTGAGGTTGGAATTCTGAAGACAAAAGCTTCCTCATCTCTCAGAGGTCTCTGATGTTTTGAATAGAGAATCTCATGAGCCACCTTTCTAAAGAAGCATTCCACCAGAACCCCACTGAGTGTAGGAGGGCTAGATTTCAATGTTTCCAGGGTTCAAAGAGTAAATTCTTTAAGCTTAGATTCTATACAAGTCTCCAAGCAAGGATTATAGAACTAGAGTCTTAAATTGATCTAGTTTTCAACAAGCATTATAAGGTTAGGGTCTTTTGGTTTAAAAAATGTAGTTGTAAAAATTACTCCCTTATCCACTGCATTCTTCTTACTATACATACCTACATCTACCACATCTTTAAATCTGCTCTTGTGTAGTTCAGGAAAAATGGATTTTGAGTATGTCATGTACCTATTAGAATGATCTAATTTAAAAAAGGCAATCAGAGCTGTCACAGAATTAGAGAAGGTGGAATTCTCTTTCATTGTTGATGAAAATAGAGAATTGTCCTGCCCTTTTAGAAAACAGCTTGGCAGTTTCATATAGAGCTAAAATACACATAGCATATAACTGAAAAATCCCACTGATACATAGCAACTAAAGATAAATGAAAACTTGAGTTCACACAAAAACCTTGATGCAGTTATTTACAGCAGCTTTGATACTTGCCGAAAACTGGAAACAAGCCAAATATCCTTCAACTAAACTGATAAACAATGTATAGTCCACCCATACACTAGGAGGTGGCTGAACAATTAAACTGAAACACTGGCATGTTTAGCATGGTGAATCTTGAATGAATTATGCTGAATGAGAGATCTCAGACTCAAAAGACTTTATATAATCATTTGTATAGCGGTATGGAAAATGAAAAACTGTACATTCCAGAAACAAGTAATGGATGCCAAAGGCTGGGCTTAAGGGAGGAGTCTGACCACAGAGACGCATGAGGGAATTCTGGGAAATGATGTAACTGTTCTCTTTCTTCGCTGCTTCACTGTGTGCTTTTCAGACCTCATAAAATTGTACCCTATTAAGAGTGTTAAATATGAATTACTTTTAACAAATCCAACTTTTCAAAAGACAATTATTATGCAAGAAAACATCTATTCTTCCACTTAAAAAAAAACAACTGTATAGAAGGATTTACTATGTGTACCAAAGATGGGTAAGGCATTCATTTGAGTTTCTCTCTTTACTTAACTTGAATCTCCTTTGTACATTAACTAGCCTAAAGCCAGCCAATGGCTTTCCACTGCAATGAGAACAAAATCTGAATTCCTGGTATCGACTATTGCTAGCACAGTAGGGCTACTGTCCATCTCTCTTCCTTGAGCCAACTAGGATCCAACCAACCACAATGACCTTCTGTCCCATGAGCCTGTCATTCTCATCTTGGGCCACTGACCTTACAATTCTCTTTACCTGGAATGCTTATTTCCCCAAATCTCCCTGTAACAACTTCTTTTTCCTTATCGGTTTCACTCAACTTTCCCTACTTCTGAGAGGTCTATAGCTAAAGTAGCAACAACCATCTCTTCCCCAATTGTTCTCTGTTTCTTTCCTTGACTTTATTTTTGTTTTTCCCCATTAGCATTTTCACTATTTGAAGTAGCCTTTAAAAAAATGTCTTTATATATACCCTATGGGCTGAATGTGTGTGTCCCTTTAAAATTCATATGTTGAAGTCCTAACTCCCAGAGTGGCTGTATGTGGAGATGGGGCCTCAAGGAAGAAAGTAACATCAAATGAGCTCATGAGGGTGGGGCCCTAATCTCCCAGGGTTAGTGTCCTTATAAGAAGAGATGCTCCAGAGACTTCCCTCTCTCTCCATACATGCACACAGGGGAAAGGCCATGTGAGGACACAGTGAGAAAACAGCCTTGTAAAAGCCAGGAAAACAGTCCTCACCCCAGACTTGGTCAGCCAGCTCTTGATCATGGACTTCTAGCCTCCAGAACCGTGAGGAAATATATTTCAGTTGTTTAAACCCACACGATCAATGGCTTTTTTTTTTTCTTTAATAGCAGTTGAGCTGACTAATGGAATGCACTAATTGGCTATTTCTCCCTCTAGAATGTTGGCTTCAAGAGAGTTGAGGACAGCTGTACTTTGTTGCCTAGGACAGAGCCTGGGGCATAATAAATATAGGCATACCTTACTTTATTGTGCTTTGCTTTAGTGTACTTCAAAGATACTGTGATTTTTACAAATAGAAGGTTTGTGGTAACTGTGCATTGTGAGACAATGATTAGTGTTTTGAACAATAAGATATTTTTAATTGAGGTATATACATTGTTTTTGTAGACATAATGTTTTGCAAACTAACATTCTACAGCCTAGTCTAAACATAACTTTTATATACACTTTTAAAATTGTGTGACTCATTTTATTGAGATATTTGCTTTGTTGCAGTGGTCTGGACCTGAACTCACAGTATCTCCAAGGTATATCTATGCTTAATACCTGATGGCTGACTGAATGAATAAATGAGTGAAAACAGCTTAGGGAGATAAGCAGTGATCATAGTAAAGGATGGCCAATGTCAAACGTGTGGAGACACAGAAGATGCCATCTGTTCAGATAGGAAGCTGAGAAGTGAGAACTGAGAAAGCTGGCTTGCATCACAAATCACCTATCTGTACCTCTGTCCATCTCATGAAAGCTTAAACTAATGCCCATTTTCTAGGTATATAGAGAAACTGATAATCAGAGAAAACAGACCTTTTCTACAAAAATCATGGTTTACCTCTAGAAATGCACACACACACACAAAACCCCTTCAGGTTTTATCTTAGATCTTAGTTATGAAGCAGTGAACAGAAAGATTTATGCGCGGCTCATAATGACCTAACGGGCACTCATGACCACTCCACTATCAGCCCTTTTCTCCATGTAGGTTTAACTTCTCTTAGAAACCTAGTCTCAGCCTTGCATACCAACAGTATAAACCCTGCTTCACATTTTAGAGTGGCTGGTTTATTTTGCAAAATGTACCAAGTGGCATATTAAAAATGAAAGCAATAAGGACTGGATGGACAGACAGCATTTACAGGGAACTTTATGGGAAAAAAAGAGAACAGAAATAGAAAAACAGCCAAGTAAACGGATAGTAACAAAGTGTGTTTTTGTTCTATTTGCTCTAATCCTATCCGTCCAACAAGAATGATATTTCATACTCCCCAGCAAGTTTCAATACTGTCTGCCACTCAAATCAGAGAGTCATTTAGAACAGAAAATGGACTGGAAAGATCAGACTCAGTATACTATCTTGATCCCCTAATTCAGGTATTCTGAAATAAGCTCTCCCCAAGTCCAAACATAAACCAGATGACTTTACAGGAAAGCTTTGCTTAAACCACGGCAAGAGAGGCTGTTATTGCATCTGAGGCTTAAAGTCACCATGTCTAAAGAAAATGCCCTGAGCCGGCCTCCAAAGAGAGAGCTTCAGAATGAGTTTCCTAGTCTCATCACTTGTTCTCAATCCCTGCCATGTATCCTTCATGGTTCACACAGCCTCCACATTTTAAAAGAAGAAAGAAAGAACATCCAAATAAAAACTTCAAGCATAGGCATCCTATTCTGGGGGAACAGGAAAGGTGAAATTGACAGCACTTTAATTTTGTGGCTATAATAAGAAACCTAAGGTCATTTGAAACATGTGACTGTAGTTTTCTATCTGGTTATATTAATATATGCATTATGAGCTTCCCAGGTGGCTCAGTCATAAAGAATCTGCCTGCTAACGCAGGAGATATAGGAGATGTAGTTTCGATCCCTAGGTTGGGAATATCCCCTGGAGGAAAAACATGGCAACCCACTATAATATTATTCCCTGGAAAAATCCCATGGAGAGAGGAGTCTGGAGGGCTGCAGTCCATGGTGTCACAAAGAGTCGGAAATGGCTGAGCACACACACATAGGTGCATCATGCCTTGCAAATGCATTACAGAAAACTAGGAACGAATTTTTAACTAACCATTTTTTCCAGAAATAGTTTACTAAGATATTTATTTGACAAAATGCACACAGTAAATTCACAGGTGTGACAAGTGTTTCTTTTCTACACTGTCCTAAACATAGACAGGAGCTTTCTTCCCAGGACCTAGAGATATTTTTGGTTGTCACTGGGTCAGAGGGCTGCTCCTGGCATCGAGTTGGTAGAGGTCTGGGATGCTGCTAAACACAGGACAGTTCCCACCAAAAAAATTGATATGATCCAAAATGACACTCATGTCAAGGATGAGAAGCTTTCTTTGGGAATGTTGACTAGTTACTCTGCAGAGGTTTCACGTGAAAAAATTCCAAATGTCAAAGGGACTGAGAGGTTTAATTAAGTATGATCTATCTGTAGAACTCTGAGCTGGCCTCTGAAAAAAGTCATGTTTTTAAGGTATGCAAAGGGTTATTTAGTTTTCTGGCTTTTAAAGCAAGTGGGCTCCAGAAGTCCAGAGAATGGAAGTCTAGGTCACTAATAGGACATCATTTTACCTGCAGACGAGCCATCTCCAGGGAATTTGGCAGTCAGTAGTGAAATCTTATTTCACTGACAATAAAAATAACATGAATGTATCAATAACCCCAGGGTAGGATTTTTCTTTTAACTCTAAAAAATCACACACAATCCTATATGCACACTGAAATAAATAGTGTTGCCTTGTCTTTCATATCCACGGGCAATTTTGTTGGAGTCAGAACCATGAATCCTCAGGGCAACCCTATAGCATAAGATTAATAAGGTATTGGTCATCTTTATTGTAACACCACGTATCTTTCACATTACATTCCTTTCCTAGTGTAATAAGATCTGGTTTCTGTATCACTTAATATCAAATGCCATATAAAACAGTTGGCAAGCCAGGGCTGTAGAAAACATTTTTCTGGGTCATGCCAGTGCACCAACCCCAAGCATCCTGTATCCTGTGTCAAATCTAGTAAAATAAAGTAAAAAAAATAATAATAAATAAAAGTGAAAAAATAAAATAAAACATATTAAAAAAAAGAAAACATTTTTTGCTCACATCTCTCCCAAGAATACATTTTATTCAGACCAAACAATCTGAAAGGCATTTACACAGTAGACCTTAGTGAAAAGGGTATGGGAAAAGATGAGATTTTGACTGGGGAAGGAATTATTTCCCACCTCTTATGCTCATATTTGAAAGTGATGGATTTCATATTGGACTGTTAAAAAAGCAATAGGCCAGGAGTAATAACACATTATAGAGTCATGCCAGATAGCTCTGAAAGAAGAATGAGCATTTATAGTCTCCTAAGTTGACTTACAGTAAAAAAGTACCAAGTGGTTTCCTTTTCATTGCAACCCAGATACCTCTTCACTGTAATCTTCAAAGCCTTTGATTGAACTGATTTTTTAAAAGCGATCATTTGGGTAGATTCAAGCAGATGACATGACTGACATTTTCTGCCACCTACACTCAAACTGCTCAGAGACACCATGATCCACTTTACATTTATAAATGTTTGCTCTTCATTAGAGAAAAGTCAAGCTAAATTTGGGAGTACTTATTTCAGTTTTATGTTGCTGTATAAACATTGAGGTTATGGAATTCAGAACATTTAACAGTTTATACAACTGAGCTACCAGATACCCCAGACACATGTCTGAATTTGATACTCAGAAACCCCCATGACTGAGTGCAGTTATAGGATGCTCCGGTATTACAAAATATGTCCTTTTATTAAAAAGAAAAATTGAAGTATACTTGATTTACAATGTTGCATTAATTTCTAATGTATAGCATAGTAACTCAGTTATACACACACACACACACACACATTGTTTTCACTACGCTTTTCCGTTATGGCTTATCACAGGAGCTACAGCCTCCTGTGCTATAGTAGAACTTGTTGTTTTTCCCTTCTATATATAATACTTTGCACCTGCCAACCCCAAACCCCCAGTCTGTCCCTCCCCCTTGGCAGCCACATAGAATTTCCATATGATCCAGCAATCCCACNAGGAAGAAGAAGAAGTAGGTTGAGATGTGTATAAGAGACAGATATATAATACTTTGCACCTGCCAACCCCAAACCCCCAGTCTGTCCCTCCCCCTTGGCAGCCACATAGAATTTCCATATGATCCAGCAATCCCACTCCTGGACATATATCTGGAAAAAAACTCACACTCAAAAAGATAAACCATGTTCTTTAGATGTGACACGCCACCAAGAGGACAAGTTCATGTCCCTGCTCCATCAAGAGGCTTTCCACGTCCCTTACTAAAAGTGACTGCTTTTACTCTGTGATCCTGTGACATTTAACTTTTTGTGTGAAAAGAATAGAGAAATATAAACAGTGAAAAGTAAGTCTCCCTATCACCCCTCCTTCCCAGCACTCTGTTGGGCCTCCCCAGAGAACGACTGTCACCATGTCTCAGGTCTTCCTTCAGAAATATTTTGTACATCTGAAAGGTAAGACATACACAAAACTCAAAGCACTCTGTGTTTCCTTCACGACACTATCGGCATTATATCTAGAATTTGTGTGCATGTCCATTGTTCCTGATAGGATGGGAAATTTTTTTTCAAATCTGCATCACCAACATGAGTTTATTATTATTTTATTTATTATAAATTCATTTACTTGGAGGCTAATTACCTTATAATATTGTATTGGTTTTGCCATACATCAACATGAATCCACCATGGGTATACAAGTGTTCCCCATCCTGAACCCCCCTCCCACCTCCTTCCCCGTACCATCCCTCTGGGTCATTCCCGTGCACCAACCCCAAGCATCCTTTTAAACAGTAAAACAGATAGGAAAGAAAAGCAGTTTGTTGAACTGAGTCATCATTAAGCCATCTTTAACAATATTAACTGGAGTAGGTCAACTGTATCCTTGGATATGTTTTTCCTATATCAAATGGGATCAGTTCCTTCTCTCCAGCAAAAAATATTTATGCCTCTGTTAGCTCCCTACTCTCCCTCCAAGTTAGGTTTGGTTGCTGGATCGAATGGGCTTCCATGGCAGCGCTAGTGGTGAAAGGAAACTGCCTGCCAAAGCAGGAGACATACGAGACGCAGGCTTGATCCCATGCGTCAGGAAGATCCGCTGGAGGAGCACATGGCNCTTGTTTTTCCCTTCTATATATAATACTTTGCACCTGCCAACCCCAAACCCCCAGTCTGTCCCTCCCCCTTGGCAGCCACATAGAATTTCCATATGATCCAGCAATCCCACTCCTGGACATATATCTGGAAAAAAACTCACACTCAAAAAGATAAACCATGTTCTTTAGATGTGACACGCCACCAAGAGGACAAGTTCATGTCCCTGCTCCATCAAGAGGCTTTCCACGTCCCTTACTAAAAGTGACTGCTTTTACTCTGTGATCCTGTGACATTTAACTTTTTGTGTGAAAAGAATAGAGAAATATAAACAGTGAAAAGTAAGTCTCCCTATCACCCCTCCTTCCCAGCACTCTGTTGGGCCTCCCCAGAGAACGACTGTCACCATGTCTCAGGTCTTCCTTCAGAAATATTTTGTACATCTGAAAGGTAAGACATACACAAAACTCAAAGCACTCTGTGTTTCCTTCACGACACTATCGGCATTATATCTAGAATTTGTGTGCATGTCCATTGTTCCTGATAGGATGGGAAATTTTTTTTCAAATCTGCATCACCAACATGAGTTTATTATTATTTTATTTATTATAAATTCATTTACTTGGAGGCTAATTACCTTATAATATTGTATTGGTTTTGCCATACATCAACATGAATCCACCATGGGTATACAAGTGTTCCCCATCCTGAACCCCCCTCCCACCTCCTTCCCCGTACCATCCCTCTGGGTCATTCCCGTGCACCAACCCCAAGCATCCTTTTAAACAGTAAAACAGATAGGAAAGAAAAGCAGTTTGTTGAACTGAGTCATCATTAAGCCATCTTTAACAATATTAACTGGAGTAGGTCAACTGTATCCTTGGATATGTTTTTCCTGTATCAAATGGGATCAGTTCCTTCTCTCCAGCAAAAAATATTTATGCCTCTGTTAGCTCCCTACTCTCCCTCCAAGTTAGGTTTGGCTGCTGGATCGAATGGGCTTCCACGGCAGCGCTAGTGGTGAAAGGAAACTGCCTGCCAAAGCAGGAGACATACGAGACGCAGGCTCGATCCCACGCGTCAGGAAGATCCGCTGGAGGAGCACATGGCAACCCACGCCAGCATTCTCGCCTAGAGAATCCCGTGCAGAGAGGAGCCTGGCGGGCCACAAACAGTCCATGGGGTCACAAAGAGTTGTACACAACTTGAAGTGACCTAGCACGCACACAGGCACTGGGCTGAATACATGGGTATAAATATGGAATAAATACTCTGCACATTCATATTTGATCCCTTCATATGCTGAATTTTCTAAATCAGTTTCCACATCTTTAAGAGGTACGTGCTGACAATAAGTCAAGAAACAGGATATTGAGGAATCATATGTGGTTATTTTGACATCTTAAACATCCATAGAAATGATTATTTTTATGTTGCCATATAAGGCAATTAAAACTGAAAAGACCAAAACATTTAAAAAACTCATGTATATGAAGAAATACCAAGTGAATAAGGTTAATTAGCTACAATTTTGCTGTTTCTCCATTTCATGATACAAAATTTCTACCTTCTTGGTACCAACACAATGCATAATCTAATGCTTCCAAAATTCCACTCTTAACCCAGGACATGAACGACTCATGTGCAGTTTGGCTCCTTTGGATGAAATTGGAGGTTGCATTGAAAGATAATCAGATTAGGGTGTTACAGGGGAACAGAGCGGCTTGATACCAGGAAGGGGGCTGGTTTACCTAATGCCACATTGCTGGAGTCAAGCAGATGCCATCAGCAACATTTTCTATTTCTGATTTGGCATTCATAGTACTAAGCTAAACAGTCTGTAAAGAAAAATAGGACATGGAACCTGCTTTCAGATTTCATAGTCCATCAGNTGGAGGTTGCATTGAAAGATAATCAGATTAGGGTGTTACAGGGGAACAGAGCGGCTTGATACCAGGAAGGGGGCTGGTTTAACTAATGCCACTTTGCTGGAGTCAAGCAGATGCCATCAGCAACATTTTCTATTTCTGATTTGGCATTCATAGTACTAAGTTAAACAGTCTGTAAAGAAAAATAGGACATGGAACCTGCTTTCAGATTTCATAGTCCATCAGAGAAATAAATATGATGTCAATAGCTGTGTGATAAAAAAGACTGTCCCTGTATCATGTTCACGTGTGTGCTAAGTTGTTTCAATTGTATCCAGCTCTTTGCAACCCTGTGGACTGTAGCCTGCCATGCTCCTCTGTCCAGGGGATTCTCCTGGCAAGAATATTGGCGTGGATTGCCATGCCCTCCTCCAGGAGATATCGCAACCCAGGGATCTAACCCGTGTCTCGTTATTTCTCCCGCATTGGCAGGCGGGCTCTTTACCTCTAGGGCCACCTGGGACACCCTTGCTGCATCCCAGTCACATGCAATGCGGGTAACAATCGTGTCAGCACTGACAACGGCCACGCTGTGCCACAGGAGGTCCTTTAATCCTTACGACGTCTTATGAAAACTTGCTCTTACTGTCATCTCCACTTCACAGAGCGGGAAACTAAAGCACAGACAACTTGCCTACATGCGGAAAACGACAGAATTTGAATGCACCCCTGGGCAGGCTGGCTCTGGAGTCTGCACTTCTAACCACTGCTTACACTGTTTCTCTTATGACTAATTGTGTAATTATCTCTGCCTGGTATGATTTAATGGTGTTCTCCAAATGAGAGAAATAAAAGGAAAGGAAGAACTATCACCATTCTCTGCAGGCAGAGAGAACTCCATGAGCAAGAAGACTTACGGGTTAACATAACATGAGATGCTCTGAGAATCAATTCCTGCGCCACATAGGAAGTCCAATTCAGTTGCAGGAGCCAAATCATGAAATTCTTCTGGTGCCACTCTGGAAAGTTTGAGTTTTGCTCTGCATTTAATAAAGTCCATGTAATACTTTAAGCCAGGCAGATAGATGATTATTTATTACTTTTTGCTTTAAAAAAATATTCAGAAAGCAATGTGAAAATGGATTGGTACTCAATTATATCAGAGGCAGATAAAAGCTTAGTACAGGTAGGGAATGGTGATTGAATGAACCAGTGGCAGGGAGACAGCTGGTTTGAAGATGTAGTTCAAAGAGAGATAGAGGAAGTCTTAATGACCAATTTTATCATTAGGAATGTTGTAGGAGAGAAGGCCCAGAGAACTGGAATTACGATTTAAATGGCTTTAGAGTGAACTTTTCAAAAACTTAAGTAATTTGAGGCTTTTCACTTATTTGGTTTGTATTATGAAGGACTGATGAAGACAAAGTCCTCAGTTGGGGTCAGGACATCCAGGAGCAGCAGCCAGTGCAATGAGATGCACAGGTGATGGTTCCCTGCGCCCAGCTATAAACTTGAAGTATGAACTCAGGAGTCTTCAGTTCCTAAAAGCAGGAGGAGTGGATGAGAAGCAGTATGAGAAAGGGCTAAACCCTGAGAAAGATTAGTAAAAGTGGGCAGAAGGGGAATTCACAGACACCAGGGGGGCAGTGCAAGGGGAGGGCAAGGAGGATCAGCAGAGGATATGTGTGTGTGCTAAGTCACCCAGTCATGTCTGACTCTTTGCATCCCTACGCCCGTACCTCTTCTTGTGAGCCTCCAGGAAGAACACTGGAGTGGGTTGCCGTGCCTTCCTCCAGGGGATCTTCCTGACCCAGGGATTGAACCCACGTCTCTTACATCTACTGCACCGTTAAGTGGGTACTTTACCACTAGCGCCACATAGGAAGCCCAGCAAAGGACAGAGACATGAAATCCAAGAAGGAAGCAGCTTTCAAGAAGATATAAATGGAAACAACAACAACAACATCAAAGCCAAATGAGGCAAGATTTCAAACAGTATAAGCACTAAGAAAGTGTCCGTTAAAACTGACAAATTTAGGGATCCCTGGAGACAGTGGCAGGGAAAATTCCAGTCAAGTCTGAGACCAAAATTTGCACTGTAATAGGCTTAATTAGAGGCAGCGTGCTGGGCTTCATTCATGTCCGACTCTGTGACCTGTGGACGGTAGCCCGCCAGGCTCCTCCGTCCATGGTGTTCTCTTGCGAGTCTCCAGGCAAGAACACTGGAGTGGGTTGCCATGCCCTCCTCCAGGGGATCCTCCTGACCCAGGGATCAAACCCACGTCTCCTGCGGCTCCTGTGCTGCAGGTAGATTCCTTACTGCTGAGCCACTGGGAAAGCCCAATTAGAGACAACACAGGAAGACAATGTGTAAAGAATGCTGAAACTGTTTACCAGTCAAGAAAAAGTAAAAATAGTGTGGCCACTACAAGTTATGGGCACAAAAAGATTGTTTTGTTTTCTGACTGCACCATACGGAATGCAGGATCTTTGCTCCCTGACCAGGGATTGAACCTCTACCCCCTGCATTGGAAACACAGGGTCTTATCCACTGCACCACCAGGGAAGTCCAGAAAAGGACAGTTTTGCTTCCGCCCTCTTTATAGGTGGGAGAGACTTGACTTTTACAGGCTGAAAGGAATATTCAGTGGACAAGGCAACACTGAAGACAGGGACTGCTGGGTGATACAAAGTTATCAGATGACAGTACATAAAATCAAGAAGATGGTATCCTGAGCATCTTAACTGCAATTTGCTTCCTGGGGGAAATGTTCGTTGTTGTTACAGTATAAGTGGGCAGGGGGAGAGGATGAAGCACTTTTGCAACAGTTGAAATAGTTCAAAGGATACAGTGTCCTACTGTTAATATAAAGTACACAGAGACAGGCACCACGGGGAGGATGCTGGAAGGTGGACGTATATACCTGCAGTTCACCTCTGCACAGTGTGGATGGTGAATTGGGAAGGAGACACAGTCCCCAGGGCCAGGCAGTCCTCATGGCGTCTAACAGGGCACCACCAAAGTTCAGACCGCGGCTGCTCAGATTACAGGCTGAAACCCCAATTTTTTCTCTTCAGGTTTGTCATGAGCCACAATGAAAGTCTGGACACTTAGGTCTTTGGGGAAAGATTCAGATTTTAAATTGTGCATTGGACAGATGACTGACTAAAGCAAAGCACAAACTCATCCCAGCCCAGGCCTAGGACACTGGGGCATCTCTAATAATTGACCTCGAACCTTGGGCAAGAAGATCCTTATAATAAGCAGATGTATGGATATATAGTACAGACAGGTAGATGGATTCACGTATTTATACACACATATACGCAAACACAAACACTTGCTGGCTTTAGCTAATGAACATNTAAGTAATTTGAGGCTTTTCACTTATTTGGTTTGTATTATGAAGGACTGATGAAGACAAAGCCCTCAGTTGGGGTCAGGACATCCAGGAGCAGCAGCCAGTGCAATGAGATGCACAGGTGATGGTTCCCTGCGCCCAGCTATAAACTTGAAGTATGAACTCAGGAGTCTTCAGTTCCTAAAAGCAGGAGGAGTGGATGAGAAGCAGTATGAGAAAGGGCTAAACCCTGAGAAAGATTAGTAAAAGTGGGCAGAAGGGGAATTCACAGACACCAGGGGGGCAGTGCAAGGAGGATCAGCAGAGGATATGTGTGTGTGCTAAGTCACCCAGTCATGTCTGACTCTTTGCATCCCTACGCCCGTACCTCTTCTTGTGAGCCTCCAGGAAGAACACTGGAGTGGGTTGCCGTGCCTTCCTCCAGGGGATCTTCCTGACCCAGGGATTGAACCCACGTCTCTTACATCTACTGCACCGTTAAGTGGGTACTTTACCACTAGCGCCACATAGGAAGCCCAGCAAAGGACAGAGATATGAAATCCAAGAAAGAAGCAGCTTTCAAGAAGATATAAACGGAAACAACAACAACAACATCAAAGCCAAATGAGGCAAGATTTCAAACAGTATAAGCACTAAGAAAGTGTCCGTTAAAACTGACAAATTTAGGGATCCCTGGAGACAGCGGCAGGGAAAATTCCAGTCAAGTCTGAGACCAAAATTTGCACTGTAATAGGCTTAATTAGAGGCAGCGTGCTGGGCTTCATTCATGTCCGACTCTGTGACCTGTGGACGGTAGCCCGCCAGGCTCCTCCATCCATGGTGTTCTCTTGTGAGTCTCCAGGCAAGAACACTGGAGTGGGTTGCCATGCCCTCCTCCAGGGGATCCTCCTGACCCAGGGATCAAACCCACGTCTCCTGCGGCTCCTGTGCTGCAGGTAGATTCCTTACTGCTGAGCCACTGGGAAAGCCCAATTAGAGACAACACAGGAAGACAATGTGTAAAGAATGCTGAAACTGTTTACCAGTCAAGAAAAAGCAAAAATAGTGTGGCCACTACAAGTTATGGGCACAAAAAGATTGTTTTGTTTTCTGACTGCACCATACGGAATGCAGGATCTTTGCTCCCTGACCAGGGATTGAACCTCTACCCCCTGCATTGGAAACATGGGGTCTTATCCACTGCACCACCAGGGAAGTCCAGAAAAGGACAGTTTTGCTTCCGCCCTCTTTATAGGTGGGAGAGACTTGACTTTTACAGGCTGAAAGGAATATTCAGTGGACAAGGCAACACTGAAGACAGGGACTGCTGGGTGATACAAAGTTATCAGATGACAGTACATAAAATCAAGAAGATGGTATCCTGAGCATCTTAACTGCAATTTGCTTCCTGGGGGAAATGTTCGTTGTTGTTACAGTATAAGTGGGCAGGGGGAGAGGATGAAGCACTTTTGCAACAGTTGAAATAGTTCAAAGGATACAGTGTCCTACTGTTAATATAAAGTACACAGAGACAGGCACCACGGGGAGGATGCTGGAAGGTGGACGTATATACCTGCAGTTCACCTCTGCACAGTGTGGATGGTGAATTGGGAAGGAGACACAGTCCCCAGGGCCAGGCAGTCCTCATGGCGTCTAACAGGGCACCACCAAAGTTCAGACCGCGGCTGCTCAGATTACAGGCTGAAACCCCAATTTTTTCTCTTCAGGTTTGTCATGAGCCACAATGAAAGTCTGGACACTTAGGTCTTTGGGGAAAGATTCAGATTTTAAATTGTGCATTGGACAGATGACTGACTAAAGCAAAGCACAAACTCATCCCAGCCCAGGCCTAGGACACTGGGGCATCTCTAATAATTGACCTCGAACCTTGGGCAAGAAGATCCTTATAATAAGCAGATGTATGGATATATAGTACAGACAGGTAGATGGATTCACGTATTTATACACACATATACGCAAACACAAACACTTGCTGGCTTTAGCTAATGAACATGTGCATTAATTCAATTATTTCTATTTTTCAGTGTGCATATACACTTCTAATTGTAATTACAAGTATTTTTACATATATTAGACTCCAAGAACAGGTACTATTAAATTACAAATATAAATTACTTGGTACATAGTATGTGTTCAATAAATGTCATGCCCTTACACTACATGCCTGTCACTCTCTCTGAGCATATAATGCCATATTCCGTGTCTTTTGAATTAACTATGTTATCTTCTCAGCTATACAGTATAAGTCTAGAGGGCTTTATTCTCTCTATCTTTATTTCTTGTCTTTACTTTCTGACCACCATGTTTAGAGTGCCTTGTTGGAAATAAGAGAAGGCTCACTGGATAAATGGAGAGATATCATTACTTTTTGCCGCTAGAGAAGTTTTAATCAACATGAGACGAAGGAATAGATCTCTACCCTAGACTATCATCTGTGTTGATTCCTTCACAGAAGGTAGACCATGAGTTTCTTGAGCCCCTGTTTTACACAGATGCACTGTTTTTTTTAAAGCCTATAGAGTAGTACTGTGCTTGGAAGACTTATTGGCTGTTTACTGAGTGACTGAATAAATGGCCCTCTAAGCTGACCAGACAGAAAATGGAGTTACATTCCTTCTACCTGCTGGGTTGATCTTAAATGAGACCTTCACTCTGACTAATTCTTTAGAGACTGAAAGACAGAAAACCGAAAGCCATGGAGAAATCTAAGATAAAAGACTGAAAATAAGAATAATAATTATTCTTCAGTTTGATGGTTCATTGCAGGATGGCCAAGGTAAAGGAAAGAAATTGGAAAGTCAGAAGAAAGTTTCAACCAAAGACTATTCAAAATGACAGAATTTTAAAGATGCTGGATTATGTAGCTTAAGTCTGATGCTTTTCAGAGGAAAAGTTTAGGCTATATATTAGTTGTTCTAAGTAAGAGTCTGCAAACTTCCAAATGCTTATTAAAACGGAGTATGAAAATACAATCACCATGTTACTCACTTGATTCTGTGTGTTCCCCTTCCTCTGAGAGCCAGAGGCACGCATAGAAGCTTTAGAAATGTTGAAATGAGCCTGAGCACAGGCTATGATTATTCCCTAGCAGAAGTGACACTCTGACCCTAGAGAAACACAGACACTTCTCCCAGACCAGCCTGCACTCCTGCTTCACATCACTCTTTCTCAGGTGAGAGAGGGGGAGAAAGATGGCATATGGACAGGAGCTTTGTAAGCAAGGGTGACGCCACTGAAACCAGAGCCACTCACGGGAAGAAAAGAAATTCACTGATGAGAAAATTTTGATTGACATTTTGGTTTAGAACAAAAAGAAAGATTTGAACATTTTTCTCCAGTACTGATTTCAGAGTTCAGGGATACCTTAGCAATTAAAACATAGAAGAAGTGATCTACTTACCCATTCTGTATGGCAGCTGTGGGGTCATAGGTCAGGGCCATGCCAGCCTGTATAATGGGGGGAAGAAGGGAGAAAATGGATCTTAATGTTTTTATGATAATGTCCAAAGCATTCAGTACACACACAGACATTTTATCTTTACATTCTATGATTTAAGTTTACTGAGTCCTCTATATTTCTCCCCCCTTTATTGCCAAAACTAGCATTTTTACTACCTGAACACCAGAATCCAACACTGAGTTAGGGAATTTATATTATATATCCAGACAAAGCAAAGAACAATGCATTTTGGATGGTCTCCATTTCTACTTCATATGCCATGCACTGTCTAACCTGGTATCCTTATAATTTCTCATTTGTTTCAAGAACACCTATTGTATATCTCCAAGCATGGGAAAAAAAAGTTGAGAATGGATCCTGGGGTAAACATTAAAATAAATGCTACTTAAAATGCGTTTGACCTTATAGAAGAAAGTGTTAAGAAATATTTATTTTAAAATAGATCACATGACTCAGGGTATGCAGGCAATGAATCACAGGGTGCTGTCCAACACCTTGCTGCCACCTGTCCCACCCAGAGTGTAGNAAAGTGTTAAGAAATATTTATTTTAAAATAGATCACATGACTCAGGGTATGCAGGCAATGAATCACAGGGTGCTGTCCAACACCTTGCTGGCACCTGTCCCACCCAGAGTGTAGAAAGGGAAGGTCATTTGCATGTGATGGAAACTCTTGGCCTTGTGGCTAACAAGGAGGTAGTTTGGTTTTGTTTCCAAGGTAACACCACCACTGAAAAACTACATTTTTGTAACTGACAGTCATTACAGAAAGGAATATATATTTGATGATCGCTGACTGACATCTACATTTCCCCATCATGCACACCATCACTTCTCATCACCACAAGTGAAGTGAAAGTCACTCAGTTGTCTCTGATTCTTTGCGACCCCAGCAACTCTACAGTCCATGGAATTCTCCAGACCAGGATATTTGAGTGGGTAGCCTTTCCCTTCTCCACAAGGACTCTATGAATAGGCAGAAGAAATATTTTCTCCATTTGATGGATGCAGACATGGAAGCCTGGAGGGGTCAAGTGACTTGTTCAAGGTCACGGGTTTGGAGGCAGAATCAGATTCCAACCCAGCCCTTCTTCCACTGGGCGTGCCCTTCCACAGCCTTGCTGTGACACTGACTAGGATTTTGCATGAGCCCCAAGGCTCATCTCTCTGTGGCCCTCCACTCTTTGTCTTCCAGGACTGTCTGCCTAGTTATTGCTTGTGGGCAGAGACAGATAGGATGAAACTGAAGGCTGACTAGGCTGTCTATGATGGACATTTTTTTTTTCCTTTTTTAAAACTTAAAAGTAAGTTAGTTCAAGATCGATTGCCTGGCTTGATGAAAGTGAAAGTGAAAGTCACTCAGTCGTGTCTGACTCCTTGCAACCCCATGGACTATACAGCCCATGGAATTCTCCAGGCCACAGTACTGGCGTGGGTAGCTGTTGTCTTCCCCAGCAGATCTTCCTGACCCAGGAAATAAACCAGGGCCTCCGGCATTGCAGGCAGATTCTTCACCAGCTGAGCCACCAGGGAAGCTGGCTTGATAATGCCCTATTGTTATATAAGCTGTAACCATTGGGTGAGATGGAGTGTTAGGTAAACAGGACCTTCTGTTCATTTCTTTCACAATTTCCTGTGAATATGTAATTGTTTCAAAACAATAAGTAAGAAAAAAAATAAACTAGCCTTGAAGACTTTTGTAGAGGACTAAGAAAACCATAAAAACTTAAAAGAAAGAAAGAGATTTTGTGTTTGAGTGTCTTTTCCAGTGCGGTTGAAGGTGGTTTTCCTGTTCAGCTCATTGAATTCCTAAGATTTAACGCATAACCGAAATGAAAATTGTCAGGCTTTATAAGATGGAGTCTGAAGTCCAGGATGGCCTGCTACATTGAGCTTAGATGCATTGTTTCCCCTGAATAATAATTTTAAACTTATTATTAAGATAATGTAGAAACATCTATAAATGGAACTGGCATAGAGGAAGCATACATAATTGAAACGAAGTTTGCAAACAAAGCTGAGACAGAGATGCACTGGGAACACAGGATTGCTGATAACTCTGGCTAAAGAAATACAGTCTGATAGTGTGACAAGCTGAGGCCCAGGAAATGAGATGAGAATAAAGGAGTAGATATGAAGGCAGGTTTCTCCCACCTTGGGAGAAGCAAAGATACTGAGGTCAAAGCATGCAGATCCTAAGCCACAATTCTCCACGGTGGATGGGCCTCCACCATGTGACAGGTGGGAGGCTGGCCTGATGCTGAAGACCGCCCAGAAGTGACCTGTCCAGGTCACTCCATGGCTCTGGGTCCTCGAGATGATCCATCTGAGATGAGATTCCCAGCTTAGAAACTCTAAGCTTCTCTCCTAACTTATCCAAGATGTCAGACAGAAGACAGAATGAAAAAAAAACACAAAAAAAACCAAGCTGTGTACTCAGTAAAGACAGTGTTAGTTAATAGGAGATTTAGATGATCACTGTATTTTCAGATCAAATTGTTTAAATCCCAGGAAACTTGTAGGTAGCCAAGTTTATTTACTCTTTTTCCTTGAACTGTAGTGCTCAGAGACCAATGCTCCCCAGCTTTTCTTGACTTGTAAATTGTCATCAATAGTCTCTTTTTATGCCATGTATATTTGTTTTGACAATGTTAAGGATTTTTTTTTTCTTTCACATTTGACTTGAATTCCTCATGGATTATAGTTAACCAGTCAGGTCTAGCAAAGAATATGGTACTTATCACAAAATTCTATTCCTTTGTTGGATAGTATTTGATAATCAGAAAGTTTACATTGGCCTTTTCCTCCATCTTAAATCCCCATTCATCTTTTAGAAGATGGAAAGAATGAAATAGAAAGCTATATGATTCAGTGGAAAGGATACATGTCTTGGACCTGGGTTCAAGTCTTAGCTCTGTTGCTTTCTGGCACTGGGACATTGGGCAAGTTATTTCATTTATTTGTGCCTCAGTTTCCTTAGCTGGTATATGGGATGGCAACACCTATGTCATACGATTGTTGTAAAATGTGAAAGGTATTACAGTTGTGAAGCGCCTTGCACAGTGCCTAGACATGAGACACATGTACATATGATTCTGACACAAAGCAACGCATGGTAGGCATCCCATGAGAGTATGGATAAAGTGTAGAGTGGACAGGCCAGGGTGCTCCAGGAAGATGCCTGGAGGAAGCAGAGTTGAGTGGAACCTTGAGGATGGTTAGGATTTCCATAGATGGAGATAAGAGGTGGAGGCCGGCTCAGGCAGAAGAGTTATCATGGAAAAATTCTTGTGATTAAAAAGGGCAAGGTGGATAGTCCACTTGGAGTAGAACATTGGTGAGAACAGTCAAAAGTAACATTTGGAAGGAAAGGAGGAAGGTCGATTGCTTGGCTCCTATTGGATAATCACTGATTATTTTGTAGGTAGAAAAATGATACAAAGAGGGCCTGGGAGACATGCCTGGTGGCCCCGTGGTGAAGAGTCCGCCCTGCCACACAGGGGGGACAGGCTCAGCCCCTGCTTCGGGAAACTAAGAACTCACATGCTGTGGAGCAAAAAGCCCTCAGGCCCCAATTACTAAGCCTGCTTGATACAGTGAAGATTTCACATACTACGGACAACTAATCCCTGATGTCGCCAAATAAATAAAATAATATTGCTTAAAATGAGAAACTGGACAAGAAGAAATAGCATGGACCCCCCAAAACAAAGGAAAACTCCCGAGTGATGGGTGACTAGGGTGGACACTGGGGGACAGGGAGGTAGAGGAAACTAAAGCATGGATGAACCCAAGCTTCATCTACTTCGTAATTTTGTCCAGGGTCAGTCCTGCCTCTGAGGATCTTTGGCAAGAGGACACCACCAGAGATCAGCATTTGGAACACTGGGTTACAAGGCAAGACATGGGTTAAACAAAGGGGTGTCTGAGCATAACCCTCTGGCTGACTGGCACAGCACAATAGCTAACATGGGCTGCAGCTGGTTTTCATTTCATGTGTAACAGATTGTTGAGTTATAATTCTAACATGGCCTTAATGCAGATTTTGCATTCCATTTCCTTTGTTCCTTTGCACAAGGTAAAAAAGAAAATCGATTTTGCTGCTCTGTCTAGCCACCTTTATACTGAACTAGAACCATGAAATTGTCATTATGTAATTACCAAATTTTATGGCATGTTTACAAACTCCAGAGTCACAAAAAAGGGAAAATAACTTGGAACAAAATGAAAATGTCACACCACGTAAGTAGAAAAGTGATGCTTAATTCTGTCGTTCTCTTTTGAAAAAGATTTTTATTAAATTCACAGATATTTTCCATATTTTAAGTTGACATTATTTATGGATTAAAGCATTTATGATTTACTTCAGAAAGAAAGGGAGTTTTTTTGAGGGGGTCATTTTCCAGTAGCAGCTGAATTTTGGCTTAGTATTTCAGTCATAATAGGGTTATTTCTAGACTTTCCAGACAGAGTCTGTAAGAACTAAATAGAAACTTTAAAATGTTGTTTACAGGAGTCAATTAGATGTCAAGAAAAAAAAAAGGTTGCCTGCCATATCAGTAAACAAAGATGTTGCAACCATCAAGCCATCGCGTTACAGCTGTCCTGGTGATGCCTGTGGGAACTCAGGATGAAATCAGATGCTCATCATCAAATCATCAGCCACTGCACCACCCGCAAATGTACACCTTGAGGAGACTCGGGATAAGAAAGCACAGGATACTGGCCAAAGACAGCTGAGGTGCATACCAAAGGGGTGATTTCAACGAGCCCTGGATTTTACATCTTCCTATATAGAGGAAGGGGGCTTCCTTCCCCAGTGGCTCAGCAGTAAAGAATCTGCCTGCAATGTAGGAGACGCAGGAGACACTGGTTCGATTTCTGGGTCAGAAAGATCCCCTGGAGGAGGGTATGGCAACCCACTTCAGTATTCTTGCTGGGAAAAATTCCATGGACAGAAGAGCCTGGTGGGCTACAGTCTATGGGGTCACAAAGAGTTGGACACAACTGAAGCAAGGCATGGCATGCCATATATGGAGGAAAGCACTAGATTCCTTACATTGAGCCACCTTGTTTTTCTTAATTAAAAGTAATCTTTGGATGTTCTGACTACTTGATCTTTGTTGCAAAAATCTCTGTATATCCTGGCTCCTCTTTGGAAGCAGTNGCCATATATAGAGGAAAGCACTAGATTCCTTACATTGAGCCACCTTGTTTTTCTTAATTAAAAGTAATCTTTGGATGTTCTGACTACTTGATCTTTGTTGCAAAAATCTCTGTATATCCTGGTTCCTCTTTGGAAGCAGTCTCTTAGAATGATCTGAGATGCTGTGTCCCAGGCTCAAGTCCTCAGTTTTGTCCAATGAATAACACATAATTTTCAACTTTTAGGTTCTACATCTTGTTTGGTCAACATAGGATGCCAACATTATTTCCAATAAATATAGTGGATACATTGAGACATGTCAGTGTGACTTAGGAGCTAGATATTTGATATTCATCATTTTAAATGAAGAGGTAATAATTATGGAAATATTGCTTAAAATGTACTCACTAGGGAAGTACTAGAGAAGTAACTGGATTAGTTACAAATGAATAATTACAAAAATCTCCAATATTCTAAGATCAGATTTAAGGCAACCTTTAAGAAATAGGTAGTAAATGTCATCATATATTTTAGTTACTATTGTGTATTGAATTAGCACAAGATAAGTTCAGGAAGCCAATGAAGAAAAGGGTAACTTGGTTTTCTGGGTATCATTTTTAAAGAGTTTAATTCTCACAACTAATTTAAACCCTATTTGCAACTGTTAGCTGGTTATCATAAGAATTCAATAAATGAAATAAAGCGATTTAAAAATTGTATTTGTTGCTTAGTCGCTAAGTTGTGTCCAACTCTTGCAACCCCATAGACTGCAGCCCACCAGGTTCCTCTGTCCATTGAATTTCCCAGGCAAGAATACTGGAATGGGTTGCCATTCCCTTCTCTAGGGGATCTTCCCAACCAGGGATCGAACCCTGGTTTCCCACATTGCAGACAGATTCTTTACTGTCTGAGTCACCAGGGAAGTCCCTCTAAAGAGAAGATGAGGAACAAATGAGATGGGAGACAGGAAAATGTCCAAACCTACAGAAGGGAGCCAATACTGCATGGCCCTGGACGGGACAGAAATCCTAGAAACTGTTCTGTGAAAGAGGCCAACCGACCTGTGAACTGGCTCACAGTACACTCTCTAATCTCATAACTCCTGGGCCCTCAAAGCACTGTGAGCCTCTCCCCTAATCTCCTTCTGATCACTCACAGCGCTTTTTCTTCTTTGGTGTTACTCATCCCATCTGCCTTTGATACGTCAGCGCGCAGGGATAGGGCTTCCCTCCTTCTCTCTCCTTCTGATCCCAACTACTGTTTATCAGTGAAGCTCAAAACCTTGGTCTCAAAATCAAGTGTCTAAACTGAATTTCAGACGATCATTGCCAAGATTAATTAGTAAGTATATGTATCGTCAGCATCTTCTAAAGTTATCATTTCTTATTTGGGTGTTTACTACTATCCTTTCATAAAAAATATTCTCTTCAGCCTCTGCTGCCACCTTCCTTTCAATCCACCAGTCATAACACTGCTGTGAAATGTGTTCTGACAACGGGCAGATCCAACCAGCACGGGGCCACCTAAGAGATAACTCAGGGATTACAGAGCCCTTCAGGATCAAAAGTCCAGAGCCGACCCTTCACCAACTCAGACGGACACTCGCCCTGTCCTGTGGTGTGACCTCTGGGCCTTTGTGGAAACTCTGTGTAGCACTGAGGGAATACGGGCTTTCCCTTCTCCAGCCTCAGACTAAATGTCATGGCCTCTGAAAGCCATTTGCCTCCATGAAGCATTAACCCCTGCCTTTGCTCCACCCCCGTGATGCAGGACGGGAGTGAACAAGACCACATGTGCCATCTGTGTGCCTCTCCTAAATGGGCTCCTGGCTGATTCCATCTTGGTATCTCCCCTTCCCAGGCCAGTTATTAGAACATAACAGACTCATCAGATGTTTGTTCAGTGAATTAGTAAATGAATATATGACTTGAAAATTTTGAATTTGGACTTCAGTTAAACTTATATTTGGTTCTTGCTCTTTTTTTTTTTTTTGCTGTGCCACACCACATGCAGGATCTTGTCTCCACACCAGGGATCGAACCTGTGCCCGCTGCAGCAGCAGTGCAGACCTCCAACCACTAGAATGCCAGGCAAGTCCCAAACCTGTATCTGAAAATGGAACTGGGGCACTTTGAATTTTTATTTTACCAGTAAGATTTCCTTAAAAATTCAAGTGAACTCAATCAAACTTCTAAAGACAGTATCTCAGCCCTTGATTGATTAACAGAGATAGGAAGAAGAAAAGTGATTATTGGGGTCACTGAGAGAGCTTCCTGATGCAACAGGGTAGCTAGTGCACTTGAACCCTAATACCAGCAGGAATCAAGGGGGACCTGAGGCCCCTCCTTATCCATGTGCCTGATCCTGAAAGCAGAGAATAGGAGACTGTTAAAAGTCATCTTGAAATCTCCAGAGGAGTGTCAGGAATCAATTAAATGAAATCCAGGAGATGTATCACTTATAAAATATATATACATATACATATACCTGTCTCTTATACACATCTAGATGTGTATAAGAGACAGGAATACTGGAATGGGTTGCCATTCCCTTCTCCAGGGAATCTTCCTGATCTAGGGGTGGAACCCATGTCTCTTGCA
>SJYW01000629.1:0-12661 GCA_006410735.1 Raphicerus campestris | reverse complement strand
CAGCAGCAGCAGCAGCAGTTTAAAGATAAATATTCTCCCAATGACATTATTTTTAGCTCTTCTATTGGTCATATTGATGCCACATTTGAATTTTTATCAATTTTAAGGCAGTTTTAAAATTTACCTATAGAAAAATACACAGAACATACATGTATACTTTAAAGATTAATTAGGAAGTAAATACACATGTATTTACCTCCCAGCAAGTAACTGCATTGCTAATACTTAAGAGTTATACCCTGATCCCCTACCTACAAAGTCACCGCTATTCTGACTTTGGGATTCTAATTTTCTTGCTTTCTTTATGGTAGTTCATATTATATGTATGTGTGTGTCTTAAATAATCAGGTTAATTTTGCTTGATTTTTGATTTTAAATAAATGGAGTAATACTATATATATTCTCTTGTCTCGCCTCTTTCCCTCAGCATTATATCTGTGAAATTCACTTATGTGTGTGTAGCTGTGGTTCACTCTCAGACCGCAATGGTATTTGACTATAGAGATGCACACGATTTGCTTACCTTTGCCGGTCTCTGTGAACATCAAGCTGTTCCCCATTTTGAACAACACTGTAGTGAACGTTTCTCTACATCTCTCTGGTGCATATGTGTAAGTCTTTTTCTGCCCATGGGGTAAATTAAGTTACTGGCTCTCGGGGATCAGAGTCTCCATCTTGCTGGACATGCCCCACTGTCTTCCTCGGACCCTCATCCCTGCCAGCTGTGTGGTTCTTACTGGAATTGTCCAGCTCCTCACTCGTGCTCCACTGCATCCCGGGCAGTTGAGCTTCCCGGATGACTGATGGGGTCATGGGTCACTGGGCACTGTCTGCACTGCCTGTTCTGGTCTCCTGCCTGCTTTGCCGTCAGGCTGTCTGTCTTCTTGCTTGTTTCTCACAGTTGCTTCCTGGAGTTTCTTTTTTTAATTTATTTATTTTTAATTGAAGGATTGCTTTATAGTATTGTGTGGGTTTCTGCCATATATGAATCAGCCATAGGTATACATATATCCCCTTCCTTTTAAACTTCCTTCCCCACTTGCACAATTCTTTTTTTTTTCTTTATTTATTTTAATTGGAGGCTAATTACAATATTGTAGTGGGTTTTGCTGCTTTGCCGTCGGGCTGTCTGTCTTCTTGCTTGTTTGTCAGAGTTGCTTCCTGGAGTTTCAAGTGTGTTCTCTCCTGCAGGACGACGTGATGATGCCTCAGAGAGTGAGGCTGCAACACGAAGCCGCTTTGCGACACCCGAGAAGTGTGAGTATGGATGTTTATGCATGTCTCTACAACTTTTGGTAGAAATGCCATTATAGTTTTTTTAGATTAGGATTCTTCCTTAGGACTGAGAGAGTCAGTTTGTAGCCAGACTGCCCTCTTGGAGAAGGATGTGTGCCTGTTGTGTCCACACACTCCTGGGTGTTTTCCTTTCAAGAAAAATGTGCTTCTTGTTTTGAGTAGCACTTGTTACTTTCAAATGGATCCAAAGGATTTTTTAATTAATTTTTTGGTTTGGTTTAATTTTATCAGCATTTTTAGAAGCTGTGTGCCTTGGACATGAAAATAGATTGAGAGCTGTAGGGTGTATCAGTTTTAAAAAATCTTATTATTTGCATAAGCTCAGACTACACTCTCATCTTTAGAATGGCTTCCTCACTGGCCCCCATGAGTGAGGCTCGCCAGGACCCGTCCTTCAGGGCAGGGAGGCTCACGTCCCCCCACAGGAGCCCCGTGTAGGGGAGCATCTCCCACCCACTTAAACTTGGAAGGACATCTCAGGCCCATGGGTCACTCGCCCCCTTGAGGCTCAGGGTCCAGGGTGGCCCAGGCGGCTGATCCTCAGACCTGGCGTCTGACCACAGGACTCACTGCTCAGATATCTATGCTGAAGTTTTAGTAAAAACATCTTTGAATCCCTGGTTTTGAAAGTGGGAAGGAGGAGGTCCAGACTGTCCTAGGGTGTGTGTGCCTGGCTGCCGAGGAACAGCCCCTGGGTTTTGCTCACTTCTGTCTCCCTGTGCTGTGTCCACACCACCGTGTCTCCAGGTCATGAGTACACAAGCCCCTGAGATCTGACCCCAGTGGTCTGTGAGGCCCGAGACTATGCATTTCTCATGGGCTCCAGGTGCTATATTTGACTGACTGTTGCCACTTCGGCTTCATGAAGGAGAGAGCCAGTTCCTGGGTCAGGGCTCAGGGCTCAGAGCATGCACCCCATGAAACACGTACTGAGTTACGACGAAGGTTCCAAAACATACTTCCTTCAGATGGTTTCTCAAGGAGTTTGAAAGATGTTTCTTCATCCAAGATGAGTTCTTTTTCTCCCAATAGCCCCTAATTTTGGAGCTCTGAATTTAATCTGCTGATTTTCTCCTTTTAAGAAACAAAGATCTATATAGTCAAAGCTATGGTTTTTCCAGTAGTCATATATAGATGTGAGAATTGGGCCATAAAGAAGACTGAGGACCAAAGAATTGATGCTTTTGAACTGAGGTGTTGGAGGAGACTCTTGAGAGTCCCTTGGACTGCAAGGAAATCAAACCAGTCCATCCTAAAGGAAATCAACCCTAAATATTCATTGGAAGGACTGATGCTGAAGCTGAAGCTCCAATACTTTGGGCGCCTGATGCGAAGTGACTCACTGAAAAAAACCCTGATGCTGGGAAGGATTGAAGGCAGGAGGAGAAGGGGACGACAGAGGATGAGATGGTTGGATGGCATCACCGACTCAATGTACATGAATTTGAATAAGGTCCAGGAGATGGTGAAGGACAGGGAAGCCTGGCACGCTGCAGTCCATTAGTTCGCAAAGAGACACCACAGTGACTGAACAACAGCAACAAAGAAATGCACCCCGCCCGCTGTGTCCCACAGCCCAGCCCCACGCGCGCGACTAGGACTCTAGGACTTGGCTGTCCTGTGAACACACCTGCACACTCCTCCTGAGAGCTTTTGTTGTCTTTTCATGGAATAGGTGATTTCCACAACCTTAAGTTTGACGTTGAGGATTCTTATTCCCTAAATTGTGATTGCACTTATATTGTTTACATTTAAACATTGTTAATATAAACATGTCCTTGAAATATGCCTGTAAGAAGGTAAAAACGGCTGTCAGCTATGTCTTGAGAGTCCACGTCACTGCTTCTCAGGCTGAACGTTTCCAGAAGGCTGGACTTGAGGGAGGCTCGAAAGTGCCCAGCTGTTCCTTTATTGACAAATGGCCCTTTGGCCAAGGTAGCATCAAGGGAACCAGTGTGTGGCCTGGGGGCTGGTGTCGCTAACTCACCAGGGCTGCTGGAATCCTTGGGCTGGTTCCTCGTGGCCCAGAGTCTGTTCTGTGACCAAGAGGTTAGGGGTGGTGGTAGCTAGAGCAGCCTTTGGAAAGGAGCCCACATCCTCTGCTCTGGCTCAGCAGCCAGCACTGCCTACCAGAAGCTGCTCCTAGTGTTCCCAGGTCCATCTGCAGTGTCTCAGAGGTCTGCTCTTCCCAGAAAACTCCCCTGCATGCTGACCAGGGCCTGTGGGTTTGTATGTGTCCTTGCCCTAGCCACCTCCCCTGTTCCCACAGGTGGGCATTCCAGGCTTCTGGGGCTTTGGAGCTGTCTGAACGGAACCAGGCTGCAGTATCAGTCCCTTTTGGGCTATGCCAGCGTATGACACTAGCCTGCCTGCAGACCTGCTCTATCTGTGGGTTCTAGGGGACCCCCATGAGGCTGTGGGTGCAGCTGAGGAAGACGTTAGAGCCACAGGTGGGTGACCTGGGACCTCCACCCTCCTCTGCGTAGCTGTAGGGCCACTTGACTTCATGCTTCAGTGTGGTCTGAGAGTGCCCAGCTGCTGGTGGGCAGCGTGACTATGTGCCCCAGCCACATCACGTTGACTGGCCCACAGCTCTGTGTCACAGGGTTCTGAGGTTTGTGTTATGACAGCCCAGTTGGGGCTGCCGGTCTCCTTGTTGACCACCACCAACTTCTTCCAGGGCTCTGCAGCCTGAGAGCCAGACAGCAGGCCTGTGTTTCTCCAGACCCCACTCTCAACAAGGTCAGAGGTAAACAGGACCCCAAGAGGACCAGGGAGGCCTGCCCAGTCCTGTGTCTCTCTCTCTGTGGACCCTCACCTCAGAGAGGGAGATGTGGTGCCCAGACCTCTGGACCCGAACGTCTTGTTTACCAGGTGCCACAGATGTCCTCAACAGGGTGGCCAGTGCGGGAATGTCCAGCAGGCAGACCATGGAACAAAGTGAAGACAGCAGAGAGGGTCCCTAGTGCCGACTTGCTGATGCAGCATGTGAGCGAGACGAGTGCTTCTGCAGGGGTGTGTGGGGATCAGCACCCCCATCCTGCAAGCCTCCGGGATGGCCCAACCTCTGCCTTTTCCTCAGAATGTGATGTGGTGTTCAACTTCCACTCACCTGGCCCTTCTCTTACACGCACCCCTAGTCACATTCCAGGGAACCCACGTGAGGGCTCGGCCAGGCACTGAGCCTGCACTCTCTGGTTGCACCTTCAGGAACCCGGAAGTGGTCGCTGGTAGGGCCTGTGTGCACATGAGCCCAGGTTATCGCTGACCCATGGACCCTTGCTCCAGTGGTGTGATGGGCTGGTGTCGCCGGTGTCCTGTGTCCAGCTGCCTCAGGTGATCAGTGTTGCCTTCTAGCCTTACATCCTGCATCCTGACTGCACCACCCTTGGTATCACAGGTCCGTCCTCATGGGTGGGGCCTCTCCCTCAGCTGGTGGGCCAGATCTGGAGACATCAGGGGTGATTTTCACATAACTGGAAATGGCACACAGTTTCCAAATACTGAGAACATCTTTTGCATTGAAAGAATTTTGTGTGAAGAATTTTGTAACCAGTGTTGATATTGTAGAGAGTGAGATACTTTTAGATATATTGTTCCTCCCACTTTTTTGTGATTGGCTCACATGTGAAGTTACTTTTGGCGGTTCTCACTGGAAAAGGTGTTTTCATTCCAATTCCAAAGAAAGGGAATGCCAGAGAAGTTCAAACTACTGTATATTTGCACTCATTTCACATGCTAGGAAGTAATGCTCAAAATCCCTCAAGCTAGTCTTCAACATTATGTGAACTGAGAACTTCCAGAGGTAGAAGCTGGGTTTAGAAAAGATAGGAACCAAAGATCGAAATTGCCAACATCCATTGGATAATAGAAAAAGCAAGGAAATTCCAGAAAACATCTACTTTTGCATCATTGACTACGCTAAAGCCTTTGACTGTGTAGATCACAACAAACTGTGGGAAATTCTTAGAGGTGAGAATACCAGACCACCTTACCTGCCTCCTGAGAAACCTGTATACAGGTCAAGAAGCAACAGTTAGAACCAGACATGGAACAATGGACTGGTTCAGAATTGAGAAAGGAGTACATCAAGGCTGTATACTGTCACCCTGCTTATTTAACTTATATGCAGAGTACACCAAGTGAAATGCCAGGCTATATGAATCACAAGCCAGAATCAAGATTGCCAGGAAAAATATCAACAACCTCAGATATGCAGTGATACCTCTCTAATGACAGAAAGCAAAGAAGAACTAAAAAGCCTCTTGATGAGGGTGAAAGAAGAGAGTGAAAAAGCTGGCTTAAAACTCAACATTCAAAAAACTAAGATCATGGCATCCGGTCCCATCACTTCATGGCAAATAGAGAAGAAGTAGAAGCAATGACAGATTTTATTTTCCCAGGCTCCAAAATCACTGCAGTGACTGCAACCATGAAGGTAAAAGATGCTTATTCCTTGGAAGAAAAGCTATGACAAACCTAGACAGAATATTAAAAAGCAGAGACATCACTACCAACAAAGGTCTGCATAGTCAAAGCTATAGTCTTTCCAGTAGTCATGTATTGATGTGAAAGTTGGACCATAAAGAAGGCTAAGCATCGAAGAATTGATGCTTTCAAATTGTGGTGTTGGAAAAGACTCTTGAGAGTCCCTTGGACTGCAAGGAGATCAAACCATTTCATCGTAAAGGAAATCAACACTGAATATTCACTGAAAGGACTGATGCTGAAGCGGAAGCTCCAATACTCTGGCCACTTGATGCAAAGAGCTGACTCACTGGAAAAGACCCCGATGCTGGAAAGGATTGAAGGCAGGAGGAGAAGGGGGCAACAGAGGATGAGATGGTTGGATGAGATCACCGACTCAATGGACATGAATTTGGGCAAGGTTCAGGAGATGGTGAAGGACAAGGAATCCTAGCATGCTGCAGGCCATGGGGTCCTAGAGTTGGATTCAACTGAGCAACTGAACCACAACATGTAAGGTCAAAGACCTTGAAATCTAGGGATATATAAGGAATTTGGGGAAAATACAGACCGTGTCAGTTTATCTTGTGAAGTGAAAGTCACTCAGTTGTATCCAGCTCTTTGCGACCCCATGGACTATACAGTCCATGGAATTCTCCAGGCCAGAATACTGGAGTGGGTAGCCTTTCCCTTCTCCAGGGGATCTTCCCAATCGAACCCAGGTCTCCCACATTGCAGACTGAGTCTTTACCGCCTACAATACTGTAAAGCTTATCCTAATCTTCCAGTTTATCATTGAAACACATTGTCTTGTGCTTTTATAAGGTTTGAGGTTAGGGATTTTCTCGCTAAGCTTGTGTTAAGTGCACTGGATATTCTGTTCCAACAAAGAAGAAGCTTTGCTCCCAGCAGTGGAGCAGCTGTGCCTCCTCCCAGCCCACATCACAGGTCTGCAGTGAGACCAGGGATTCAGAGCAGCCCTGCTGCACTAGACAAAACCAGCTTGAGAAGGATTGTTGCTGTGGGGCCAGGTTTTATAAAAGTCATGACCTACAGAAATCTTGATTTGCAGTTGCCAGTTGGTGGTTTTGTTGATTATATCATATAGTTTGTTTGGAAAGAATGAAATGAATGCTAAGTATATGTTTGTCCTTGGTCATTACTTCTTTAAGGCCATTTACAAGAAAGCCATTTGATTATGAGGGTGGCCACGCCCATAAATCGTGCAGCTGCATATTCTCTGCAGGGCTTCTGAGATGGCGCATCGGGCGTTTCCCCACCCACCTGTGGAGCATTTTGGAGCGGGGATCCACTCTGGGACAGGAGTTGGGTGGGCTCAGGGAAGCCACTGTGTTTGGTTCGGGCCCCTCTCTGATGGGTCACCTGTGATGGGCAGAGGTGGGAAGCTCTGTATTCTCAGAAATATGGAGGCACTGAGGATGAAGGTGGGAAGGAGGCAGGGAGCACCCTGCAGAGGTTCAGGGCGGCCCAGAGCTTTTCCAGCACTCATGGGAGGGCCCTTCTCTGTGGTCATGGGACAGGGCGGTGTCAGGACTTCCCTACATCCTGGATGTGAGTCTCCAGGGGGCTCAGGAGGAGTCCTCAGTGACCTGGCCTTTGCCCATCCTGCCTGGTGGGAACATGAGGCGGGAGGCAGGCACTGTGGACCAGTCTCCATCTTCAGGTGACACCAGGGTCGTCATCTCCCCTCTGTTCAGTGCAGCCTCATCCTGCCCTGTGGGGGTGGCCGCTATGCCCTCTGTCCACAGAGAGGTGCTGACTTGGTCAGGCTGAGTGTGTGCCTGGAAACCGTGCAGCTTCATCCCGCCCTGTGGGGGTGGCTACTGTGCCTCCACAGAGAGGCGCTGACTTGGTCAGGCTGAGTGTGTGCCTGGAAACGGTGCAGCCTCATCCCGCCCTGTGGGGGTAGCTACTGTGCCTCCATAGAGAGGCGCTGACTTGGTCGGCTGAGTGTGTGCCCGGGAACGGTGCCGGCGCTGCAGAGAGGGCACAGCTGTTTGAAGGGGCCGGCAAGGAGCTCACGCTGCACAAGGCTGGGAGGTGGGTGGGTCTGCTGTCAGCACCTAAAGCCCAGTAGGCGCCGCCTTACTTTGGCTTGGTCCTCACTGCACCTCACACACAGTGGGCACCATCTGTGTACCAAGCAAAGGCTGGAAGAAGTGGGTGCAGATGGGGGCTTCACTTAGTCACACAGGACAGAGTCTGGTGGCCGGACTCCATGGTCCAGCTCTGCCTCACAGCACGAGAGACTGGCTGGGGAGCCTTCTGGCCTGCAGTGCCTGGGGATCGGTTTGCAGGTGGGCTTGGGGGCCTCTGTGTCCACAGCTGGCCCTGATGGAGCCTGGGAGGGGGCTTGTTGTAGGCCAGGCACCCATCTCTTGGTATTTGGGAGGTGGGGTGAGTCGGGAGGGGGAGAGCTTGACTGGGGGGCCGTGGAGAGGCTACAAGAGCTCTGCTGAAGATGGACCTGGCCCAGTGCCTGGGAGATTTGAGAGGCAGAGGCGATGAGGGCACCTCACCTCCTACCGTCCGGAGAAGTTTCTCAGGTTAAAAATCACAGTGACGGAGCAGTGTTCTTCCGCATCTGCCCCCATGTTGATGTGACTACCACACGTGGACAACACACGTCTGTGTGTTCAGGTTTCATGTTGTGTGGCCGCCGCACACCCCAGTCACACATGCCACTCTTGATGAGTAAACACAGGTGTGCCTCTCGGGAGCTAGGAGGGTGTTTGAATGACCCTGTTTCCTAATGGTGATTGTTGCCCAGGTGATTACACGTTGATCTGTAAGTCATGATTTAGGAAAGATTTTTGATGACAAGCATTTGGGAGTATGAAATAAGGAAAATAGTTAATTTAACTTAAAATATTAAAGCACTGCCTCCATTCCTAAATGTACCCACTTTAAGTATTTTGAGGACTGGATCCATAAGGCAATTAGTTCTTAATCTAACTTTTGTTTATATTTTAGTAATCTTTAAACTTTTGATAAACATAAATTAGAAACTAATTTCATAAATGTAGTTAATAAAATTTTATGCTTTACCTTTCCCCCCACCCCTTATCTTTCATCTTCAGGCCGTGGTTCTGAGAGGCCTTGCGGGAGGCACCCTCCAGCAACACTGTGAGGACAGTGGGTGGGGAGGGTGGACTGTCNGTTGGGTGACCTGGGACCTCCACCCTCATCTGCGTAGCTGTAGGGCCACTTGACTTCATGCTTCAGTGTGGTCTGAGAGTGCCCAGCTGCTGGTGGGCAGCGTGACTATGTGCCCCAGCCACATCACGTTGACTGGCCCACAGCTCTGTGTCACAGGGTTCTGAGGTTTGTGTTATGACAGCCCAGTTGGGGCTGCCGGTCTCCTTGTTGACCACCACCAACTTCTTCCAGGGCTCTGCAGCCTGAGAGCCAGACAGCAGGCCTGTGTTTCTCCAGACCCCACTCTCAACAAGGTCAGAGGTAAACAGGACCCCAAGAGGACCAGGGAGGCCTGCCCAGTCCTGTGTCTCTCTCTCTGTGGACCCTCACCTCAGAGAGGGAGATGTGGTGCCCAGACCTCTGGACCCGAACGTCTTGTTTACCAGGTGCCACAGATGTCCTCAACAGGGTGGCCAGTGCGGGAATGTCCAGCAGGCAGACCATGGAACAAAGTGAAGACAGCAGAGAGGGTCCCTAGTGCCGACTTGCTGATGCAGCATGTGAGCGAGACGAGTGCTTCTGCAGGGGTGTGTGGGGATCAGCACCCCCATCCTGCAAGCCTCCGGGATGGCCCAACCTCTGCCTTTTCCTCAGAATGTGATGTGGTGTTCAACTTCCACTCACCTGGCCCTTCTCTTACACGCCCCCCTAGTCACATTCCAGGGAACCCACGTGAGGGCTCAGCCAGGCACTGAGCCTGCACTCTCTGGTTGCACCTTCAGGAACCCGGAAGTGGTCGCTGGTAGGGCCTGTGTGCACATGAGCCCAGGTTATCGCTGACCCATGGACCCTTGCTCCAGTGGTGTGATGGGCTGGTGTCGCCGGTGTCCTGTGTCCAGCTGCCTCAGGTGATCAGTGTTGCCTTCTAGCCTTACATCCTGCATCCTGACTGCACCACCCTTGGTATCACAGGTCCGTCCTCATGGGTGGGGCCTCTCCCTCAGCTGGTGGGCCAGATCTGGAGACATCAGGGGTGATTTTCACATAACTGGAAATGGCACACAGTTTCCAAATACTGAGAACATCTTTTGCATTGAAAGAATTTTGTGTGAAGAATTTTGTAACCAGTGTTGATATTGTAGAGAGTGAGATACTTTTAGATATATTGTTCCTCCCACTTTTTTGTGATTGGCTCACATGTGAAGTTACTTTTGGCGGTTCTCACTGGAAAAGGTGTTTTCATTCCAATTCCAAAGAAAGGGAATGCCAGAGAAGTTCAAACTACTGTATATTTGCACTCATTTCACATGCTAGGAAGTAATGCTCAAAATCCCTCAAGCTAGTCTTCAACATTATGTGAACTGAGAACTTCCAGAGGTAGAAGCTGGGTTTAGAAAAGATAGGAACCAAAGATCGAAATTGCCAACATCCATTGGATAATAGAAAAAGCAAGGAAATTCCAGAAAACATCTACTTTTGCATCATTGACTACGCTAAAGCCTTTGACTGTGTAGATCACAACAAACTGTGGGAAATTCTTAGAGGTGAGAATACCAGACCACCTTACCTGCCTCCTGAGAAACCTGTATACAGGTCAAGAAGCAACAGTTAGAACCAGACATGGAACAATGGACTGGTTCAGAATTGAGAAAGGAGTACATCAAGGCTGTATACTGTCACCCTGCTTATTTAACTTATATGCAGAGTACACCAAGTGAAATGCCAGGCTATATGAATCACAAGCCAGAATCAAGATTGCCAGGAAAAATATCAACAACCTCAGATATGCAGTGATACCTCTCTAATGACAGAAAGCAAAGAAGAACTAAAAAGCCTCTTGATGAGGGTGAAAGAAGAGAGTGAAAAAGCTGGCTTAAAACTCAACATTCAAAAAACTAAGATCATGGCATCCGGTCCCATCACTTCATGGCAAATAGAGAAGAAGTAGAAGCAATGACAGATTTTATTTTCCCAGGCTCCAAAATCACTGCAGTGACTGCAACCATGAAGGTAAAAGATGCTTATTCCTTGGAAGAAAAGCTATGACAAACCTAGACAGAATATTAAAAAGCAGAGACATCACTACCAACAAAGGTCTGCATAGTCAAAGCTATAGTCTTTCCAGTAGTCATGTATTGATGTGAAAGTTGGACCATAAAGAAGGCTAAGCATCGAAGAATTGATGCTTTCAAATTGTGGTGTTGGAAAAGACTCTTGAGAGTCCCTTGGACTGCAAGGAGATCAAACCATTTCATCGTAAAGGAAATCAACACTGAATATTCACTGAAAGGACTGATGCTGAAGCGGAAGCTCCAATACTCTGGCCACTTGATGCAAAGAGCTGACTCACTGGAAAAGACCCCGATGCTGGAAAGGATTGAAGGCAGGAGGAGAAGGGGGCAACAGAGGATGAGATGGTTGGATGAGATCACCGACTCAATGGACATGAATTTGGGCAAGGTTCAGGAGATGGTGAAGGACAAGGAATCCTAGCATGCTGCAGGCCATGGGGTCCTAGAGTTGGATTCAACTGAGCAACTGAACCACAACATGTAAGGTCAAAGACCTTGAAATCTAGGGATATATAAGGAATTTGGGGAAAATACAGACCGTGTCAGTTTATCTTGTGAAGTGAAAGTCACTCAGTTGTATCCAGCTCTTTGCGACCCCATGGACTATACAGTCCATGGAATTCTCCAGGCCAGAATACTGGAGTGGGTAGCCTTTCCCTTCTCCAGGGGATCTTCCCAATCGAACCCAGGTCTCCCACATTGCAGACTGAGTCTTTACCGCCTACAATACTGTAAAGCTTATCCTAATCTTCCAGTTTATCATTGAAACACATTGTCTTGTGCTTTTATAAGGTTTGAGGTTAGGGATTTTCTCGCTAAGCTTGTGTTAAGTGCACTGGATATTCTGTTCCAACAAAGAAGAAGCTTTGCTCCCAGCAGTGGAGCAGCTGTGCCTCCTCCCAGCCCACATCACAGGTCTGCAGTGAGACCAGGGATTCAGAGCAGCCCTGCTGCACTAGACAAAACCAGCTTGAGAAGGATTGTTGCTGTGGGGCCAGGTTTTATAAAAGTCATGACCTACAGAAATCTTGATTTGCAGTTGCCAGTTGGTGGTTTTGTTGATTATATCATATAGTTTGTTTGGAAAGAATGAAATGAATGCTAAGTATATGTTTGTCCTTGGTCATTACTTCTTTAAGGCCATTTACAAGAAAGCCATTTGATTATGAGGGTGGCCACGCCCATAAATCGTGCAGCTGCATATTCTCTGCAGGGCTTCTGAGATGGCGCATCGGGCGTTTCCCCACCCACCTGTGGAGCATTTTGGAGCGGGGATCCACTCTGGGACAGGAGTTGGGTGGGCTCAGGGAAGCCACTGTGTTTGGTCCGGGCCCCTCTCTGATGGGTCACCTGTGATGGGCAGAGGTGGGAAGCTCTGTATTCTCAGAAATATGGAGGCACTGAGGATGAAGGTGGGAAGGAGGCAGGGAGCACCCTGCAGAGGTTCAGGGCGGCCCAGAGCTTTTCCAGCACTCATGGGAGGGCCCTTCTCTGTGGTCATGGGACAGGGCGGTGTCAGGACTTCCCTACATCCTGGATGTGAGTCTCCAGGGGGCTCAGGAGGAGTCCTCAGTGACCTGGCCTTTGCCCATCCTGCCTGGTGGGAACATGAGGCGGGAGGCAGGCACTGTGGACCAGTCTCCATCTTCAGGTGACACCAGGGTCGT